>JADRCH010000011.1:7871532-8000288 GCA_019843965.1 Rhynchomys soricoides | reverse complement strand
TCTCTCTCTCTCTCTCTCTCTCTCTCTCTCTCTCTCTCTCTCTCCCACCCCCTCTCTCTTTTTTTAAGAGAAAAGCCACACCATAAATAAAGCATGGTGGAGATGACATTTTACATTCACACAGATTTTGGCATAAATAAATAAAAGGGATTTTGTTCAAATTCTGTCATCTTTATATGCCATTTTAAAATTATCTTTCCCTACTGGTTGATCATATTCAGTTATACTGTGTGAGTCCTGCTGGCTCCCTCCAGTGGCTGACTGAGCTTTTATGAAAGACAGGGGTATCTCTCAAGGCTATGAGGCCTAGTGGTTTAACATGGAATCACTTACTGAGGAGATAATAAGGTCAAATCCCTTTTGGAATTCAGCCTCACTTTTAACATACCTCACCATTTGGGGAAAAATTTGATGTGTGTCTTGATTTGAATTAACCAGCTTAGTCATAGTCTTTGAATCAAATTGGTACATTCCACTGTCCCCATTTTAGAGATATAAAGCAAACCACTGTGAGTCAGTAGAATTGAGCAGGGATGCTGGGAAGCCATGTGGTGCCTCATATCTGATCCCTGTCTGGAATACGTCCATGATAGTCTCTCAGCCTACAACAGACCATTTCACGGACTCTGACTTATTGTTCTTATGCTCCAAAAAATGACAAATCCCGGAATTATTTAGGTTCCTTTTCTAGAGAGGTCACACTTAATACACTGTGTCTTCAGCTTTAATCCTAATGAAATGCCACATACTCACTTAAAAATCCAGGTATGGACTCTGTATCTCCCATTGTTTGAAATTTACAACCTTCACATTTACTTTTATTAGTAATATTTTAGTTCCTCAATATATTTCTATGACATTAATGGAAAAAACATGGTATCTTCAAGCAGCAAAATAATCTTTCTAAATTCCCATTGAGTTTCATCAAAGGCCACGAGATTTAATGGCTGAAGTTCTTGCTATGTATTTCTGGTGTACTGGATTCAAATTCCATTACATTGGGCTCTAATTAAAATTCATCTGAACTATTTTTTTCATTGTATAATTGTTTTTTAATTCTTAATGGCTCACATTAACCTCTCTTTTACCCAAGGGGAAAAATAAAGAATTGAAATAAATAGAACAGTTGAATTAGAGGCTGATATGATGCCTTTTAAGAAAACACCCTGAGAATTGGGTCTGCCGTGCAAATGATCAAGAGGAGACTTAATTAGGGCTCAACTGCTCAGTACACAGTTCTTGGGTTTTTATAAAAGCTAAAAGCAAAGCTAAATCGTGTGTAATTTGCCGTTATTTTCCCAGATAGTTCTCGCTGAAATGTTATTTTTCACTTTCTTTTCTCCCCCCCTCCCCCTCTGATCCTGAGAGTGTGGTATCAGGCCTTGTATATACAGCTTGCCACTTGCCTGCTGTCAGAGAGAGAAGTGACAACACTTGTCACTACCAATCTCTTCATGTCTGGTCTCATCTAAGCGACACACACAGCCTGATTTCCAGGTGTTTGTTGAAACCCCGAGTTATGTAACATGTTGTCTCTGGCTCAGAATTGAAAACAGCAGTGGTACAAGGGAAATGCATTTTTAACTTTCCTGCAAGTAAGAGTATCTGTGTCTGTGTGTGTGTGTGTGTGTGTGTGTGTGTGTGTGTATGTGTGCGTGCATGTGCATGGAGAACAAAGTTAACCCATTCTGGATTACTTAAGGGCAATTTTGGGATTGAACCCTGAGGCCTCACAAATTTGGGGTGGAGTCTAACAAAAAAGGCGTGGCCAAGCAGCAGCAGTGAACAATTGTTTAAACAACCTTTTAAAAAGCAAGGTAACGTAACTCCACAGTTTAAGGAGGTAAACACTTGTAAAATGACTCCGTGTAAAAATAAGCAGAAAGCCTTGTCTCTTGCCTGTGCTTGCAGAGCAAGGGAAAGCATCTGTGGCCACCCAACTCAACTGTGATGTACCGGGATTAAGCACCATTGATCTCTGACAAGAGTAGACTAACAGCTTGCCCTTTCTACACATAGATGCATGCAATCTTACTCCCTTCCTGTAATGCTTTTTACATTTTATAGTTTATCAATTTAGGATGAAGTTCATCTCTGTAATATTGTTGCTAGGCATACACATTTTTTTTCCACAAGTAACCCACTTGATGATGCTTACATTTATTTTCTTTTAGTGTGTATAAAGATATGTATACATATTCCTTATTGTGTACATGTGTATATTGTATGTGCATGTGTGCAGGCAACACACACACACACACACACACACACACACACACACACGGGGGGTGGGCAGAAGTTGATGTCCAGTTCCTTCCTCAGTCTCTCTCCACCTCATTATTTGAGGCAGGAACCCATACTGAACCTACCACTACTGAGCTGTTAGACTGGGTGGACAACTAGCTTCAGAGGTCTTCCTATTTCTACAGTCCCAACCCTGGGATCACTGGTGTGTGTCACCTGTACCCAGTTTTTTATGTGGGTATTGAGGACCAGATCCTTGTGCCCATATGCTAACCATTTCCCACGTGAGCCACAACCCTAAGTTCTACATCTTTTTCTTCTACAACTTTTTTTTTTTTTAATACGGTCCAGAGTGTCTTTTGCTTTCTTTAGTATCTATCACTGACCCTTGCCTTGAAGCACAGCTTCTCCAACTCTAGAGTGATTCTCAGATCACAATAGCCAGAGTTTGTCTAAAAATCAAACAAGCAATGAATCAGGTATTTCTGGTAGTACTCGCCCATGTTAGGTCATAAAAGTCCACCACAGACTTGCTTGTACATACACTATGCCATGTGGTACATGCTGCGCTGTTTATATTACTATGCCACAGACTGGTTCTGAAGCATCTCAGTTCACATTAAAGACTTATTGTATGTTACAAATTATAATTATTTGCCTGTACATGTAAAGTTTGGCTCTTATAGAAATATAATGGCTTAATTACAGAAAACAAAGACAATATTTTTCTCCTGTCATTCCTCAGCATGCAAGTGATGAGTTAGTTGATATCTTAATTGTATTGAGCTGAGGTTTTTGGTTTTAATAATTACTGATTGCCAGGTATTGGCTGCATGCTTTTAATCCCAGAATTTGTCAAGCAGAAGTACATGGATCTTTATGACTTCTAGCCCAGCCTGATCTATGAATTTCAGGTCAGCTAGGGCTACACAGTGAGATCATGTCAAAAATTACTGTTTGAGATATCATCTTAAATTTCATCAAAACAAATTATTATTGAATTTTGGTTTAGATTATGACAGAATTTTCAATGGTCTGAAATGGGCATTTTGTAATACATAATTATGCCAAGTGATGGTTTCATCATTGATGATTATAAAATCAAAATATCAATCAACTCTGAAATGTGTTGGAGGAACTCTGTGCCCACAAATAGTAACTATATTGCCAAGATTTAATTCTCTATTTAAAAATAAACAAGCACATCTAACATACTAGTGTGACATTTCATACTTTTAATAAATTAGATTAAATGTATACTGAATAGTACTAAAACATATCTATGATCAGTGACTCTTTGATTTGTATATAGTTTACATACCTAAAAACAGAGATTACACACACACACACACACACACACACACACACACATGACTATTGTTATCTTCAGGACTGTAGTTATTTAATCTATGAATGATGGTCCTCAAAATTTCACCTTCTGCCAACATCTGGAGTTAAGCACAGGAATTAGGCTGGCATGGGATTGAGAGAATTAGTCTCAATCTTCATATTACCAACAATTACCTTTACTTTCTAAATTTACAGTGCCTGTCCTTCCCAATTCTCATCTCCTCTTAGTGTACCTAAGAGTTTGCTATGTCATATTTTGACTCACAATCACATAGAGTCAAAACAATCAACTTGGCAACTGAACCAACATCTTCAGTAACAAATCTCTGTCTGTAAGAACAGCATTGCGTTTGACGTTCCTTTACATTGATTTTGGTTTAGAGAAAGTGCCATTACTGTTTTAGGACAGGTATCACCACTTGTAGAACTAGTGTGGAAAAAGCCATCAGCCACGCCACCCTTCATTTACACTTTAATGAGATCTAAGTCATGTTACACACCCAACTTTATATGTGCTTGTTTGTTCTCCTTTCCTCGCACAATCCAGTTGAGTAGTATCAGACCAGGGAGTGGAGAGAACTTTAAATTTTGCTTTTATATCTTAGGGCAATTCAAACCCTGGGACCTGGAAGTAGAGATAGATGTACTTCAACTCAATCCCAGTGTGCTCCAATTTTACTGTATTTCAATGCCCTCATTATTAAAGAAAGCTAACTTGTCTGAGATTCTGCATAACCATGAACAATGAGATAAATGCCATTTAAAATATAACCAATACATGCATGGTGACATGTAATTTGCATTGCACATTGCACATGCACGTAAAAAAATCTCAATAGGTACTCTTTTTCTAAGTAGGACGGAAATGAACAAACACAAACTAAACCTAAAGCAAATGTAGCTAAACAAGATTACGGTGGGCACCTCAGTGTTTGGTACGATGCAGACTCTTTCTATCATTCTACCCTAACATTTAAAAATAGAGAAATCAGTTATATTGAAATCTCTTAGATACTAGAAAGATGAAATGAATGCAACTGTCCATATATAAAAACATGACAACCTTTCCTCCCCCATATAAAGTCTGGAAATGTGGAATGTTTATCAAAATGCACAAAGAATGCACCCACCCAAAACCTGATATCCTATTTTGACTCACAATTTCATAGAGTAAAAACAATAAACTTAGCAATTTAAACAAGATCTTCAGTAGTAAATCTCTGGCTATTACAATGTAGGATCATTCTCCTGGGTTTAACCTCCTCTCCCTCAATTTATGACTTTTGTACAAATGTCTTTGTTCTTGTGGGTATCTTCCTTCTAAGGTTTGGCAGGCATATCCCATTCATTCTAAGGCAAAATTGTATAACACAGGATTTAAAATGTTTCACTTTTTCTACTAAGACTTTAATATTTTTTTCTGGAATTCTATACTCAGAATCTTCTAAATAAATGGCAAGTGAATAAACAGCACATTAAGGAATCTGCTAGAAAAAACTCAGACGATTCTTTACTTTTGCTTATTGTCCTGGAAATTTTTATTTCCCAGCATCTTTCTAGAATGTACAAGAGCCACTTAATTCATTAATGTGCTCCAATCCTTCACTGTTCTCTATGCAAATTGCTAAAAGCAACATTTTCTACGTGACATACGAATTTGTTGATTCATAACAGCATATCACCCCTGTCATGCCAGGGATGATTTATTCCTTCATAATCCCAACCAAAGAGAGCAGAGCCAAACAATCTGCAAAGTCCAAATTTATTTATACTGTAGACCGTCAATTTCCTGTTGGGTTTGGTATTCTTTTCTCTGAATGATGGGCAGGGGGTGAAATGTGTTATATATATGAAGGAGAGTCATCAGTTTGCCCAAATGAATCATGACCTTAGTCTGTTTGGTCTTCTGAAGTTTCCTGTGAGCATCAGTGGCCATAAAAATCTTTCACTGTCAATAGGATTCATCATCTGCCAATGGAGCCCCTGTTCCTAAAATACAAAATCTAAGAAAGAGTCGCACTGGGTGGCAAACAAGGTCAGCTGAATCATCAGTAAAATGCCACAAGGGGCTATGTGTTTCAGCTCCTTTATGAATTTCTCTATTTTTTCCTAGGATAACAATGGAGTCCTTTGAATAGATGTCATGTTGAGTAGAGGAATCCTCCTGAATTCACAGAAAATGTCATTTCTTGGCTTCCCAACTCACCTAATACAAGAATTCATTTTATGATTTTGGAGTCACTAAATGACTGATTATTGTCCCAAGTCAGAGATCTGGAGGAGGCACTAACTTTATTCTCCCTCTTAACATGCCCCCATGACAATAGCAACCTTGAACCTGATTATCTATATATCCTGGACAGTGTACAAGTTCCCTTTCATAAGATGCTGAGTATGACATCTTTCAGTGGGGTTTTAACTTTCCATTCTCTGTCAACAATTATCACAGAATGAACAGACAGTAGGTCTGCAATTGAGCAGGAGTAAAATAACTTAATTTAAACAATTACATCTAGAAAAATTCATTATTTATTTACATTTTTTCAACTGGAAAGCTCACAAGAAAACTCCCTCTCCTTGTTCTATGACTCAGAGAAAGTTATGAGAAAGTGATAATAGTTGTAATTTACCATGAAAAGTTTATAGATTTAAGTTTGCCAGTGACCTATCACTAGAGTCAGGCAACCTTCACTGAACTCACCAGATTTCTTTTGTTCTCTCTTAGACCAGACTGAGGGCACCATCACAAGAGTTTCAGAAGAGCCTACAGAATCATCATAGTTTAGAAGAATGAACTTGTACTCTTGCCTTCTGTATAAACTGAGAGAAACTAAGGTTGATCTACAAAGATGCACTGGGAGGGGCAGAAAATTGGAAAGTCCAGTAACCACCATGATTGCAGACTTGTCTGTCCAAAGGATGTAGAGTTCTGATCCAGGAGCTGCTATGTGGCTTCCACAAAGGATAACAGCAAGACAGGCCTTGAGAATGATACAATGGTTTCTAGGAGAGAGAGATGTGAGAGACTGGAGGGGTAATGAGATAGCTGGTGTGTTGAGAGCCCTCTACCCATTGTTGTTTGGAGCAAGATCCTTCTTACGTATTAAGAGAGTAAGTAGTGGGGTTCCCTCCCATCAGTATCTTTCAGGGGGGGATACTATGTGCTACTTAGTACTCAATCTCCAGACTTGCCTCTACTTTGAAAATAATGGGATCTTTAGGAGGTAGAGAAGTAGGTCACTATGGGATGGCTGGCCACATCTGGGTCTGCCAGCCCTTATGAGGAATTCTCACACATTTTCGCTATGAACTCTACCATGCCATCCCAGTCATGACTGACAGAGCCATCAGAAATCATGAGCTCAAATCAACCCTTTCTACCTTAAGTTTTCCTGCCAGATATTTTGGTCACAAAGATGCAAAAGTGACTAATATACCCTCAGTTGGTAGCCTCTGCCCACCTGAGTTGTCTAAGTTTTGTGGAAACAGCAGGCTTGCCCAGGAGACTCTGTTTGCAGACAGTTTCCATTCTATCACTCAGATCTATGCACAGGTAGAACAAGCCTGAAGAGCGATGCCTGGAACTTTCTATCAGAACAATGGCAAAAGTGACAGACAGTGGACAGCTTGTTTCACTGCTGAATCTCTAGTATGTCAGTAGTGACAGGCTTGTCATAGGAAGCCTTAGGAGTGGGCAACCAAGGTGTGGTGAAGGGGCTGGAGAGCAGGCTTCTAAGAAATCAAAAGAACAGCCAGACATGTTAGCATAAAAGAAGCTCTCTCTGTGGTTTTGGAATTTTGGTGGCATGTTTTAAACAAACTGTGTAAAATTCTAGAGTCTGACCTCTCTTGTTCTGTCAGTAAATTCCTACACTCTCACCAATGTACAACAATCTCTCTAATCTCTGAAGGCAAGTTTCCTCAGAGGGTAGCAGGTATGATGTTTTGCTGGAATAGATAAGAGGGGTAAGCAAAGCCATACAGAATCTTGTATTCAGTTTAGGATAGATGGTATTTAGCAAATGGGATTCCTTTCCTCTGCTCTTGGACATGATCTCACAGGGAAACCAAAGGGTCTTTGGTCAAATTCAAAACATGCTATTGCATAGTCTCACTGTGTTCGGGTACAGTTTGGGAAAACAGAGTTCTCAGTCCTCAGGCACAGCAAGGCTCTTAGTGGAGATGGCACCTGATTAGTAAGGTGTTGAGAATCATGCAGAGGCTCTGGAATAGAAATCATGCCTGGCCTTGTGAGAGAGACAGAGAAATCGCTCAATAGCCTGTCAAGCCAGACATCACTGCCTCTTAGTATTGCTTCCTCTCTCCATGATGAACATGGCCAGCCCATGGTATCAAGATATCTTCCAGGCAATGGTGACCCAGTGTATTCTGAGACTATGGCTTCAGAAAGTCAGGATGGGTCTTGCTAGGGACATGAGCTTCCTTTCTAAGGATAACTCTCTTGAGCAATAGCGAACAAAACAAAAAAACTTGAAATAAAATGTTTGCTCACATACCAATAATTTTCTTAAATCTACACAGAAAATTAGCACCAATTTGGAGACAGATGAAAGATCTAAAATAATAACTTCCCAAGGAATGTTTCTCCCTCATTTCCTCTAATTTCAAAATTTAAAATGATTACCATTTTAAAATCTTGTTCTGTGTGTACATATGCAAGTGAATGTGTTTCAGGGTGTCTGTATGTGTGCGTTTTGCCTATAGTGTGTGTATCAGTACATTTCTGTTATTTCTCTCCAAAGGAAAACAGATTGGAGAGACAAAACTCTCGGCTGACAATATATAGTTTTTGTAAATACAGCATGGGACAATACAAGCATTTACCAATAGGCATTAGCTGTAACAATATGAATTCCACGGCTGAGCAGTAGAAAACATATTTATAGCACTGCTTTACAGCCTGCTTCTGATGTTGTAGGGTCATGTTTATTGAGATGTACACAGCCAAACCGAAGGAGCTGATCGTGTGTGAGTGAGGCATCTAAATTGACTTCTCCAAATTTTCAATGCTTTTATGTAATAAAAGCCTAACACTCTGGACTCTACACCAAATATCTATCAAAATGGATTGTTAGCCTGAGATTTAGTCAAAAACATCAGCCTGGGAAAATAAGTCAACAATTCAGTTTTTTGTTCTGGAGATAGGTTTATTTTTTCCCTTTTTATTTCTTGTATAGTTTTGTTTGTTCTCTGTTCTTGCTATTGATACATCAGGCATCCAATCATGAAAAACAATGTCCATGTCACTAAAATGGCCTCCAGGCATCCAGTATATGTACATTGGGGTTAACCATCTATGTGGGGATGTGACAGCACACCCTATAAAAGGTATTATTGAGTAATATAGACTCTCTGTAATAACCAAACAGTAAAGAATATAGCTTTTTAAAGGTCTCCCTGTGGCTGATCTCATGACTCAAAGATAAGACACTATGCTGCAAGCTAAGTAATAAAATCTGGTGGATACTCTAGGCTAGCTTGTGACAAATCATATCAAAGTATTATTAAAGAAAGAACTTGAGACCCAAGACTATTATTGATTCTTGACAGAATTTCTTATAAATAAAGTGTTGCAATCAGGCCCTGGACTTGCCAAGGTCCTGGTAGAATTCTTCCTATTATAGAGGAGACTTCAAAATAGTAACGCTCCATTAGCGTGAGCCAAAAAAGCTTCTGTGCACAATGATACAAGGATGGGTCATGGTCAACAGGCAGCCAATAAGAACACAATTTCCAAAGGCCTTTTAAGATGCTCCTTGCTGATCCTTTGTTGAAATGGGTAAAGCTATGTGCTAGCTTCCATGCAGTCTGGTGTGTGTCCTGGCCGTGTTCAAGAATGAATCTGTGACCCTCTAGGGCATGGAGGACACATCTCCATTAGTGTCCATATTCTTCCAGTGAAGAGCCTGATACAGTCAACTGAAATGACAGGGTGATAAATATAAAACCACTCTCATCAATAAGAGTGGGATGTAAAAGCACTTAGTTTCAGCCTAAGTAACTCACGGAAAGTTTGGTTTCAAGAACCAGCGTGTCATCCATCACAACTCTAGCTTCTGTTGACAAAGTAATTGTAAGATATCTAGAATGGAGGCTCAATGTGAGCTGACATTTCTGAAAGGGGGAATTGTGTGCCGTACTTACTCATTAAATGTATTTTTCCTCTACTAAAGATGTTTCCTTTTTTAGTTTATGTATGAATAACTTTAACTAAAGTTCCCTTGACACGCTGACTTTGCTCTGAATAGCACCTATGTTCATTAACATAAAACCTGAAAGAAAATAATTTTAATGTAGTTTTTTTTAACACTTCAAAAGCCTCTAACGAATTGATCGAGCACAATTATGCATTCTGAGGGGAATTATAAAGAGATCACAGAAGGTTGAAAAGTTCTAGTTAAAAAAAAAAAAAGAAAAGAAAACTTTGTGGTAAAAAAGAAAATAGGCAGTTACTGCAAAAGTTTGATAGACATTGAATAAAAGTAAACTTCTAATGTTGAGTTGGTTTTTTTGGGGGGGGTTGGGTTTTTTTTGGTGTTGTTTTGTTGTTTTTTTTTTGTTGTTTTTTTTTTTTTTTTTTTATGAATTCGCTGTTCACAGAGAAGAATAAACAAGAACCTGCAACAACAGGAGGCTTGGTCATTTCTCAAATGAGACACACTTTACCCAAAGCATTAACTTTAGAATCAACTCAGAATTTGAAGTTCTGCCCCTAGTGCTACCACCTTCATGGTGATGGGCACATTACTTTCTCAGAGACTCAGTTTCCCCTTTTCTTTCAGTGTCATTTGTAGTCAATATGAGGTTACAGAATACAAAGGCTTTTATATTGAAATAGGTCACCTTAAAGTCACCCACACTGGCTTCTGAAGTCACAATCTTCTTTCCTAGCCCCTGGATGCTAGTAGTGCAGATAGAAGTTACCACTCAGGCTCCATATGCAGTTTTGAAAACCTCACACTACACTCCTTGCACACACAATCTCCATCTCATATTATGAGAGTCTCTGTTCTGCGTTTCTTAAATTGATCAGAGATATCGTAGGGGTGTGTAAACTGCTCCATTAATGTATCTGTGTAAGTATTACACTGCTTTCTCCTAAGATGGCCGAATCAACTCAAGATTGATTTTGTTCACCGGCAAATGAAGAATTTTTGTTCTCTCTTGGCTTCATGTGTTCCCTTCCCAGGAGCCACTGCAGAGCCTTCCATTAGGGGTACCACTCTTCTGCTGCTCTATCATTTGATTTCTTTTCCGTGAACTGAGCTCCTGCAAGGTAATAACAGCCATCACCTCTTTGCCCTCCTAGTAGCTAGCACTGACTGGTCTTGACTGATGAAGAGTGTTCAAGAAACAACAACAACAAACAAACAAAAAACCCATAGTAAGTATCTGTCTGTTTTGTGTCATAAAACCAAGTTAAGGTACGGAGTTCAAAAACTTAAATTCCAAAGCATTTGAATCATGACCTCAAGCCCTTCTGCATTTTGCAAATTTAGTCATTGTGACGATCCTGCAGAGTCTCTGTAATTCAGGCAGTCAATCAAAGCCTTTTACTGAGCCCCAAAGAGTTATAAGCAGGAGTGGTGCAAAAAAAGTAAAAAGCCATACACCAACCTTTGAGAGACTCACTGTCTCACTAAGAAATATACATGAGGGGAACTGAGAAAAACATACCACCACCATATGTAGGTTATAAATCTCAGACTACCAGGCAATAAACCTCAGCGGATGTGTTCCCAGTTGCCCCAAGCCATTGTATTTAAGTTATAGCACAAAGCATGTATCAGTAAAACTATATTGGACCTGTTGCTCCCCATGAGGCTAGATTTATACTTATATAGCAAGAGCAAGAGGCCAGAACAAATGTCCTTTCTTTGTTTCAGGTTCTGCCTTTCCTAGTGAAGGATGTTGTGACTTCTGAAGACTTCAGCCTGGCTCCACCCATCAGTGGTTGGTGAGTCATTCACAACTTTTCATATCTTGCTTCACTCATCTGTAAAGTGGGGGTAAACAAAGTATCTTTCCTCATAGCTTTTTGAGAGATGAGCTATTAAAGAGGAATCAAGTCAAGTAATTAGAACAATACCCAGTGTGCAGTGGGTACCTAATCTGCACTGGTTATCATCGTGGTTTGGGATTAGCCCATCTGATGAAACATTAGTTATTGTTACTTTTAACTCCATGACAAAATTAATCTGATCAAAGTAATTCATTCACTCCTTCCTTCTCCACAGAGAGGATGGCCCATAGTATTGGCAACTGCAGACCTCGGGGCTAAGAACCCCATCTAATTGTTGCCCCAAATTTCCATGCATGCATACTTCCAGAAACTTTGCCATAGGTTTTACTAGCCCAGGTTGGCGTTCAGAAAATGGATGCTGAGGGATTGTAAGAGACTTGTACAGGATGAAAGCGCTTTCAGTATTGGATTTGGCTTCACTCTCAACTTCTTTGAAGACTGCCTTCTAACTACAAAAGGGTCCCCAAAAGAAGGAGAATACTGCCTTACCAAGAATCAGATGTACAGCCTGCTTTTCTCTCTGCACACAGATTTTAGCCACCAATGAACTAGGGAACAAATGGATTTATCCAGATCCAGCCTATATATCAGTTATACCAACAAGGAAACCTCTGACATCTTGCCTTGAAAGCTTTTCTGCTCCAGTGCAAATTCTAAGAGACCAAAATCAAACATTCCTTTGCTGCTAAGATGCCCCGCTGCTGGCCAGCCATCTACAGTGGGTGGTACTTGTTTCCTGACCTTCTACAGTGAGTGGTACTTGCTTCCCAGGAGCACCTGAACCCATTTATTCTCCATCTGTTACTTGCCTCCCTAAAGCAAAAGTTTCACTTCTCTCAATTAGAGAAGGGAGAAGCACTCAAAGACATCCAGGAGACACCAGAGACTTTGCAGGTAGGTTGAGAGGATAAACAGGTTCATGAACCCAGCAATGCAATATCTGATCTTTCAGCACTTAGACACGCATTGGCCTGGTTGACATTAGCCTTGGGAGATTACAATTCAAGGAGACCTGTGCCTAGGAGCCTGCTCGGGGAGGGAGGAGGACTCAGACTGACCTTGCTCAGTGTAAGCACAGGTGAGGCTAATATGGTGGGGAAAGCAAACAGTGAAAGGTGTTGGAAGCCCATGCCTTTGATATGTGTGAAGCAGGATTTGGACTGCAGGTTGCTCAGAGCCCTTGGCGACCCACCTGTCTCTCTAAACTTGTTCTCAGATTTGCCTCTATGAAGTAAGAGCATTTGAAAATCTGTGGTTTTATATCAACAAGATAGATGCTGGCTGCTTCTGGGAGAGATTCCCCTGTGAGAAGGGAAAGGGCTTCCTCGGAGGTATGCCAGGCTCCATTTTTTGGAAGTAATTAGGACAGCTTGGGGAATGAAAGTGGGAAAGCAAGGAATCTGCTGGGGCAGAGAGATGCAGCAGAGGGCAGAAGGGACTCAGTTCATAGCTTTCCAGGTATTTGGAAATGGTACTCACTCCTGGAATCCTTTCACTCCCTCTAGGTAAGAATGCCAATTCCTCTACCTATTAAGGTTTTAATGTGAGACCAATAAGTTAAAACCAGTTTAACAACTACAAATTATAGTTGATATAAAATGTTTGATTTTGGGCTAATAACATATACTAAGTTATAGACAGATGAGATTTAAAATGACTAAGGTAAGAAATGGGGTTCATAATGGACACATTAATACGATACTAAACTGACTTTAAAGGCTCTGGCAGCCACAATCAAGAAACCAAATATCTAACAACTCCATCTATCTTGCACTTCCTCATCATGTCACCTAATAGCACTGTTAACACACTGATAAATGGTTATTATATATTACCCATGCATGTTCCTTTCCAATTAGAAGACAAGAGCAAGCATCTGCTGCTCTGTTGTATTGGGTCAGCTCTTGATGCTGAAACACTGAGCTTCATTCTGACAGACTGGTTGAGCATCCATGTTCACTTTCCTCACTGTGGGGGGGGTGGTGGGAGCTTTGGTGTTGGAGATGACCATATCTTTCACAGGAAAAGTATCAAGAAGAGCCTAAGCTCTGAAAGCTAATTGCAGCAGCTTCTTCGGGGGTAAGACTGGCCTATATCTTAGAGACAGGATATATCTGCATTGGCACCTCTGTTAGGCCAAGAACAAGTATGCTATTTTGATGGGAGATTCTTCTTTACATATTGTTGCATTGTGTGTGTGTGTGTGTGTGTGTGTGTGTGTGATATCGTTTATTGTCAACATGTATTGAATCACCAAATACTCTTTGAAGCAACTACTTTAAGTCAGGCTAATTACCAAGTATATAGTAGGTAACAACAACAATAAAAATTCATGACTTTTTGGACTCATATGGTTTCATGGTTTGTGCAAGATATACCTATTATGGTGGTCTGAATGAGAGTAGCCCCCATAGGATCATATATTCGAATGTTTGATCCACATTTAGTAGAACGTTTGGGAAGAATTAGGAGGTGTGACCTTGTTGGAGGAGGTGTGTTACTGGGTGTGGGCTTTAAAAGAATAGGTCCATATAACAGGCCCTGGCTGTCTGTTTATCTGTCTCTGTCTCTCTGTCTCTGTCTCTGTCTGTCTCTCTCTGTCTCTCTCTCTCTTTCTATATATATATGTGTGTGTGTGTGTGTGTGTGTGTGTGTATAACTGCCTCTCTTTCACTCTTGCTCTCTCTGTGTGTCTCTGCCTCTCCTTCTCTCCTACTCCCACCTTTTCTAGCTGTTTGTGGATCAAGGTACATAGGTATAAAGCTCACAACTACTTCTCCAGCACCATGCCTGCCTGTTTCTGATCACGGACTAACCATCTAAAACTGTAATTGAGCCTCCAACTAAATTCTTTCTTATAAGTGTTCCCTTGGTTATGGGGGTGGGGGTGGCACACCTTTAATCTCAGTGCTCAAGAGGCAGAGGCATGGGGATCTCTGTGAGTCTGAGGTTAGCCCATCTTACAGAGCGAGTTCTGAGTTCTAAGACTGCTGGTGCTACACAGAACAACCCTGTCTCGAAAAAGCAAAACCAAATAAAAGAGTTGCCTTGTCTCAGTAGCTTGTTACAGCAATAAAATAGTAACTAAGATAGCTATCAAACAAAAAAAGCAAAGAAAAATATAATTACAAATATATTTACCATATGAGATTGATAACTCAGTCAATAAACTGACACACAAACATGAGGGCCTATGTTCAATCCCCAGAATTCACATAAAAATCTAGGCAGGTGGCATGTACTTGTAATTACAGTTCTAACTCACCTAACTTAACTGGTGAGTTCCAGGCCAGTAAGAGACTCTGTGTCAAGAAACAAACTAACTAAGGTGTAAGACACCTGAGGAACAACACCCAAGATTGACCTTTGGCTTCTACATGGTCAACCAGTACAATACGCACACACACATGGTACAAAAAATAAAATAAAATAAAATAAAGAAAATTCCTTCATCAAAATAGTACACCTGTTCCTACTTTAAACATGATGTTAGAACATTTTATCTCTTAGCACTTACAAGTCCATAAAATAGTGAAATTAAACTGTGCTGGTGAGTTTCCAGTATCTGGACTAGATTTTTTAAAAAAGGATGCTCACCTCAATATTGTTTTCTGTGCCCTGACCTATCAGTGGAAGTTTCTATAGCTGCTTTGATTTCTTCATTTTTTTTTTTTTAATTTTTGGGAACATACCTTCCCTACCTTGTATGTCATTAGGTTACTTATTATTATTATTGATAATAAATTAGACTTTCAGGAGTTGTAATTATGTATGAGAGAAAAGGCACCCTCAACTTAGGGGAGAATTCCTCAAGGGTCAGCAAATAGGCAGCCTAATTGGATTGTTGAGAACTGATTTCTAAACAAATCCCTATATTTATATCAGAAGGTCCTTAAGGAGGCTCTGGGACTGGAGAGAAGAGGCCAGAGGTAAAGATGGGGCTAAACTCATATGAGAATAAGCATGGAATGTATTCAGGTGAGTGGAACAGACAGTTGTAGGCTGGCACAACAATAAGACAATATGACACTGACCATAGAGTAAATGCCCATTTGATGGGCTGTCCTGGCAGTTCTGAACCTGCCTGCCCGTTCCCTACCTATTCACCTAAGGATGAGTATCTGAGGCATAGCCTACTAATAGAATCTCCAAGAAGAGAGGGGTCCTATGGAAAATCAAGTGCAGGATTGACCAAGAAGCCTTGTCATCAACATATGCTCATTATAGGGTCCTCATTGGTCTATGTCAATTGTTAGCTTGCCAGCAGCATGGGAAGATACAAATAGAGCCCCAGGAAAATGGTGCTAAGGATGTGCTAAAGAGAACCTAAAGCTCAGCAACCCTAGCTCTATCCCAGGAGAGATTCAAAAATAACATGTAAGACCTCTAAACACAATTAGATCACTCTAAAAGAGGAGTAATCAGAAAATCAGGCAGATATTTTCAGAAATCAAGGTTTCTCAAAAGTAAAACACGCTGAAGAAAAGAACTGAGGAGTAAATGAGCGTAGCTGCAAATGAGCTTGAGTGATCTGACAAGTCTTCATTAAAGAATCATCTACAATCAGCTAAAATAGGCCATTAGAGTCCATTACGGTTCTTTAGGAAAGACGAGAAATATGACCAAAGAAACAAAGGAAGAAAATTTATCTAATGTAAAAGCATAACTGATTATGGAAACTGATAGACTAGACATATCATCAGTTTAGGAGTAGTAAGAAAGCAGACATTCTGGAAAGAAATCATCTTCTAAGAATCAAGAATCGGAGTGGCTTCATGTTTTTAAATCAGGAGTGAAAACAGCAGGCACTACTAAACTTGTAGTCAAGCAACCATTTCTGCTGGTGATCTTGCATAAGTTGTCTCTCTGTCTCTGTCTCTCTCTCTAGACAGAAAATAAATAGAGATATAAATAGTTATAGATATAGATAGACATACATATATAATTGTATCTGTGTATATATTTAATTGTATGCATATATATATATAATTGAAATAATTGAAAATTGGTTATTCTCTCATACAATATATCCCCACCACAGTTTTCCCCCTTCCACTCCTCACAGCTCCCTGCCACCTCCCTTCTTCCCAGAATCCACTCCCCCTCTGTCTCCCATGTGAAAAGAGCAGGCTTCCAGGAGACAACAACCAAGTACAACAAAACAAAATACAACAAGGCAAGAACCCTCACAGCGAAGCTGTAGAAGGCAACCTACTAGGAGGAAAAGAGTCCCCACAGCAGGCAGAAGAGTCAGAGACCCACCAACTCCCGCAGCTAAGAGTCCCACAAAACACCAAACTGACAGCTACAGCATAGGCTCACAGGATCTGGTACAGACCCATGCAGGCCTCTGGCCCTGCTGCTTCTGTCCAGAAGCCCATATGGGCCCTGCTTAGGTGATTCAGTAAACCATGTTCACCTGGTATCCCTCATTCTCGGATTCTTAAACCTCTTCTGTGTTCTCTTCCAAGGAAATCCCTGAACTCTGAGGGAAGGGACACAATGGAAACTTTCAAGTTAGACCCTCTCTCCTCTTAATGTCTGACTGTGGGTCTGTACTTTCTCCCATCTGCTGCTGAATGAAGCTTCTCTGCTGATGACTGGACAAGGCTTTGATCTATGAGTACAGCAGAATATCATTAGAAATTATTTCTTTTTTTTTTTTTTTTACCACTTGTGTTTCTAATCTAGCTCTTCAGTTTATCTAGTCTCTGGTTCTTGGTCATCCAAGCAGTGTTGGACATGGGCTCCCTCTCCTGGAGCAGGCCTCAAGTTAAATCAGACATTGGTTGGCCATTGCCACAAGTTCTGTGCCACCACTGCCCTTGGAAATCTTGAAGGTAGGTCGAAGGTTTTGTGGCTGGGTTGGTGTCCAGTTTATCTTTTGGTAGCCCGCAGAGTCCCTTCACATACCAAAGAAGCTTGAACATAGGTGAAGGCTCCATTCATATACCAGCTTAACCTTTCCATAATCAATGAGCCGTGTAGATGCTGTCCTCTGAAATGGGGCTTCAAGGTCAGTTTGCAGAGAATAATCCTTCCTCCTAGCATCAGTCTGGATTGTTTGAGGTCTCCATAGGACCTATCTCAGCCAACAAATCAATGAAATGTGACCCATGTGGAACCCATTGGAAGCATTATGGCTCCAAGAGATGGACAGTTGAGACTTGTTATCCCATTTCCTTACGTTTCCACACTGTCCTACAAATGTCTCCTAATTCCAGTCATCTCTCCTTGCACTCTCTCCTTCCACTTCATCTCCCTGTATACCTGACCCTCTCACTCCCATCTATACCAACCCACGTTCCACCTCAAATCTATTCTATTTCTCCCTCCACAGAGATCCATGAATCTACCCAGACCTCTCCTCTTTACCTAATCTTTCTGGATCTACAGATTGTAGATTGGTTATCATTTGTTTACTGGCTAATATCCATTTATAAGTGAATGCATACCATATTTGTCTTTCTAGGTCTGGGTTACCTCACTCAGATGATTTTTTTTTTTTTTTTAGTTTTATTCATTTGCCTAGAAATTTCACAATGTCTTTGTTTTTAATAGATGAATAGTATTCCGTTGTGTAGACGTACCACATTTTATTTATTGATTCTTCTGTTGAGGGACATTTAGGTTATAACTATTTTGTCACAATTATGAATAAGGCCACAGTGAACATAGTCAAGTATCCTTGTGGTAGGATGGAGTGTCCTTTGGGTGTCGCTGTGTCATGAAGTACATCCATCGTCAATTTCTGAGGAACTGCCGTATTGTATTCCTTAGTGGCTGTACAAGTTTGTACTCCAACCAGCAATGAAGGAGTGTTTCCTTGCTCCAATTCCTTGTCATCATGAGCTGTCACTTGTGTTATTGATATTAGACATTGTGACAGGTGTAAGATGGAATCTCAGAGTAGTTTTGATTTGCATTTCCCTGATGGCTAAGCATGTTGAACATTTCTTTAAGTGTTTCTCAGACATTTGAAATTCCTTTGTTGAAAACCCTCTGTTTAGATCAGTACCCCATTTTTTAAATTGGCTTGTTTGGTTCAATGATGTCTAGTTTCTTTAGTGCTTTACATATTTTGGATATTAGCCCTCATATATGGAATTAGAAAATCTTTTCCCATTCTGTATGATACCATTTTGACCTATTGATGGTGTCCTTTGCCTTACTTTGCTTTTCAGTTTCATGAGAGTCATTTATTAATTGTTGATCTTAGTGCCTGCTCTATCAGTGTTCAGTTCAGGAAGTTGTCTCCTGTGCCAATGTATTCAAGGCTACTCCGCACTTTCTCTTCTATCAAGTTCAGTGTGCCTGGTGTTATGTTGACGTCTTTGATACATGTAGACTGAAGTTTTGTGCAAGGTAATGAGTATGGACCTATTCCCATTAATCTCCAGGCAGACATCCAGTTTGACAAGAACCATTTTGCTGTCATTTTTCAGGGTATATTTCTGACTTCTTTATCAAAAATCGGGTATCCATTTATGTCTGGGTCTTCAATTTAATTCCATTGATCAGTGTGTCTGTTGTTATTCCAACACCATGTGGTTTTATTGCTGTAGCTTTGTAGGACAGCTTGGAATCAAGAATGGTGAGACCTCCAGCAGTTCTTTTGTTGTACAGAATTGTTTTAGCTCTCCCGTGTTTTTTGTTTTTCCTGATGAAGGTGAGAACTGTTATTTCAAGGTGTTTAAAGAATTGTGTCAGGAATTTTGATAGGGATTGCATTGAATGTGCAGGTTGCTTTTGGTAGGAAAGTGATTCTTACTCTGCTAATCTTACCAATCCATGAGCATGGAAGATCTTTCCATCTTCTTCTATCTTTTTCAATTTCTTTCTTCAAAGATTTAAGTTTTTATTATACAAACGTTTCACTTATTTGGTTAGAGTTACACCAAGATACCTTGTCTTATTTGAGGCTATTGGGAAGAGTGTTGTTTCCATGATTTATTTCTCAGTTTGGTTGGCTTTTGTATGTAGGAGGGATACTGTTTTTGTTTTTTAAGTTATTTTTGTATCCAGCTACTTTGCTAAAAGTGTTTATCAGCTACATGAGTTCCCTGGTGGAAAATTTCAGGTCACTCTTCCTTTCCAGTTTGTATCCCCTTGATCTCCTTTAGTTCTTTTATTGCTCTAGCTAAAACTTCAAGTACTATATTGAATAGATATGAAGACAGTAGAAAGCTTTGCCTTGTTGCTGATTTTAGTGGATTTACTTTGAGTTTCTTTCTACTAAGCTTGATGTTGACTCCAGGCTTGCTGTAAATTGCTTTTATTAAGTTTAGGTCTGTTTCTTGTATCCCTAATCTCTCCAGAACATTTATCATGAAGGGGTGTAGATTTTTGTTGTTGTTGTTGTTGTTTTGTTTTGTTTTGTTTTTGAGACAGGGTTTCTCTGTATAGCCCTGGCTGTCCTGGAACTCACTCTGTAGACCAGGCTGGCCTCGAACTCAGAAATCTGCCTGCCTCTGCCTCCCAAATGCTGGAATTAAAGGCATGCGCCACTACTGCCAGGCATTTTTTTTTTTTAAACTATGCTGTGTTCATTTTCTAAAGACTTATTTTTATTAAAGATTTACTTTTATTTTATGTATATGAGTACACTGTTGCTGTCTTCAGACACACCAGAAGAAAGTGTTGGATTCCATTACAGATGGTTGTGAGCCACCACGTGGTTGCTGGGAATTGAACTCAGGTCCTCTAGAAGAGCAGTCAGTTCTCTTAACCACTGAGCCATCTCTCCAGCCCGGGTGTAGATTTTTAAAGGCCTTTTCTGCATCTAATGAGATGATCATGTTATCATAGTTTTTTACTTACTTAATTCCTTTCTTTCTTCCTTTTCTCTGTTTATATGGTAAATTATATTTACTGATTTTCATATATTAAACTATCCCTGAATCTCTGGGATGAAGCCTACTTGATCATGGTGGATGATCTTTTTGATGTGTTTTTTAATTCTGCTTGTGAATATTTTATTGATTATTTTTGCATCTATGTTCAGTAAATTATCTTTCAGTGTTTATTCTTTATATGGCTTTGGTATCAGAGTAACTCTGTCCTCATGAATTTGGCAATGTTCCTTCTGTTTCTATTTTGTGGATTGACTTGAGGAATATTGTCATTAGTTCTTCTTTGAAAGACTTGTAGAATTCTGTGCCAAAACCATCATTTTCTGTTTTTTGTTTGTTTGTTTGTTTTTATTTGTTTTGTCTTTTATTTTGGGAGTGGGAGATTTTTAATAACTGCTTTTATGCCTCTGTTTCCTTAAGTATTATCAGTCTAACTAAATTGTCTAAATCTTTCCTTAACTCTGGTAAGTAGTACCTATCAAGAAAATTATCCATTTCTTTTAGAATTTCAATTGGTAGAATATAGGTTTTTAAAAAAATATGTCCTTATGATTCTTAGTGATTTCCTCAGTGTCTGTAGCATGTCCTCCTTTTTGTCTCTGGTTTTGTTAATTTGGATCTTCTCTCTGTGTCTTTTAGTTTGGATAAGGGTTTGTCATCTCTTATTTTCTCAAGAACTGACTCTTTGTTTTATTGACTGTATTGTTCTTTTTGTTCCTATTTTATTGATTTCATCTCTCATTTTGATTATTTTTTGCCATTTACTTCTCTTGGGTGTCATTACTTCTTTTGTTCTTTAATGCACTCTATTAAGTTGCTAGTATGACACCTTTCCTTTTATTAAATGTAGGCATCTAGTGCTATGAAATTCCCTTTTTGCATCACTTTCATAAGTTTGGATATTCTACATATTCATTTTCACTGAATTATAGAAAGTCTTTAATTTCTTTATTTCTGTCTTGACACATTCTTAATTCAGTAGAGACTTATTCAGTTTCTATGAGTTTGTAACCTTTCTGTTGTTTCTGATGTTGTTGGTGTCCAGCTTTAATCCATGGTGGTCTGATGGGATACAGGGAGTTATTTCAATTTTCTTAGAAGTAACCATTGAGACTAGTAGTACATCAGTTTCATGAGGTGCAGAGTAGAAGGTATAGTCTTTGAATTGAGAGGAAATATTTGGTAAATATCTGTTCAGTTGTTTGGTTTATAATGTCTGTTGGGTTCAGTATTTCTCTTTTTATATGTTAGTTTTTTCTGGATACCCTGTCCATTCGTGAAAGTGGGCCATTGAAGTTTCCCACTATCGTGTGTGAGAAGCAATATATGATTTAAGCTGTGATGCTGTTTCTTTTACAAAAGTGAGTGCCCTTGTGTTTGATGCATAAATGTTAAAAAGTTGAAATGTTGTCTTGGTAGATCTTTCCTTTGGTGAGTATGTAGTGTCCTTCCCCATCTCTTTTGATCAGTTTTGTTTTGAAGTCTATTTTGTTAAGTTTTAAAATAGCTACTCCAGATTGCTTCTTAGCTTCATTTTCTTGGGATATTTTTTTCCAACCTTTCCCCTGAGGTAATGTCTATCCTTGATGTTGAGATTTTTTTTTTCTTGGATACAGCAGAGTAGGTCCTGTTTTGGCATCTATTCTGTTAATCTGTGACTTTTTATTAGGAAATTGGGGGCACTGATATGAAGAGATATCAATGACCAATGATTGTTCATTCCTATTACTTTTTATTATTGTAGTTGGTGGTGGTGGTGGTGGTAGTGGTGATGGTGGTGATGGTATTGGTGGTGGTGGTGATGGTAGTAGTGATGGTGGTGGTGATGGTGATGGTGGTGATGGTGGTGATAGTGATGGTGGTGGTGGTGGTGATGGTGATGGTATTGGTGGTAGTGGTGATGGTAGTAGTGATGGTGGTGGTGGTGGTGGTGGTGATGGTGATGGTGGTGGTGGTGGTGGTGGTGGTGGTGATGGTGGTGGTGGTGGTGGTGGAGGTAACATGTCCTTCTGTAGTTCCTGTTCACATTCCTAAATTTTTCAGTTTTGAAATTCCTTCAGTTTGTGGTTTTTCTTTTTTTTTTTTTTCTTTCATTGCTTCTATTTCCATTTTTAGGTCTTGAAGAGTTTTATTCATTCTTTCCACTGTTTGTATTTTCTTGTATTTCCTTAAGAGATTTGTTCATTTTCTCTTTAAGGACCTCTATCATCACCATATAGCTAGTTTTAAGGTTGATTTATTGTGCTTCAGTTATGTTATAATATCCAGGGCCTGCTACAGTCGTATAGTTGTGTTGTAGTGGAGGCAAATTGTCCTGGGTGTTTGATTGTATTCTTATGGTGGCATCTAGACATTTGGGTTTGGGTTGATAACAGGTCTAGGTGCTGAATTCTGGGTTTGACTTTGTTGTGTGTATCTGGAATTTCAGAGAGTGACCTCTGTGTGTTACCTGCTTTACTGACTTGCTTGGCTAGTGTGTTCAAAGGGAGTGCCTGCTACTGTTGGAGGTTGGGACACAGGGACAACTGAAGGACAGAAGTCAGGAGGGGATGGTCCTGGGATCCCCAGGAGACATGCGCAGGGCAGAGGGGAGTCAACAGTTGGTGATCTGTTCCACTGCTAGTGAGGAGACTCAGGGGTTGGGTTTAGGAGAACAGAGACAGTGGAGAAAGTATGCAGGTAGCCCATCTGGTTTTCTGGTAGGCATGACCTACAGTTGAGCAGAGACAACTGCTTGAGTTGGGGGTTTAGATATAGCATAGAGTTGAGGCATGGAGGTTAGGAGGGGATCCACAGGAGATGTGGGGAGAGGGTAGGGACGCTGCAGCTAGTGTTCCTGTCTTGGGAACAGAGAGAGCTTAGAAGGCTTGCTGGTAACCTACCTAGTCTTCTGTATAAGAATTATTTGGAAACAGTAACAAATAAATTACTCCAGGATGTGTTCTAGCAAAATGATACAAGAATCTTTAAAAGTATAAGAGAATTTAAACACAATGTAGTATCTATCATAGGGCAATGCAAAAAGAAGGTGATCGTGTGATCGGCTTAATAATTAAAATTAATGAGTGCAATGTAAAGAATTTCCTTACTAGGCAAATCAATTCTATATTGTAAATTGCATAATTCTGACATTGAAAGTTCTCTGTGGTGATATAGAGTCTTGTTCAATAAGGAAATAAAGGTATTTAGCATAAACACATGCAATGAGCAGTGCCAACAAACTCACTGTGAAGAAGTGAAAAAAGCAGAGCTCAGCACAAAGGTCCTCTTCACTACCAGGTGTGTCTGACCTAAGGCCTGAGGGTCAGTGCAGCTATAGACAGATGTGAATGCAGCTCTACAGAAAATGATAAATAGTTCAATATGAGATTTTTTTGTGAGTTTTTGTAACTCTGTTATATCTTTCTTTAATGATAATTTTACAGGTGACAGTGCTGTACTGTTATGACAAAAGGTTGCATGTGCCTGCCAAATGCTTGGACGTGACATTCTCTTCCAAGAGGGAGCAATTCAATGGTGTAGGTGATGTCTGCTTCCTTGTGGATACAATCACTTCACTCTGCTAAAAGTAGTATTTTATATAATGATACTACATGAGTTTATTTATATTCAATTTGTAACAACTTATAGAGAAAGGAGAGAAGACAATGATAATCACAGAGCATAAAAACTTAATACAGTTAATAGGATTTGGGAATCTGGTAAAAGATATAGAAAAGTAGAAAAAAAGTAAGTTTGTTAATTTTTTTCACTTATCTCCTTAGGTCTCAATAAAATTCATGAGTAACTTATTAAATATCCAATGACAACACACTGATGAGACAGAGGGCCAAAGAAACAAGACAATCAAAAATCTATTAAAATGTTCTATGCAACGGACAAAGAAAAAGTAGAAAGCCAGATGCATTGTTTAGTTATTAATGTGGCTGCTAGAAATAGTAGTGGCATAACTAATGAAACGGAGAGATAACGTGCTGTTAAAATACTAATATTCTTATTGTTTGGCATAACTAGATACAATCTAGTCAATTAATTGACAAATAGACACGTGAATATATTATTTTGAATTTATGTAACAGGATGTGGTGTTGAACTCATTACACATCCTTTCATCAGATACTCAGGAAACCAGTTCTCAGTCATCAGTGATAAAGGGCTCAACTGTCATTCAAGCGGAATTCTAATTCTCAACAAGGAGAGTTTGCCCGTGTTTGTAAGTGAACAGTTACCACACTTTTAAGTCCCTGGAGGATAAAAGGCTGGCAGAATATCTAGTTTTTAAGAAATGAAGAGAAATAAATAAATGCTTAACAAAAGTGAATGCAGAAGTTCTCTAAAGAAATTGGATAACCTGGGCCATTCTCAAAGCTGTGAGAATGGTGTATTTGATGTTTTGTGTTTTAGGGGTGTGGTGAGCCTACACACAGGGAGTGCTCATGCATGCACATGCGCATGTGTGTTTGGAGGTCAGATGACAACTTTTGATGTTATTGTTTAGTAGCCATCATATTTGTTTAATTTTTGTGTTTTTATTTTATATGCATGTATGTTTTGTTTCATATATGTATTTATACTATGTGTGCATGTGAAACCTTTGGAACATTTACTCTCATGGACATGAATTTACAGATTAATGTGAGAACTCCCACGCACGCTGGGAACCAAACCTGGATCCTCTGCAAGTAAAGCAAGTGTTCTTACTTATGGAAGCAGTTCTTCAGACCTTCCATCTTACGTTTTGAGACAAGGTCTCTTACTGATATCAGGGGCTCTCAAATTAGGCTAAGCTGACTGGTTAGCAAGCCCTAATGCTCAGAATGCAAGCAGATGTCATAACACCTGGCTGTACATAGGTGCTAAGCACTAAACTTGAGGCCGCATGCCTGTAAGGCCAGCACTTAAGTGTAGTCACCTCCTTCTGGTTAGGCTTCTGATAATGAGCTCTGACTATAGTCAAGTGGGAAGACTGGCCAGCACCTTTCAAAGCTCAGACACACTTCTTGTGCTTTGGAGACTTGCCTTTTGATAGTCTGTCTTCTATCAGACACATTCAGCTGGTTTTGAAGAAGATATATTGTGGACCATGAGTTCTATGCAGTCAAAGTCCATTCTGATCCACTCTGAGCATGCTCAATGGCGTTTTGTATCAAATCCAAATATCTCTTAATGTTTAGTGAAGAAATAAATAGGACATGAAATTTAAAGGATTATGTCCTGGGGAGCTCAGGAAATATGCACCAGAAACATACCACCAACACCAGACCTTCTTGACGCTACAACCACACTGTCTACATCATGGTGTATACAACAAAGCATCAGACAGACGACAGGACTTCTTATGTTTTCCTTATAACTGCATAGCATTTCACAATTGCTTCCCTCCACATATTATTATCCCTGTGGAAAGAGTGAAGATCATTAGACACAGTCCATCTACCCCATGGATGTTCTATGGTCACTAAAGATCCCTGTTTAAAGGTCCCTTGTAGATATCACGTGTTTGCATTATGTCCATTGCTCTATTGGACGACAGATTTTCATCACAGGTACTTGACTTGCCCTCTCTTTGCCTCTCTCCTGGCACTGACTATAGTGTGAAAGGTATGTCAGAAAGTTGTTCTCCCTCATTGGTTTTTCTGCTCTCATTTTTGCTCAAGAAGCTCTTGAGGTTCAAATCAGTGAGATGGAATTTGGAATTATTGATGTGGCTACTTCCACTATCAGACTTATTGAGTGGTTTCTTCCTCTATACTTCTTTGCCAGGTCCTTCATCTCCAGTACATCATGTTCTACAGTCATTGGTGTCAGCTTTTGTCTATCTTTGGTTTGCTTGAGTCTCTGCTCCTTTGTCTCACACCTGTCCTCATGCATCAGCACTAAATCAGCACAAGGTGCTGAACAAATGCTAGTGTCTGCCTCATGTGAAGCACTGGAGGTGTCAATGATAGGTTTGCCTGAAGAACACCAGTTTTAGAGTTCATGAAAAAGAAGAGGAAATGACACTTTTTATAGGGAAATTTCCAATAAAATTAAAAATGCTACTGCAGACATGTATTTCTTCTCATTATCCATTGAGACCATGCATGCAATAACATTTAATTTTTATCTGTCTTTTTTAGTAAATAGGTGAATTAAAAATGAATATAAAATAGCAAGTTAGTGACCTATTATTTTTTACAATAATTTAGAAGACTAATTGAAAAGCAATCTATGTACCCCAATCCTTCCTTGAATGGTTCTTTTTATACAATTTATTTAAAAAAATAGTTTATAGAGCATAAGAGGGTTGTTTCTTTTGTTTTCTAAGAAGCATGTAATAATTTTAATCTATCTATTGCAGTAAAATTATTATGTAAAAATCATTTTTATGAGACTTGGGATATTCAGTGGGAAAGAGTGCTTATTCTTCAAGCATGAGAATCTGAGGTGAACTTTCCAGCACTCACTTTAAAAAGTAGGTATGGATGTGCACGCCTGTAACACCAGAAGTACAGAATAAGAGGATCCCAGGACCTCACTAGTGAGTCAGGGTAGGCAAAACAACTGCCAGTTCAGTGAGAGACCTTATTTCAAATGAATAAAGAAGAGTATGATACAGGAAGATGATGGATGTTCTTCTCTGGCTTCCAAATGCATCTGCACAGGGCACATCCAAATGCATGCATGTACCATAGGCAACACACACACACACACACACACACACACACACACACACTGGGATCTGGGACATAGTCTATAGCTGTGTTCTTCACCTAGACCTACTTCTCCGTGATCCCATCCATTCCCCAAGCTATAAACATGTCCTTCACACTCTGGATCTTCTCTTTTTATTGCTTCTCCCCCCAGTTTACAACCTTCTGTTCACTAAACCCACTAAGTTTTATACACAGGTGCTTAAGCCAATCTTACCATTTACAAATAAACTGAGCTCTGCCAACTGCTCCTCTCACATTAGTCCTCTTACCTGTATGTCATTTGGCTAATTCTCTGCTGAGGATCATATTTCCAACACATATTCCTGTGCTGCCATTGCGGACCACCCACTGTCAGAAGCTGAGCAGCAAAAAGGTAGAGACCATAAAGACTATTTAACAAGATGAAGCACCACTGCCAGTGCTGTGAGGTTTGAGGCTGACCAACAAAATCAGTAGTTCTCAACCTTCCTCATGATTCAAACTTTTAATATAATTCCTCATGTTGCAGTGACTCCCCATCATAAAAGTATTTCTCGCTACTTCACAACTGTAATTTTGCTACTGTTAAGAACCGTATTGTAAGTATTTGATATGTGACCCTTGTGAAAGCAATGTTTGACCCTCAAAGAGGCTGACACCCAAAGGTTGAGAACCACTGAATTAAGGTAAAGCAGAGCAGTGAGTTGTCTGAGCACAACTAAAAGTGTCAAGAGAAAACATCAGGGATACACAGAATATTGAAAGCTATAAAGGAAGAAAGAAAAATGGAAAGAGAGGGAGAGAGAGGAAGGGAGGAAGGGAAGAAGGGAGAGAGAGGAACAGAAAGAGGGAGAAGGGAGAGATTGAATTAAAGTAGGAAGAATGAGAAACAGAAAGAACAAGAGAATGAAAGAAACAAAGAAAGATGAGGACAAGGAGAGAGGAAGGGAGGGAGGAAAGAAGGGGGAGGAGGGACGGAGGGGCAGAGAAAAATTATGCCTGGTACTGGAAACCAAGTGAACCACCAGGGTTGGGGATCTCATAGTTCTTAGAGGAGATTCTGCTCCAGAATGGTTTTTCACTCTCGAGTCATTTAATTTCATAACAAATCTCCCAAGTGATCAAAATTATATAATTAATATAGAGCACAATTTATGAAAACATCGGCATTTTATGTTTTAAAGAAATAGTTGGCTAGAAATAGAATATGCATCACAAGTAAAATGATAAAATAAAATATTCCAAAACAGCCCTAAATGTTCTTTGTAGTAGCAATAAGTGAAGTTCACTCTGTTTTTAAAAGGGAAGATCATTGGGGACAATCCATTTGACTTCCCAATGAGTAAATAAGATGACCTTTCAACTGTTTCCTATCCTTTGAATTAATTTGAAGAAGACCAAAGTTTGCACGATCAGAGGAGACTCATATATGACATCTTTTCCTAATACTGATGGTTTTGACGAATATCAGACTTGCTCTTTGGATGACAGTATCTGATCTAAATATTTATGGTAAAATAATCTTTCTTAAATCATCACTTTTATTTCTTGGGTGTATGCCATTACACTTGTAATCTCTGTACATGGGGGTTTAAGACATGAGGATCACCCTAGTTTGAGAGCTTTGGGCTATAGGAACAGAAAAGCTAAAGAACACATCAACAGAAGATTCCCATGTGAAGATAAAAGCTGAAGCTTAGCCCATAAACTACTTTGCTTAGAGTCAAGCCTTAATTGTGTTTTCTGACTCTCTCAGGTGCTATGTCCACAACGCTCCCAGCGAAGTTTATGGTAAAATGATACAGATGTCTTTAGTTGGCCTGGAGTTTTGAACAGGACAACGCATGACTTCATTTAAAACAGATATCTATCTGATGCTTTCTTTATGAGTTGTCTTGGTCATGGTATTTTAGTGCAGCAATAGATAAGTAACTAAGACACACGATGCCTTTTGAATTTACTTTTTACGTTTAGGGACACTTTGTGGAAGTGCACCTTAAAATCCTGATTTATCCTGGGAAGTCTCATTTCTCACTATCAGCACATCCTGTCAGATGCACATTTAAAATGTTTTCCAAATTGGACTATTTCTCACCACATCTGCATATTTCAATTCAATTCAATCGCCATCACCTCAACCTGACAGTAGCAATGGTTTCCTAGCATTACAGCTATCTATTCCTACTGCACAGTCAACACTGAAATGGCTAAATTTCTCATAGTCACCAGAATGATGCTTTGCCAAAAAGCTTACTGAGTTATACCAGCTAAAGTTCAGAACCTTGTCAAGGCCTCTAAGGTTCTGTGGGAACTAGCAGCTCTGCTTTTCTCCTCCACCTCCCCACTTCCCTACCCCTCAGGCCCACTTAAATCACACTGGCTCTCTAGCCTAATCAGAAGTGGTGAGCTCAGGGTTAAGCGGGAGACTCTGCCTCAATAAATAAGGTAGATAAAGACACCTAGCTTCCACATGGACATGAGTGTGTTTGTATCCACATGTATACATGTGTATCTAAAATCGTGTAAAATAACTACAAAAATGCAAATACTACACACACACATACGCACAAACACATGCCATAATGCATCTTACATAGATGTGAGAATGCCCACTATTCATCTCTTCTATCAATGCTTAGCTTGCCCATGCACCTTACCATCATTTACTTTAGGACTATACAACTGACATGTGAAAATCAGAAGATGTAAATCTGCTGACATTGCTTCAATGTCTATTTCAAAAGTTCATGGTTACTTTAAAAGCTGTGCCCCAAACCGCTAATTTAACCGACACGGTTACAGAAAGTATGTTTACAAATCACTCCGGGAACCAGGGCTTTTCACTTAGATCAAAGAGCTATTGTTTAAACTGCCTTTGCTTTCATTCCAAGTTGTATTTTGTTTTTGTTTTATACATTCATGAAAAGTGAAGCCAAGAAGTCCACATGTTGAGTTCTTCAACAATGATGTTAGTTTCTTATATACGCCAGGTAGAAAATCAGTTCACTCTCATGATGGTTTGATTTTATCAATCGATTCATTGATTCAATGGAAAACTTTGGAAGTTTACTGTGTTAAAAGAATGAGACATTTGCAATTATTGTGAAGGCTATTGCAAATGGTGGAGTAAAATGTCAAGTCACAATTATTCACTATGTTTATAAAAATTCAGAGGAACATAATATCCTGGTTAAAATATAGCTATTATTGTACTAAAACTTTGATGAAATAAACATGTAACTGGAATGTATGTGATGTACATAGAAATTGTAAAAATGTCCAAAACCCTTGGGATTTTCAATCAAGGAAAATAGATGCTGTAACTATATACATACACCACACATGTGTGTACACCACACACAAATGTGTATACACACACACACTCCCAAACCACACATACACAAATAAACCACCCACCCCACACAAATACCCATCCCACACACCCCACACACTATACACACATAACAAACACACAGACACACACACAACATACACCCCCCCCACACACACCCCAAACACACAAACAAAACATGAAAATATTGAGGTTGAAAATTGGAAAAAAATTCAACATAAGGATTTAAACTTTTCTTTCTCTGCTTTCCATCATCAAATTAATTTTTAGAAATATCTAAATCTTTGAAGGACTGCATTTAAATCAGTCTTCTTGTCCCATGACAGTACTATGCATTTTTATGCGTGACCAAATTTTTTGACTATATCTTTGTCAAATTTCTTAAAAATCTTCAATTAAATTATAAAACAAGTGGAGTCTCAACAGAATTTGGCTTTTGAATCTTTCTGGAAATTGCAATTAGGAGCTCAAAGTATCTCAATAGTGTGATGGCATTTATTCCTGCAAAGCAAAGGAGGAGATGAACTGATAAAACCATGAATACTCAGATACAGTTGAAGACTGACTCTGATATTTTATGACTGGACTCCTGAATAAGACTGGGTGAACCCTATGATAAGTTTCCTATTTGTAACTTATTAGGCTGGAATTTAATGAAGTTGAAAAAGTCGGTAATTTATAAGTGTCTATATCTTCCAAAGCATGCATCTAACCTCACTTGAAGAGTATTATCTTGAAAAATATTTGTCAAAGAAGGACATTAAAACATGATACCTGTGGCTGGGCAGTGGTGGCACATGCCTTTAATCCCAGTACTCAGGGGGCAGATTTCTGAGTTTGAGGCCAGCCTGGTCTACAGAGTGAGTTCCAGGACAGCCAGGGCTACACAGAAAAACCCTGTCTCGAAAAACAAAAAACCAAAAGAACAAAAAAATGAAACAAACAAACAAAAAACAACATATACCTGTGAAAACAGTTGGCCCACGATATTTACATATTTCTATATAAAAATAGATTTGAGAAATCTTTTATTTAGATTTTACAGAAAATGCTCTGAGGTTACTGATGCCCAACAGTTATGCAGAAAACACCCCACCCATTCCAAATATTATGTTTCATAGAAAAAATCTAACTGAAAATGCAAAATATTTAAAATTCATTAATCTTAAAATACAGCTTGAAAAGAGAATACAAGAAAGTTTATGAGAAAAAATAAAAATGCAATTCACATTGAAAAGTCATTCTTTCTTCAAAAAGGAAAACCTTATAGTAAAATAGAATTGGCTTAAAACTAAAGTATGTGAATATAATTATAATATTTGGTAAATATTATTTTAAATGGTCAGATTGTTAATACTATATTTTGCTTATGATATCTTTATTACTTGAACAATTAGTGGTAATGCATTATTTCTTCAAGGTTTTATCTCCTCCAGTTGATTATATTACAAACAGTTTGAGATACAATTTTTATTACTTATGAGGCAATGAATCCTGACACTATACTTATTAGGGCTATTGTGAAGAAATAGTGACATGATGGCAAAGCACTTAACTGTATGTGCATCATAATTTTTTATAAAGGTAGTAGTTATTAGTATGAATTTTAAAAAATAAACACCAATTTACTTGTGTCCAAAATGGCAAGTCCCTAGCAGTATTTATTCAGAACAATGTTGATAAAGATAATCATACGCTTCCTTATTCAGCTTTTTTCTGTAATTAGCAACATTCTCCAATTACCCTGTATCCAGCTCCACTAATATCAATGATCAATATTCACGGAAGAGTTTGAAACAGCTGACCGAAAGAATAGGCAAGAGTTAGTTATTATTGTCACATAATAAGACCTATGTTGAGTAACTGTTAGTCAAATACATGTTAAGAATCATATATGAGTATATGTGAATGTGCATTTGATCTGAATTTCTACCCACCATGAATTTTGACTCCTCTAGACTTCCTTATGTGTATACACATGTATACACATGGAAATAGAACTATAAATTTGACAGTCTTTCATCTACCTGCCAGTCACTGTATAGTTACAGCTTGTGCATAACTCTAAACATGGAATTCCTAACTTGTATAAACTTTATCATCTACATAATGGAAATCAGAAATAATATTCTCAAAATTAATTAGTATACTTAACAGAAGTACAATGTACAGCACAAATATATATATTATAACTAAAGATCCCGAAATAGGGAGGAAATGTAGCAGGGCTGCCCAGAAGCAGAACAAGCAAGAAGCAGAAGAGAGATGATAACGTCCCAAGAACAGTTGCTTTGATTTTGAATGAAATGGATTGATTTATGAATGTCTTTTCTTCTGGGCAATAAAGTGCCCTTTGCTCAGGAGGGACCTGGAAAGCCTGGGTTATTCATGTCAGCTATATGTAAGGAGGAAGGCGGTATTTGATAGTAAAGGATGAAAGCAAAACCTCCTGGCTGTCTCTATGAACACTTTCACATGTGAAATATGTTTAAGTAATGTGGTCTGGAACAAAGCGAAGGGACCATAGCAAAGGAAAGGAAAGTGGCAGTTCTTAATAAGCTGCTGACAAAACATCAAACCTGGGACTCTTTTACCTGATGGAATGAGCCTCAGTCCATTTCCATGGTAGCCTTTGTAAAAGTGATTGTTTCTCATCACTTTAAGCTGCTGAACTCTACACTGCCAGGGGATGATGGACAGGAAGACCGGATGCAATTTGTACTCTATATGGAGTCCCTGGACTACCATCTCAGCATCACCTGAGGATACTCATGAAAATGCAGATGCTCAGCCCCTACCATGCCATACTGGACTGTGCCATCCAGGTAACTTTATGCTCCTAAAGCCCAACAATACTTAACAGAAAGATAGCTTCTTCAGCCTCTTCCGGTTTCCATGCCAGGACTCTCAAATGTTCAGTGTTATATTTCATTTATGGGTTTTCAGGGATTTATTAGTGTTTTGTTTTGCTTTTCTTGGTTTGTTTTCCCATATTGCTATGATAGGGTGCCAGAAAAAGCATCCTAGAGGATGAAAGGTTTATTGTGGCTCCTGGTTGGGATGGTACAGTCTCTCAAGGCATGAGAAGCATTCCAACGAGTGGTTTTGAAGCTGGCATGACAGAGAGAGGGACTGGTAGTTATACCACTCAACAGTTTCAAAACAAAAGGACAGACTTGGGGTGGAACTGGGCCAGAAAGACAGAGCCTTCAGCAAGGCCTCACATCCAAAAAGTCTTACAGCCTTTCCAAATGATTTCATCAGCAGGGACCAACCATTTAAACACGTGAGCCTATGTGTGACATTTCACAGGCAAACTGCAAGAATGGATATCTTTCATTGGATTAAGTCAAAAGGAGGAGTTGAGAAATATACCCCAATATATTGTCTTATGGAGGGCAAGGTGCTTTACATAAAATACTTTTCTCATTCCTTTAGCTACCCAAATGTTAAATGCTATAAACAGTCATTAGGTGGAGGTCCCCATGTAGAGGTATGTTGGGAATTGAGGCTATATTATATCCTGTATTAATATTGATGATTTGGACTGAGTAGAAGTAATGATAGCTAAATAGCTAAGATCTATTGCCTTGTTAGCTGCGGTAATAGCCAAAGACAACATAATCTGAAGAGATTTGCTGTTTGGCTTTAGAAGAAGTCTCATGCTAAAGTATAATTAAAATGTTCCTTAACCTGCCAAGTTGGAACAATGTAGGTCCTATGAGAAGAGCTGTAGCACCTCATTTCTCCTTGTGTCTCATGCCCACCTTGTCCATAGAATACCCCCACCCATCCCACTGGGACAGAAGAAATGGGCTCACTACTTTTTCTTAATTTGTAGTTGAAGATCCAAAAAGACACAAGGAAAATCCTTTGTTGCAAAACCCTGTGATTATTGAAATTCCGTAATTACCTTGTCTCAGACTTTCCTTCATACTGACTGAGATCATACAAACCATTCTTGATTTTTTTAAAGGTCAAATTACCTTGCTTCAGCATCTTCTAGTGATTGTCCAAATGAGGCTAGCTTAATTTAATATGTCTCTGCTACTTTCCTTTCAATCCAAGGGGGCATCCATCATGGGCTTCTCATTCAGGCTGATATTGATCAGGTAATTGCCCTCAGCTTGTCAGACTATCATGATTTTTAAAGAATGAGTCTTTTCTAGAAGAAAGTAGAGCTGGAGAACAAGCAAAGGACAAGGATTTTGATTCGATGTTTGCCCCAAAGCAAGTCAAAGTAGAGGGAAGTTTGGGGAGAAAAGAGAGGAGCCAAGGGAGGGGAGAGGGGATTGTTTTCAAGTGTGAAAACATCTTAGGAGGGGCATTAATTATCCACTTGGTGTGGTTCAAAAAACATTCCAGGCTCGATTACACTACAATTCAGAATAATATAGCTTTAAGAGCGACCAAATGTTCAAAGTAAGCGTTCAAAACATCGCCTGTCTATGTTGGCTTCTTTTCTCCTCAGTGTAATTAAACAAGAAGCATCAAGGCAGGAGGTGCTCATTTGGGCTTACCATTCAAGGGGATACAGTCCCTCACTGTGGCTTGGCAGTAACCTGACTCCAGCTCTGCAGCTAACAAGCAGAGTAAACAGGAAGTGGAACTGGACTATAGCAGTGCCACCAAGGCCTACTCTATCAGTGACTCACTTCCTTCATGGAGGCCCCACCACCTCAAGATTCTATAACCATCCTAATATGGCTGTGTTCAAACATGTGAACTTCTATGTAAAGTTCACAGTTCACAGCAGTGTCTAGCTTAGCCTTAGGTCTCAGAATGAGACTGGATCTCTTGATATAATCAAAAAATACCATTTTCTCTCTTTAATTGCCTGGCATAGATAATAAGCCCAACCCCTCATTTTATCCTAGATTATTAAACTAAAATGAAACTCAAAATGAGAGGAAAAGCTCCTGCCAAGAAAGGGCTTGCTACAGGAGATGGTCAAATGCTACTGTAGAGAACATCTTTCCAACTTCCTTACTCAGCTGAGGGTGGGTATCAGGGATGCAGCTCATGAGGTGGGGTGTGGTGCAGAATAGGAGTGGGGCTGAGTGATGCGGAGGGAAGCATTTTCATCAAGACATGCTGGAGAAAACCTCAGTAAGACTTCTTGCAAAAGTAGAACAAGCTTGCAGTAGCCCCACTGAAGAGTCTACAGAGTCCAAGTGTGAGCATGCATAGTGTATCATTATCGTTAATGGGGTTTCAGGGAGTGCAGAGTGTTCAGCTATTTGGAGCCAGCACAGAGAGTGAGCCTGTTGCAAGGACTTCAGCTAATCACACAGCATTACCAGCTTGATGCCTTCAGTGGAGAGTACATGCCCTGTCACCTTGAGAGAAATACTCAGGACATAATCCTTTAAATGTCGGTAGCTTCGATGGTGGGACTTTGTTAAAGCAGTTGACTTTTTACCCTGGATTTTGCCATATCTGAATTTAAAGCCTCTGAGACTGCCCCACAAGGTAACACTTTTTAAAAGCACACACACGACCCACATAAAACCTTATAGTTCTGAAATGATATTTGCAAATTTGCTTTTGAAATAATTTGCTTCCACATGACTGGCTTGATTCACAATTTCTTATGAGCTCTCAGAAATCATAAATGTGGAGAGGTGAAAATTTTACAAAGTGAGAAAACTTAAAACTCACACATTATTTTCAAACAGTGAAGTTTTAATGAATATTAAATTTAACAATTAGGTTGACATACTATCACACGAAAGCATCTTGTAGAACATTTACTAACATTTGTGCTGCAGTTTTGCTTTTCGTATTTTTGAAGTCTGCTTTCTTTTTAAGCAAAAAGCTTCACCTTAGCTTACACCTTAGCAACCTATTCCACCAGAAGTTGCCTTTTACAACATGATTATGACATGAAATATAGTGCTTGCTTCGTCCTGGTAGATACATTGTAGACTGTTTTCAAGTTTCCCTCGTCTCTTACTGGGACCTGGAAATAAAAGGGAAATCCAAGGAACTTTAGAACAATCTACAGAATAAAACAGCAGTGTCCTGAATGGGAAAGTGTGACCCACAGAAGCAGTGGTTCCGAGCTCTACATTAAACTCCTTTTCTATTTGTTCCCAAGAGGAAGGTCATAAAAAATAAAAGTCGCCAAGAACAAAAAGAAAATGTAAGGAAAAGAAACAAAAGAAGTTTTTGTTTGCTTCCATTTGTATTTGGAAATCTCAAATACATTGGCATCTTTACCACATACTGTTTTTTCTATCCTTGTCTGAAGAGCATAACAACAGTACACTGGGCTAGCCTATATACACCTTGGTGGAGGGATGTGAGGGAAATCAATCTTCTCTTGTGGTCCTCACTTTCCCTGAATGGCAAGGTGACACTGTTATCTTTACATCAAGCTCACCACCTCTGTGTTCTTCCTCTCTGGGCCCTGGCCCCAAACCTCTGGGGTTATCAAGCAAATGGTGCATCAACTTATTGTCGTGGATATTTCTTGCCGAACACTCTCTATGACTCTAGACAAATGCTACATCTCAGGCTAAACACTGTTTTTTATTTTGTTGTAGTTCCTTGTTCTTATATCACACCATAAACCTTTTTCTCATGTGCCATAATGTGCGATGTCTATATTGTGTGTCTATATGCACGCATACATATAGTTTGTGTGTACTTTACCACTGTCCATTCAATTCAACCTACCTGGTCTTTCAGATTTTCAGAATTAGCCATGTTTGTGAAAAGGATAAAGCTTCAATTTTAGAGCCGTTTTCTTTCTTAAACCGTGTATAGAATATGCCTTCTGGCTGTTCCCTGTGCAAATAAAGTGTAAAATAATCAAAGCACCACCATGACCTGACAGCTCAGGCCTTTGATGAATAGGGCTTTATGTGGGATTATCATATGACATTTCCAGACTAAATTATATTTATGAGTCATATAGAGTACTATTGCACTATTATCCCTCAGTGTAGAGCCTTACACTCTGCAAGGACTGGAAGAAAAGCAAGAAACTAGGGATTAGATGCCCTTTGTTTTTCAACATGAAACATAAAGAATTACAAATACAAGGGTATGAAAGGAGAGTCGGGAGAGAAGCCATCGCCCCATCTATTAGTAACATTCACCTGAGTGTTCATCTGACATCCCTGCACTTCTGCAGGGAATTCTGAGTCCTGTATTGTCCCTTAGGTGCAATTATAGAATTAAAGGGAACATGTTCAGAAACTCTTGGAGATGAGTTATTCCATCTCTCTCTCTGTACAGATAAGGGAACTCACAGAGTAGAGACAGATTTCAAATCTCCCACTTTGTGCAGTGCTTTCCCCCTAACTGCAAAGCTTGTCCGGGTAACAAGACAAACACATGTAGATCAAAATACCCAACCCACAACGTATAAGCCGGGCAAAAAACTCCAGTTTCCAAAAAGATTCATTTATAGTCAGGATTTTGGAAAATAATATGCCATGTTCACATTGTTTTGACTGTGTAAAATTCAGATGGTATTTCTCCCTTTGACATTGATCTTACCTAACTCTTTCACCGACCATAAGACAAAAAGATGAGTGTTATTCTTCAGTTTGTCTTTTGTTAAGTCAGAATCTGCGGAAGGGGTTGATGTGGGCCCTTGAGGACCTCCTGTCATAGATGTTACCCTGTGGTCTGTAACTTATCTGGCCATGTTGCCAGCTCCAAGCTTGGTTTATTCTCCTGAAGGTATAGTTAAAGAAATTAAGAATTCAAAATTACCTCAAGGAGTGTAGAGGTTTGTGGTAAGATGTGTGCATTGATACATTGTATATCATAACCCATTTTAAAGGTTCTTCTATGACTGCATTCTAGTTGTAAACACTTTTGGACCATTGTTTTGTAAACAGAACACTGTCCAATGAACTCTGCCTCTGAGGTTGTCCCTGTTTCAACATGTCATGAAACAGAGTAAAATGTAGCTGTCACAGCTGCTTCCTAGCAAGACCTTACAATTTACTTATAAACCCAGGGACCACTGGGAAAATATAATACAATGATGAATTAGTGTGCTATGGTGCAGAATAAAATCCTGTACCCAAACCCTCTTTAGACAAACATGTAGCTCAACTGTTCCTATAGTCAACACATACTGAACTGTCTATGTCACTGACACAAGATAACTTGACCCGAAATGAAATAAATTATAGCATAGGAAGATGGTCTGCTCCAATAAAGTATTTTCCTCTCCAAAATGTTTCAATTTTTTTTAAAACAAGAGTTCCCAGGAGCCCCATGGTAGAACCTTCTATTTCCCTTGGTATTGGCTCATATTCCATAAACCTAAATATTGGCAAAACCTTGTCATATCTTCTGTCTTCAAAAAGTCATTAGTATGAGCACTGCAGTTCTACAATCTCAGTATTCGCCTCTGTACTCAAGTCCCTTCACTGAAAATGGCATAAATACCAAACTGGAAATCCATCACAGAATATACAGACTCATATTACTCCAAAGAATAAACCAGGCACCATACCAACTTGGAGAAGGAAAAGCAAGCAAATAAGATTTTCTTCAAACCTAGACTTGCTTTTCTTAAAGATGTGAATCAGTCGATCGTGGCAGGTGTTTCTCCATTACACTAGTATTAATCAATACAATATGGTTACATGATGGGAATCTCATCAGCTCACATTTAATGTTCATGCCGGGGATGAGTTGGATGGATAGTGGGGTTAAACAGGAAGACCATATGCATACTGTTGACATAGCAAAGGTTCTAGCTTACCAAGCTGAATTCTACCTGAACAAATTTACAGCATTCGTGTTCATTTGGATTAACTGTCTGTTCATCATTAATTATTTTTAGAAAATAAAAAAAAATAATTAGTTGACAGAATTGGGGCTCTCTTTACAGTGATCTTTAAAAGTATGCAATTTAGAAATATCTGACATGGAACTTCACCGAGCAGAAAACCCTCTTGTGCTCCTAATCATATGCAGATGCAGATATCACTCACTGTAATGAAATAATGATACCTTATTTTCTGGCATTTCATTGACAAGTAATAAGAAAGATGTCTAAATGGGTGTGGCAGGGTGAGGGTTAAATCTGATTGTAATTAGATTGCAGTATGCATGGCCATGTGGTTAATAGTAAATTTCCCTTGATTAACTAGCCCTGTTTGTTAAGAGCTCCTATTAACATCAGAGCTATTCGTGTTGGCTGTGGAGACACACCATGGACCAGTGCAAAATTAATGAAGGCAGGTACGCATGCTGATTAGAATGTGGCAGTTTAATAAACTCTTCCGACATTAAATTATTTAATGCATTCATACTCATGCAGGCTATTCGATGGTCAGCTTGACCACCTATGTGTTAATATTGGGAATTGAAATGCAGAGAGTGGAAGAGATATAGTGGTGTATGAGGTAATTAGCTCTCATGTCTGATAAATGGGGCAATACCTATGTGTGCACATGTTTTAGCACACCACGAATGGTGCTTTCATTAGTGGGAATCTTCTGCCGAAGACTTTATAAATGTTTAGTTTGATTTTTCCACCATAAACAGTGGGACTACACCATCAGCTGAATATTTGAGGCAAATTTCAAGTCAGCGATGAGGTATGCTGTCTTGTTAAAATAAATGGGTGACAAGAATTAGATAGGTAGCTTATCAATAAACATCTCCAATCTGGGCCTAATCTCTATCATATAGGAAAGATATCATATAAGTATAAATGACTTCAGTATGTGAGTGCAAATACCTATTAGATTTTGAGCAAAATAATAAACTGCTACATTTGTACAGTGCTGTATAGCTCATTTGATGTGGGCACATCTTTTATTTTATTTAATCGTAATCATAGATGCCATAGGCAGGTAGTTTTTTAATAAGTGGCCAACTTGAATCTGAACATCACAGTTCTTATAACTCAAAGGCCAGAGCTTTTAGAATAATTCCCCAGTTTCCCACTGACTTAGTGCATGCAGCAGTGTTACTTACAAAAGGAATTGTTATTTTATTTACATCATTCTAATCAATGCTGAGAGATCTAGGAACCTAACATCTCAATGAGCAGGGTGCTACTTCCATTCAGTAGAAGTTAAAAGGAGAATATTTCTGCATTTGAAAACTACTCAAATATAAACAGGTGTTTTAAATGACTGCCATTTTGTCCAGATGCTAGGATATTTTCTGACTGTTTTGAGAATTCATAGGAACTTTTATGTTTTGCTTTGCCAAGCCAGAAGAATCCAGACCTGGGACTTTGGGTATAGCGTAGAAAGAGCAAACAAGGTGAAATATAGGTTTACTGAATCGCATGACTACCCACTATGAAAGTGCACTCTGGGAGGGCAGAACCTTTTAAAGAAGGAGCAGTGTTTCTCAACCTGTGGGTCGCAACCCCTCTGGGAACAAACAACCCTTTCACAGAGATTGCATATCAGTTATCCTGCATATCCAATAGGTACATTATGATTAATAACAGTCACTAATTTACAGTTAAGAAGTAACAATAAAAACAGTTTTATGGTTGCGGGATCACCAGACCATTCGGAACTGTATGGAAGGGTTGCAGCATTAGGAAGGGTGAGAACCACTCTTCTAAAGAAGGGTTCTTTGGTCCCTACCACCCTGAGGTTTTCTCCCATCCTTTAGGATTCAGATGAAGTATTAAGGAGAGCTGATGCCTAATCCAATCAGATGAGAGAGTAGCAAGAATGTCTGTAAAGATGAATCTACAGGACACCAGGAAAACCTATGTTCCAGTCTTGACTTCCTTATAAGAGACAGGCTGAGTGAGCAATCAGTTGACTTTATCTGCTCATGTTTAATTTGGAGAATTTGGTGGAATGACATCTCAGAGCTGCTCACATCTCTACCAGAACACTTCCATTGTTTCTCCTTAGGAGAAAAGCCTTTAATCATCCTTTTGGATTATCACCCCGAGAACTAAAAGAAGCCCCAGATTTCTAGACAGACAGAAATCACCGCCATTGAATAGCATACTCCGCAATTTCCTTTCTCTGTAGGCCTTAGAGGTGATACAGGGCTTTTTGGGCCTCTGATATCTTTATGGGTCTCAGCTAGCCTGGATGATCTGACTGAGTTCCTACTGTTCTTCATCCTCTTAGCTAGCTCCAAAGGATGCTGTGGTCACGAATTAATATTTTCCCCTTGGGTAGCAGTTGTAAGTAGGTTGCAGAATCATTCATTCTTTTGTTCTTATTGCTGCCTTTGAACTATGGAGACTATTATTGATGCCTGGCACTTCTGAGAGGTGCTAGGCAGCTATGGAGCATTGTAAGTTATAATAGACTTCCCACAACATTGTATCATTTAGAGGATCTAGGTAAAACCCAAACAGGCTCTCCAGTCTCTATGAGCCCACTTTAGTCCTGATCAGTTGAGTCTGTGGGCTGTGTTCTTGTGGTGGCCTTCTTCCCTCTGGTTTCTCCAATCCTTCATCCCCCTCCACCACAGGACTCTTAGAACTCTGCCTAATATTTGGTTGTGGGACACTGCATCTGCTCCCGACAGTTGCTAGATGAAGTCTCTCTGGTCTCTCTGATGATGATTATGCTAAGCCCTGTTCCCAGCACATCTCTCTAGTCCCAGAACATCATACAGCTATGACAAACTGCACTGAAAGGTTTTGTGGCCTGGTTGGTGTCCTAGTTCCTCCTCTCAAAGCCTTACCTGGTTATAGAGAATGGCTTGTTCAGGCTCCGTGTCCTCCATCATGAGGAGGAGTCTTCACTGGTATCACCCTTATAGGTTCCAGAGAGTTTCTATTACACTAAGTATCTACCTCAGTCCCCAAATGCCACCAACTCTAGTTGTCTCTCCCAGTATTCTATCCCTCCATCTTTATTAAAGAATTTACAGTCTTATTTGTTTTACGTATTCCCCACTTAAAATAACTTCACTTGCTCTATCTCATTTGAAGGAAAGGTTGAATAAGAGAAATCAAATGTTTTGAGGATTAGCCACCCTCCTTTAGGTTTCATGTTCAGAACTTGATGTAAGATTTGGAGTAACTGTGTACAATATTAATTATCAATCAAGTTGGCTGATTGACAAGACTCTCCATGGAACTTTTCTGATTTAGCACAACTTACCATGAAGAAATCTATCAGAGGTTGGGAATTATTTCCATGTCCCCATCTGAGATATGTGGCTGCACAGCCATGCTGAAGTCTTTAGGAATGGACATTACGTGTTGTCTATCATTTTTTCAGAAGACCTGAGCAGAGTGAAAGCTCTTGGAGAACATGGTGTTGGGAAGGACAGATTTTGATTTCAAATCACTAGTGAGATTGTGTCTGCTGAATGAATTCTTCAGGAGCTGTAGCACAACAACTGATTTCATGCACAACTGTACAAATTATCTGAGGAAAAGTATTACCAACTCCGATTTGCTTATGTTATTTTTCAAACAGAAGCATCCCTCAGAGGAGGGGAGGAGATAGAATTAAGTTTTCTGTATGAGTTGCTGGCTGACCTAATGTGCCTTCTAAGCAGATGAGTAAGTCAGAAGGTACTATGAGCTAGATTCATGGGGAAAACATTTCAAATTACAGTGGAAGCCTACAACAAATATAGTGTTTACAAATTATACACTTGAATATTTACCTTTTCATGATGGGGAGATGACACATGGGAAATAAAACAATAAAACACCTGGGCTATAAATGGCAATAGAAACAGGCCAGAATTAATTAAATATATCAGAGTTGAGTAAAGCTCATAATAGTAGGTGTTAAAGACCAAGAAGGGCAGACACTTTAAGACCCCACTTAGAAATTTCAGTGGGATTGAGAGGCAGGTGCACACTGTTTTGTTAAGTAATGAATCAAATAGAAAAATCCAACTATTTTTTTTTAAAAAAAAAAAAGCAAAAACAACGTTTTTCTTTTTTTCCTTCTTTTTCTTCTTCTTTTTTTAATCCTCACCTCTAGCTTTAAAACATCTGAATTCTAAAACCAAATTTGGCAGGCACTTGACGGCATGCTTTTAGCATGATGTTTTAAAGATTCAACTAGGAGCAATCTTTAGACATTAATGGAGGTCACATGGCAAATTCCACTCACACAACTGAGTTGTCAGCCCATCTCTCCAAATATGTGTCTGAAGCTCTAGGCTGGATGGATGCAAAAAGACATTCTTATTCTCCCTCCTCTTCTTTGAGTTCTAAGAACATCTTTTAACTGCTCTTGCTGTACAGCTAATTCCTCTCTAATATATTTTACTGGCTTTGGTGCTCAACCTAATTTAAATCAGTAGACTAAGCCAAGTGGATCTAGGTCGTTGTAATGTTCCATTAGGAAGCTCTGATCCATTTGTAGCTGAGGTATACCCAAATTCATTAACATTTACTCAATAGGCTTCCAGCAGATGACTCCAGGAGAGGGAACAGATGCATCTGAGTGTCACCTTAGTACACATGTGATGATTATAGACTTTTTCTGTCCATATAACACTGCTACATCTAGTCTCAGCAATGTGAATAATGACATCAGTTTAATTTCATTTTCAATACAACAAATTACACAGAAATGTTCTCTGAGAGGCTTTGACAGCTGGATGAATGCAAACTTCACACAGGTGCAAATGGGATGACCTCCACAGCTTTCTAAGGGCTCATTACTGAAATCAAATGAAGTATGACTCAAAACACTAAACCATGGACAGGGGACTCAGAGTTTGTAGGTTTTAATCCTTGTATCAGTAAGAGGACCCGAGGCAAGTCTTCTCTAAGACTGAGAAATCATCGTAACAAACACGTTTGGTGGCTGTGATGTCAACCATGGGCTCTGTAGATCTGGAAGAAATCCACTCCTTACCCAAAACACCTTTAGTAGTTGAGCTAAGGAGGTTAAATGAGCTGTAAATAATCATTATATGAATGAAAGAAGGCTACACATTACTAAAAGATGTCAGAGAGAATTCCAGGATCTTGGAGAGAGGAGAGAGACCATGAGCTTATTAAACTTACAAGAGCCTCCAGGAGACACCACGATGGAGCACAAAGTATAATAGAGAAATATGAAACATGACATATCTCCTAGAACAGCCAGTGCAATCTGTGCACTACAATCTTTATCATATATAAAGCAGAACTCCTGGTTCATCAATATTCAAAATTGAGAGTGAACAAATAAGGCCACAGACAGGAAAACATTCTAAATGCTACAGAGAACAGAAGTGAGTTCTTGGGTTGTTTGGTTAAAGTAAAGCAAAATCTCTCTAAAATGTGGTCATTTAAACCAAAATCTGAGCTGCTTGTCATGTCTATAAGGGAATGACTAGATTCCCTTAATTGAAATGGAAAGACTCACCTCAAATGTAGGGGGTCACCATTCTATGATTTGGTGTTTTGGAAAGGAATAAACAAAACAAGCATTTTTCTCTTTCTACTTTTGACTATTGATACAATATGATCAGACATATCATGCCCTAAGCTTTCCCCATAAAAACAAACAGACAAACAAACAAACAAACAAATAAACCTAGTATCTGAAAAGGATGTGGAGGCTGAGTCCTGTAGTGCCAACCTTTAGGAGACTGAGGCAGGAGAATCGTGAGCCAGCCTGAACTACATGGTGATCTCCAGCCTACCCTGGCATTCAAATTGAGGCAGTGTCAAAAAAGAATGTGAGCCACCAACCAAAGAATACACATGGAGGGACCCATGGTGCTGGCCACATATGCGGCAGAGGAGGGTCTTTTTAGCCATCAGGGGGAGGAGAGGCCCTTGGGCCTGAGGGTGTTAGATCCCCCAGTAGAGGAGAATGCCAAGGAGGGAAGACTAGAGTGGGTGGGTGGGTGGGAGAATACCCCCATAGTGGCAGGGGGAGGGGAGACGAAATGGGGAGGTTCCACAGGGGAGATCTGGAAAGGGGGAAACATTTGAAATATAAATAAAGTATGAAAAATAAATTTAAAAAATGTCAAAAAACAAATGCCAAAAATAAAAAAAAAGAATGTGAGACAGCAGAGCTTATCTTAGCATCAGTATCTGGTGGAATATGACATGAGCCTCTGTGGAGAACACTATGGGTCATGGTAGGCAGACAATTCAGGGGTCTGTATCTACAGAGTGTTCCTGGTCTTCGAGGAAAATGACTAGCACACATCTTCACCAAAACCAAATACAAAAGCTTCTTGCTAAAGGGTAAGAGAAAGACAAGAAGACAAAAGAAGGAATAAAAGGTAGAAGAGGACAGTAGGAAGAAAGAGCCAGAGGGAGTAAGAGACTTGAAACATGGACTTTAGTTCCTGAGTAATGTCAGAGGGAGTTGCTGAACTCGGGAGTCCCATGTACTTGAGCTGGGAGAGCATAGCACACACAGACTACTTTTCCTTCATCTTCCATTCTTCCCATCCTTCATCCATCCTGCATGGCTCACCCTCATCTTCCATCTCTTCATCCATCTCACCTCTCTCTGTGTTCTCTAATTAAACCATCACCTCACAAACTAACCTTGCAACCTTAGGATCTCTAGTTCCATTTCTCCCTCTTGTAGTCAAACAAATTCAGCTTTGCTTGCATTGATCTGTATCTGTTTAAATACAGTCACAGTCTAGTCTTCCTTAGTTATTTTTCAATTTTTATCACTTTCATTCTTCTAAGCAGTAAGATGAGTTCAAACAAACAAACACATAAAGACAAGATTTTCCTCTAAGGCAAGAAAGGGTAAAAAGGCGGGTGGTGGTTTGAGTATGCTTGGCCTAGGGAGTGGCTCTATTTGGAAGTGTGACCTGTTTTAGTAAGTGTGACTTGTTGGAGGAGGTGTGTCCCTCTGGGTGTGAACTTTAAGACTCTTGTCCTAGCCTCTTGGAAGCCAGTCTTTTGTTTGCCTTCAGAACAAAATGTTGAACTCTCAGCTCCTCCTGCACCATGTCTGCCAGGACACTGCCATGTTCCTGCCTTAATGATAATGGAATGAACTTCTAAACCTGTAAGCCAGTCCCAATTAAATGTTGTCTTTATAAGAGTTGCCTTGGTCATGGTGTCTGTTCAGAGCAGTAAAACCCTAACTAAGATAAAGCTAAAAGTGTCTTCACATAATTAGCAACATTACTGGTACTTCCTAGATGCATAGGCATTGTTCCCAAATGCTTGCATAAATTAACCCTTCTAATTCTTTCTCTAATTCTTACTCCTATGAGACAGCTACTGGATCATTTTTGTTTTGTTGAAAAGGATAATGAACCCTAGGAAGGTTTCCTAATTTTCCCAAAGACTCAAATCTGAGCAAGGATCTTGTACTCAGCCATTAAAAAGAATGGCTGTCTGATGGTAAAAATGAATTGAAGCATGAAGATCTGAAGTCATCTTTGCAGAGCTGGGAAAGGGAATTTGGTGGGTAGAGAGAGTGATCCCTTCCAAATAGGCCATGGCACAAGTTCATGACAAATTGCAGTGTTGTCTAAGGTCAACTTCTACCTAGGTAAAGTTTTCTTAAGAGTCGGTTTTTAAGGTGAAATATTATTGAGAGGTCTATTTGCACTATCTCCCAAGTAAATTAGAGATAGGAGAGTCAAGTAAAGCAGAATGAGTTTACCAGAGTAAACTAGATAAAATGGTGTTTTAGTTTAATTTTTATTGCTCTGAAAAATAACCTGGCAAATAAAGCAATTTTGAGTAGAATTTGGCTTCAGTATAGCTCACAGTTCCAGGTTACATTTCACTATAGCTGAGCATTTTAAGTGTCAGCAACTTAAAAGAGCTAATCACCTCATATCCACAGGCTAGAGCAGAGAGAAAGAAATGCACCCATACTCAGTTGTTTGCTTGCTTTCTCCTTTCCTATACAATTCAGGAACCCCTTGCTAGGGAATGGTACTATGCACAGTGGTCCAAGTCAAGAAGTCAACAACCCAAGTGGTCCCACAACAATTAGTTATCAATTACCCACAGACATGCTCATAGGCCAACCTGATTTAGGTAATTCTTTAATAGATCTTGTCTTAGGTTATGTCAACTTGATAGTTAAAAACAAAGTATCACAAATGATGTCTGTTATATTACCTCAAGATTACATTCCTTTGCAGGTCTTAGAAGAGCTACTACGTAGAACGGGTAAAGAATTGTCCATTGCACACGTGTGTATAGTCCTCCAATGCACACATGAAGAGGCCACCCAAATTCTCTGTAGGCACCAATGAAAGCTACCATGTTATTACAAAATGATTCCTTCAGTGCTTACTCCCAACTCTCTATGTTTAATGAAATTCCCAACCAATGTCAATTTGTTCCACAAATTCAAGTAATCTTTTATAATTATTTTTCTTTTTTAATATTCAAATTTTCTCTTTTTTTGGTCCTGTGAGGATTTACATTTTGTCAGATATTGAGTTTGACTGATAGGAGTCATTTGCCTATATTTAGGAGACATTTTCACTTACATCCCAGTGTCTAGAAATTGGCTGTTATTAGTAGTAATAGGAGTTACACTGCCATATTCTGCTGCCATGCACGAAGAGAAGTTACCCCTTAGGATTGAGCCTTGGTGTTAGCTTTAATAGGATGAGATGTAGTTTCTTACATGTAGACTTTTCCAAATGCAAAACAGATATAAGAGCCCACTTAGAAGGGGAAAGGAACTAATCATGGGAAGCAGAGAGAAGGAGGGACCTGACTGGGGAAGAGGAGAGGGTGGAGAAAGGGGAACAGGATCAGATATGGGGGAGGGGGCAGAAGAGAGCTGAGAGGGCCAAGAAAAAGAATGGAAATAAGCAGCCTTGGGGGTGGGAGGTTGGGGGTGGGGAAACCTTCTAGAAAGTACCAGAGACTAGAGAGGTAAGACACTCTCAGGAGGTCTCAGGGGGTGAGCCAAAAAGCCAACATTGGGAACTCAAAGAGTATACTTCCAGTAGATAGACAGGGCCTCAAGTGGAGGGATAGGGTTGGTAACCCACAGTCAAAATTCCTTACCCAGAATTATTCCTGTCTAAAAGAACTGTAGGAACAAAAATGGAGAAGAGACAGAAGGAAAAGATATTCAGTGACCATCCCAACTTGGGATCCATCGCATGGCGAGACACCAAGGCATGATACTACCATGCTATGATGTGCTTACAGATGGGAGCTTGGCATGCCTCTCCTCTGAGAGCTCCTACCAGCAGCTGACTGAGACAGAAGCAGACACCCAAACATTGGACTGAAGTCAGGAACCACTATGGTTGAATTAGGGGAAGGATTGAAGAAGCCAAAAAGGAGAGCAATCATGTAAGATCAGCAGTCTCAACTAACCCAGATCCCAGGGATCTCCCAGAGACTGAGGCACCAACCTGGAGCATACAAGGGCTGGCTGGTCTGAGGCCCTTGGCACATATGTAGTAGAGGTCTACCTGGTCTGGCCTCAGTGGGAGAAGGTGCACTTAATCCTCAAGAGACTTGAGGCCCCAGGGAAGGAGGAAGCTGGGTGGGGTGGGGAGCACCCTCTCAGACACCAGGGGGTTGAAGAATGGGATGAAGAACTTTGGGAAGGGGCACTGATGGGGAAGCAATGACTAGAATGTAAATAAATAAAATAATTTAAAAATTAGATTTGGAATAATAATAAAAAGAAACTTCTGAATTTGTAATGCTTAGAATTGGGAGCATATAATATGTGATTATACTTTCTTTAAAACTGTAGGAATTTGTTCACTGTCATTCACAGACTAAATTGACAGAAGTACTCATCCCTCCCAGGGATGCTCACAAGTGGATCTCCCTATGTCCGTCTCTAAATGAACAGTGACTCTAGCCACCTGTCTTCTAGAGCCTTGTCTTTGCCATCACACCTTGATAATACACATGATTTTAACTTCTGTGATATAAGTTACTGCCATATAAGTATACTTTGGAAATTACCAGCCCAGAAAAATCAGTAAGTCTCATATTAGGTTTTCCTTCCTATGTAAAAATTAAAGGAAGTAGACTTCCTCCCTCATCTTTAGCACTTGCTGCAATGTGTTACATACACTGGGAGAATGGTTATGGATCTGCTGAGGAGCAACTACTTAGATGTATTTTAAAATAAGAGTTGATTATCAAGAAGGATCATGTAGGTTTCTTCCCATCTACCAAAGGGGGGGGAGAATAAGCACTGTCTCTCATATGAGCATCCTCTGCATCCTTCTGTAACTGTCAGCAGAGATGCCACAGAGAATCCAGTCTCAGCTAGTCTAACTCTCTATGTTAGTATCTTCCATTTTAAAACTTGATTCAACAATCATTCTATACCAAGGGAGATACCATGACTTTTGAAATGTTCAGTGCCTTTCAATAAAAATAGATGAAATAATTTTACATAAGCAAGTTTAAAATGTCAGGAGAACAGAATGGATCTATTTGAAATCATTCCTGAAACAAAATTTGATTTATGTCAGTTGTGCATGAAGAACAATGAAATAGCCAGGGAAACATTTTTGATATTACATGGTCCTTTGAAAGGGGGAGGCCGGTCAGTCTTAGACTTCTGAGAATTGGCATCCTAAAATAATATCAGTTTGTTACAATATGTTAGAATATTTTCTGTAAGTTTGCTTTAAACTAAATCAAAAATGGTACACATTGAAAACAAAATATGGTGAATTTCTGCAGTGTATGAAATCTTATTGATAAGATTCCTGGAGAGTTAGGATGATTATTTTATAATTACCACAATTTTTTAAAAATGTTCTGGAGGAGATGTTGGTAACATCTCCATTGTGAACCATCTGAGTCTGAGTCTACAAATCTTAAGCAAAGCTGCTCTGAAGACATGTATTTCTTCTAGTCAATAAATGCAGGTGATTTTATTAATGCATCCTGGTTTAAAAAGCAGATTGAAAATATTATATTTTGCACGTTTCTTGAGAAATTCAGAGGTGGCATATACCATTCAAGGAGGAGAAGGAACATAACAGAGATGAAGCCAGATGTGAGCAAAGCATATATTGTTTTCTAATATATTTGTCTTTCTCTGGAAGAATCATTGCACAATCACAAGAAAGCTGTTTATAGGGGTTTGTTCTGAAAAGTGACTAGATTCTAAACTTCTTAAAACTTTATTCTCATTGTAAGCTGAGAAAATTTTCCATTCTTATAGGGGATGCCCCTTTATCATTGTGATAATTTGTAATTGGACTAATATGACCCTAAGGACCAGACAATCAGCATCTTTTAAAGTAACTCTTACTTCAGCAATCTCAAGGAAGATTGATAATGTCCCAAACCCCAACATTATCAAGGTTTTAACATTTAAGTATTTCTAAGAATGACACGATATGTAAAGAGCCCAGAATTGTGGTTGAAGCATAGCTCTCAATGACACCTGGGAAAATTCAATGTCTTTCCCAGCAGTGCTAGAAGTTGACTGATCTATTTCCTTCTTCTGAGTTGGAGAAAGTAGCCTCAGACCAAGGAGCAATATATGTCCAGAACACAGAGATGAGGGCTATCTTCCTGAAATGAATTGCAATAGAACCCCATAGAATGAGTCTAAAGAGTTGATTTCTTCCGAAGACAGTGGGCCAGTTTATTCTTCAATTCCTGTACCACTACCTTACTGATGACTATTAGGTAGATATTTCTTTTCTCTTTCATGGCACTCTTAACCATCCCTCCTATATGTTGTGTGCTGGAAATGGATGAAGCACACATTTCCAAGGTCATCCTTGACTTCTCCCTTTCCTCTTGCCATGACCCAAGGTTTTGTTCCATACAATTCCAGAAGGAGTGGCCAAAATGGAACTGTGTTCCTTCCTGGTCATAATTCTGCCATCTCTCTGGGCCCATTTCGAACACGTCTTCATTTGAAGTACATTTGTAAACCTTGAAAATGCTTCTTGTGTAATAGACATATTTCCAAGTTAATTTATATCACTGGCCATTTATACCACTAACAAGCCACTTAACTATGCCAGTTGTCTAAATGTCACATCTTCCCAAATAGATTGTAGAAGAATAGAAGATGTATTTCACTATGGTATATCTCCAGGTGCATGGAGAGATTTTCATATGATGATAATTCAAAGACAATTTGAATTTATAAACTCAAGAGATATTTCTAATAAAAGTAGCTCAAAGATAATGTCAGAAGATATGAAGATTTTATCAAAATATTTCTTGTATTTTATAGCACCTTCACATTTGAGGAAACAACAATGTAAAACTAAATAAATGCCAACTACAGAAAGATCCTAATGGTCTACAAAAGTAGACATTGAATATAGAATCATATTAAAGTCTCTAGTTCAATAAACAGGGCTTCAAATCTTTCAAATGGGAAATTCTGGAAAGATATTCAAAAGCCACAGATGTAAATGACCAAAAGATTAGTATGAGATGAGTTTAGGGCTGGGGGCATGACTAGCCCAGTGGGGGAGTGCTTGCCTAATAAACATTAGGTCCTGGGATTGATTCCAGAGTCTACAGAATCAAAACAAGACTTCATATTTGACTGCAATATAGCTATTTTTCTCACTTTAGGGGCTTGGATGGAAAACAAAATTTGAGTTCAATACAGTAAAAATTAATCCCTTTAATTCATTTCTTGTAAATAGATAGCTCAAAACATGTTACATGTCTTACCTAATGGGCAGGTCATTATCACTGGCCTATTGAATCTAGAGATGCACAGAGAGAGAGAGAACTTCCATTGTATAAAACATTAGCAACTTGTCTGCCAGAATACTGGATGCCCAAGACCCCAGGCTCTCTTACTGTGGCACTTTCTCCACTGCTTATATGACACTAAGTTATGAGAAACATAATTTTCAAAGAACTACTAATAATCTCCAAATGTGATATTTTCTCAAAACTCCCTCCCGTATCCATTGTCACTGGAGTCTCCTCTAGTGACCAATAGATTATTGATGCCATGGCCTCTGGCAGTATGCCACCACTTACTTCTTGTTTAATCAAAACACCCTTTCTACTGTCCTATATGATGTCCCAACTTACCAGCTCAAGCTACTCCAGGGCTTATTGTCATGGCCATGATATGTTAGAAACTCTGTTCTTATCCTAACTCGCCAGTTTGATCTTACTACCTTTCATATGCAAAACTCTTTTAATTTCATTATTAAATTAACCCTGACTTATCAGATTTGTCTTAAATGTCTGAAGGCTCGAACTAGATCTTCAGTAAACACGTGCTAACTGATTAAATAGTCTAAGATGTTTTGTAAAAGTACAGTTAGGTCCTAGCGATTCAATGCTTGTCTTGCTAAACAGCCTGCACTGTTTTCTTCATCCTTTCTATGTAAATATGCATAGGTTCAATAGTTCTAAAGGGAAAATATACGCTGAGGCACTTTTGCCTTTTTTCCATGAAAACCACATTGTTCTGAGACATTCCCTGAAGAGATTTGTCTCAGACAGAGTTCTACAGGCACTTCCATATTTAGAGGTGTTAAATTTATTTTGAATACGAAAAACTTAAGACCAAAGCACCCAAGTATGTTTGCTTTTTATAAGTCTTTCAGCAGGTCAGATCCAACAGCTAGATGTCTCAGGGTGCATAATGAATGCAGAATGTACCACATGAGAATTTTAAGACAATCTGTAAGAAAATGGCGGGCGGGGGGGGGGAGGGGAAGCTTCATATTTTACCTACTACACAATAAAGAACAGACATCAATTCTTCCACTGTTGAAAGTGCTGTGAATTGACTCCCAGTGGTTCCCAGTACAGTTATGTGGGACTTGTCAGCCCACAAAGCAGAGTTCTCACATATCCTCAGTATGTGTCTGTGGGACAGGTCTTTAAAAGTTTGCATTTCCCTGATTAATTTTCATCGGAAAAACTCGTACATCTGACAAAGGATTGCTTTCTGACGACCTTTCAGATGCTTAGCTTCTATGTAACTGGGTGCAATTAAATCCTCCAAGAGCTACAGTTGAGTTACTCAGGGATAACTTCCTTAAGGTTGGTCATGTGCTCTCATGTGCACACAGCAAGGTACAAGCATTTTATTTCTTTTGTTTCTGTTGCTTTTCAGTTAATTATCATAGGTTCATTTCTAAGGTTAAGAAAAAAAAAATAGGAGAAAACTCGACAGACGTCACTAGGCTAACTTTTCGTGGTATAGAGGCCTGGTTAGCTACTGCAGTTTCATGACCAAATTTCACCATGGCCCAGGCAGACAACTGACATTTTGCCTCTGCCTGTATCTGTGGCCAGTGATAATTAACCTGAAGGTAAAGAACCAGTCATGTTCTTAATACAACAAGGCACCTCTTTCAAAGTTGGGGCTCTTCCTGTTTTAATAATCAAAAGGAAAAGACCTTTGGTACTTAATATTTAAACAAAATGTTTAATATTTACACAGTAAAGTTCTTCTTCTGATATTAAACCAGCATTAAAGCAGGGATGGAAATTGGTTTATAATCTCTGACACCGGGCCTGGAACCTTGTAGTGTTGTAAACAATGTCACTCCTCAGATGGGCACCACCTGCAATGGGTTCAGAAATGTCAACTGTAATTAAACATTTTATTTCAAGGATAATTCATAGGCTATGTGCATGAAGGACTGCTTTTCCGCCATGAGAAATTTCAAAGTACCGGGCTGTGTAAATAAGAAGCAGGTCTGCTTCATTAGTATTTCATGATTTAAAAAAAAAAACCAAAAAACATGCAAACGGGCTGAGTCATAATTATTATTGTTCTTAAACATATGCTTCAAATTTTGCAAAGATTTTTAAAGTCAACTTCATGAAGTCTGAAAAGCAATGCCTCATCTCACCCTAACCACCTCTAGCTAGAAGCAAAGATACAGAAGACAGAGAAGGTCTGCAAAGTACCCTAAGCTTCTGTGGTAAGTTGTGGCCAAGTTGGGATTGAGTCTCCCCAGCTCCCAAGGTTGTCTCTGAAGCATTACTTGTTTGAACATTTTAGTTTTCATGCAAACTCAAAGACAATTTACTATTATGAAAAGAATGACAATTACAGGCTGCTCGAAGGTGTGGGGTCACCAACACTTCTTCTATGCCATAGGCACATATTTTACAGTAAGTATCGGCTACTAAAGAAAACACCTCTGTACACAAATAAGCTTTAGAACTGATTGATCAAGGACATCTGACCAGGGAACAGGGATCACCTTCCACAGGTGGGCACCCAAAGGAGAGAAGCCTCACAGTTGGCAAATAAGCCACAAACATTGGGATAATCTTTTAAGGATCACATGTTGATTCTACAATGTGTCTTTTAAAAAGTGGGCTTTGGTGTAAAAGTACAACTGACTGGAAATCCTCCCTCAGTATTATGAAATGCACAGAACACGGACATGTGTTATTTCCCTTAGAAACCTTTTCTTATAGAAATATCATAGCTATAAACTATGTGAAAAATTCTGAAAGAGAAATGACATACTTATAATTCTATAACTGTGGATATTCTAATCAGAATAACATCTAAATTAAAAAGCTGCTGTTAGGAAGAAAAAAATGGAAAAAATGTGCAAGTATGCATCGGGGAGCGAATGGTTCCTGTTTTCCAAGTTTCCACAATGAGATCATGACTATATTAAAAGCCCATGTCCAGCAGGAAAACAGCCACTTAGGGGAATTAAAAAGCCCACGGGACGCTTGTTCACTGAACCACACAAGACATGAGGTGGAGCAGACATTTGATAGAAACCTGGTTCCAACACCATTTGAATGTCTATTTCTCCACATAGTGAACTCAGCATATGTAGAAGAGTCTACAAAGAAGAGTCACAAAACAGAATAGGGAGGGAGAAGGTAGTATTGAGATATGGAGCAGGTTGGTTTGAAATAGGGGTTTCTATTAAATTAATTTTTGATGCTGAGCATTAGGCAATGCCTTTGCCTTCCTGCTAAGATGGTACTACCCTGGCTATAGACTGGAAGGAAGATAAAAGTTCCCAGGTCCAGCTGTTTTGAGCTCTAGCTAGGAAGGCAATAAAGGTGATGACCTAGGTTATGTCTGTAGCTTTCACAAAATAGGATTAGCGCGTGCCCTATGCACTGCAGCTACATGTCTGCCACTAATATAGACCAGACACAGATGGTAAATTTTCAAATAATTTTTTTTTCAACTCAGGAGAAAGCATGTGCCTTAAGCTTGAGAGCTAGTAAATGAAGAAACTGGTAAGGTGGCACAAATGGTCACATTGACTTTTCCACCAATCAAGATGCAGATATAGATAAACTTGATGACAGATATAGGTTCTTTGTCTCCCACCATCAATCAATATCTGGTAGCTGCTTCTCATGTGACTTAGAAAGGCCTCTCGCTTTCCCTTTTAGCCTGATTTGATTCTCCACTACAGCTTCCAATTCTAATCTCCTCTGAAAGAAAGAATCCATCAGTGCAATGGACCTGCCACAGTGACAATACCTAAAGTATCCACGGGAAAACTCCCACCAGCATCCTATCTAGTCTCAGCTGAAGAGAAGCTCAGGCTCCTGCTGAGGCCTTAGCACAAAGACCAGAGACAGAGATATGGATGGCACATTCCCAGAAGAGACTTCAAGAAAAGATTGTTCTCTTCAGAGGTGGAACAGCCTAGGAGAAAGAATTCTCAAGGCCTATCCCTGACCAGATAAGAAGAAACTCATTTAGAACAAATACAACATGCAACGTTATTGTTTTTCACCACAGAAATTAATTGATTAACTTTTCCCTCTGCAAATATATTACTCAAAGTTTCTCACTGCACAAACTCTCCAAACAAAATTAATGGTTTTGTTTTGAAAATTAATTTAGATATTAAAAAATTATGTTTTCCACCAAGATCTCAGTTACTCAGATTAAATATTAACCAAAAGCTGTCTTCTGCTTAAATGGAATTTAGCCTTTGAAGTGTTTTTATTAATCTTTTCTGATGGAGGTGCTTGAAATTCTAAGAGAGTGGTACTGCCACCGTTCCTGCATCACTTACTGTAATTCATTTTCAGAACATAATTCTATTTATAAATGAAAATCCTATTAAAAGAAGACAAGAAAAATTAGTCCTAGACTTTGCATTGGTAGAGTAGAAACAAAATGAGCGGCCTAACCTGAAGTGACATTTACAAATTACCTGTTAATTTCAACCGGGTTGAGGGATGACAGGATTTAGTCAGACTGACAGAAAGTACCAAAGCAATGACAGTTGAGTCTGGAGTGGTCATAAAGCTTCCTCTGCTACCACATTTATCTGTGTTCTTCTACCCCAACGCTTCCCCCCAAAAGCTTCCTGCCTTATAAATAATATATTTCTAAAAATATTTACACTTTTGGCAGATGAAGGAGAAAGAGCGGTACCCAGGCAGGGGATTTACTCCTGTGTTTCAGGGTTTGAAGTCAGGTACTGGAAGTGGCTTCTGGCATTAGTCTTGTGAGAGTGCAGCTTGCACAAACCCTGATAGCAATTGTTTCCTTCTAAGGTGTCTTCAGTTAAATATGAGGACCCCACAAGACAGTGAACGTGAACAGCACAATAAGTGCATGTAAGCATGCTGACCTTCTCTGTCACCAGTCTTGGATTACATGTGGTTGAACAGGTGCGTCCTGATTTTTTTTTTTGTTTTTAAATTCTACTAGACTAACAAATTGGAACATCCAAGAACATCTACCGAAAATCACAAAACAATATTTATTATTAAAAAATGTCTTAGAGAGCGATAGACTTGCTCTGGACATGGATTGCTTGAGTCCAATCAAAATCACCTCTAGCAACAATGAGTAGCTGAATACATATACGATATCAGATATTTTGACTAAATATCTAAATAGATTTAGTAATTAATCTTTTTCCAAAAGCTTCTAGTCTACCTTCGATTTACATGAGGATGTACGTTTTTCTCTAGTGAGGCATATTCATGGTAGCACTAATAAGAGTTTTTAAAATACATTGGACACACAACATACAAGAAATGGACACATTCATAACACAAAGCATACATCATTTGCATACTGCACATATATCCACAATGCACAAATACATAAACACATATAGTGTGCTAATGTTTTGGTCTTTTCTGACTTCTATGTCTCTTAAAAGGCAAGATTTCTGTTTGCCTTTTAAAATATCACAGTTCATGTTTATTTTTTATTTTTATTTTTAAGGGGCCTTTACATTTGTAATACATTGACAGTAAACACATTAAGTAAAAATGGAATACATAAAATTTAAAATATAGTTGGGTAAAGCAGAAATGTTTTTCTTCAGTCTACAGTGAGGCTTGCTGCTGTATCATTTGCCTGCATCTTGTCAGCTTTTCCCTTGCCCTGTGCTTTTTCCCTTTTTACGTGAGTTTCTCTGTCTCCAAACTCAGTGTGCTTTAAAGAACTGTTACATTCTTTCATTTTGTTGACCCATCCTCAAATTCTATTGAGAGCACAAGAATAATCCTGCAGCACAAAAATAATGACTGTGAATTATTCACACCCGTCTCCAGAATCTCCACACAGCACTGAGCAGCTCCTCCAGTCTGGAGAGTTATCAGGAACAGGTCATCTTCTCTGAAAGCTGTCTCTTCATATTTGTGGTAAAGGTGCTCAACAGAATCAACAAGCCATTAGTGTATTGTTTTATTGAAAGGAGTGTTATTTTTAAAAGTAACTTACCTTCAAATTTAGATCCAATATTCCTGGTTCTGAATTATTTTTTATTTGGCAATAAGGACCAACCTCAATCCCTCAGCAGCCACTTATTCAAAACAAGTTCACGAATAACTAGGATTTCTCAATGAGAGTCTAGTTTTCAGTTGTTTTGGTTAAGAAGAAAATGTGCAGACTGGGAAGTGGCTGGGTCAACACACTGTAGTTCAGGCTATCCTCAGACTTACTGTGTGTTTTAGCTGACAACAAATTCACAATCCCCCTGTTTCAGTTTCCTACAGGCAGAATTTCAGTTCTCTGGCAACACTCTTGGCTTCAGTATTGATGCCATTTTGAATTCATTTCGATGGAAAGGTTGGAATCTAGAAGTAGCTTAAAGATGGCATGTTAGATAAGAGATCCTCTGCTCCGGAAGCTCCTCAGGCATGTTGAATGTTAGCCTGGTCCACGCTACTTCATGCCTTCTGTTAGTAAGTCACCGAAAACTAGCATAAAACCAAAACACTCTGTAGGAAGGGAATAGCCAAGAGAAAGAAATCACCTCTTCCTCCTTCTATCCCTAAAGTTTCTTCAAAACCCATTGAACACGAGGTGCTCCTGTGAGTTCTGTGGCAAACACTTTTTATATTAAATGCTACTTTTGAGGTTTTCTTCAGTTTGGGCTTAGAGATAAATTATAAATGATCTGTGTCTTGGGCTCCTCTGTCACTTTGCTGTCAAGAAGTATATGCCAGTTTGGACAATCCCAGCTATTTCTCTAAGATTTATGAAATGTTATTCTGTTCTAAGATTGATATCCACGTCCTTACTCGGTATATCAAGGGCATATGATAATGATAGCGATCAATGTTATTTTAACACTGCACAAAGGCCCGTGTCAAGGCCATCACTTCATTAGACAACAAGACTATTGATTATTAACTAGAGACTAGCTGAAATAGAAATGCCCTAACAATTTCTCTACACCAAAGAAGAAAGCATTATCACTGGGTGGGTAGATTACATAATCTGTCAACCACCGTGAAAACCTTACCAAAGCAGTCAGAGGAGGTAGGCAGAGCATTTCAAAAGCTACTTCTCAGTAAGTGGTCTCTCTGTGATGTCCTCTGGCTTCTGCTGTCCCAGCTCTTACAGCTTAAGTCATTTAAGACTTGCAATACTACTCAGGTCTTGTTCCTCAGATGGAAACTCTGATCAGAAATTGCTATGAGAGGGGCTGCATGTGAAGAATTGAGTGGTTTTGGGCTGGAGTAAATGAGGAAATGAACATGAAAGGCAAGAACTAAAGAATACCAATCCCTTAGCCTGCCTTGTATCTCTAATTCTATTATTTTAAAAAGCAGATGTTTTCTAAATATCACAGGTCTAGAGAAAAATCCACATCATTTTCCCTTCCTGCCAAGATACATATTATTGTTTAGCTGTCCCTAATCACTTATACATGCAAATTTATCAGCCTTCTATTTTCTTTGCCCTGAGCTATATGCTCTGAAATTTGTACACTCTTTATGCAGGTGTTAAAGAGGCCCTCTATCCTGCAGGTATATATTTGGACTCTAAAGCAATTTCCCCATCATGTCTGACTTAATTGGACCATGCTTCCTAATCAACATAATTTCCCCCTTGACCAGCCCTCTATGCACAGGCACTTAGGAAAAAGAAGTGGGTTAAATGGAGGGCAGTGAGAGAGAGAGAAAAGGCAGGCAGCACAGAGCAGCAATTTGAGCTCTAGGAGCTCATCCTAAGTAAAGCAAATGGCAAGAGTCATGTGGAAAACTGATTAGTGAAGACCAAAGCAGACGTTTAGTGCCCAGAGGTAGAAAGTCCACTAATCTTTCCTGTTAAACCTGTCTTCATTTCCTTCTCAACTAACTTCACTATGAACCCAAATTCATCACCTGTCTTCAGTCTGAGACTGTTACTGAAACCAAAGAGCTCAAAGGAACAGTGACTAGTCTACCTTGGGACTCTGTCTCCCGGCTTCCTCCTCAAGTTCCCACGATCATTCTGAAGTGTTGACCCATAGGCCCCTTATATTTTCCACTAGATTGTTCCTTTTTAGAAAGAGCCTTATGAAGCCTGTTATCCGAGTTCTGAGGCCACCATTCCTGGTTTTGTGGAGGGATGTGAGCTTGACAACAGTGACTTATTAAACATAAAGAGGAAAATCTGTGACCTCTGTGACTGGAGTGTTTGAGGTTGTGGCACAAAGTCCCTAGCCAGAGTGGCTAGTGTTATCCTAAAAGGGCAGAGCCAATTTTGAAAAGAGAGCGGCCCTGGAAAGAGAACTGTTAAGATAAAAGCAACAAAGCTTGAACGTTTTGAGCCATAACAACCAAAATTATAATAACCCAAAATGTAAGATAAATATGTGAATTTATAGTCCCATAAATAGATGAAATGGAAATAATAAGAGAAATATCTTCCCTGCAGAAGAATTCAAAATAATTTTTTGGAGAAGTTCTCCTCTCCAAGAGATGGTCCTTGGTATTCCTCACTAGTCTTCAGTGCCCTTGAGTGTGGGATCTACTTCGTCACTTGTTTGCCAAGAAGAGTATATGGTAGGCACATAAAGAAATGAGAAGAGAAATCTGTTGAACATTACTTGGGCTTAGAAATCAAAATCAACACCTCTAGTGATGGGTCACACTGACTATAGTCCCTGAAAATTTATAACAGGAAGGGTATCCTCTTCAAATACACAAGCACTGATCTCATCAGAAAACTGGTATAACATCCGAAAGGGAGAGGTACTCTACAGAATAAATGCCTAGTGTTCTTCAAAACTGTCATAGTCTGAACGGTAAAGATGACCCGGGAAACCATTACCAATCAGAAATCCAGTATAGGATGAAAACTTCAGTGAAATCCAAATAAACTCGGGAATTTTAGCAGTAGTATGGCTTCAATGCAGGCTTCTTATCTGTGCAAAACATACTACAGTGACATAAAGTGTTGATACCAGGGGAAGCTCAGTGAAAAAAAAAAAAAAGAAATTTCCAGAACCTTTTCAAATTCCTGTAAATCAAAATAACTTCAAAGGAAATTTTTATATACAATGTACCAATATATCTTTATAATGACCACCCTAAAATTTATACATTGCATAAAAAGGAATAAAAATGATATGATAGCAAATTTTGTCAAGAAATAGAATGCAGGAAGAAAGGATAGCTTGTTGATTATTTTCTTCTCCAGTAGCATGAATACCATAGCACCTTCAAGCACTATAATAGCCATAGAGTATGGGCGACACTTCCAGGTCAATACCAGCTGTGTTTATCCATTTTCTGAGATTCAGGTGCGTGGTGTTTTCAGCAGTAGAATTTTGTCATCCGGTTCTGGAGAGCAATCAGACACAACGGCAACTGCCTGGAATATTTGAGAGAATCACAGGACCCCACTAACAACCCAAACGAAACGAACTAACCCATGCCCTGGCACTGAGCCTCCTATTTGATAGCCCATGGTGTCTGGTGGGAAGCCATGACCTTACCTCTACCACCTCTACTATAGGGCAATCCATTTAAACTCATTTTTATGTGTTTACTACATGCTCCAGGAATCATCGAGAAGTAGTCGGTTTCCATGTGGTGCTATCAAAGGTCTTTCGTGTTAATTACCCCTCCTTCTACTCTGTCCTTCTACCCTCTGCCTCATTTAAACTGTCTACAAAACATGTCTCCTTGGTTTATCAATGGCTGCTTGGGTTTGGGTGTGGTTGTCTGTGTCCGTGTTGAGATTCTCCATGGCAGTTCTGGTTAATGAAACAGTTTCCCACTTGCCTTCTAGGTGGTCTCATCCTCTCTCACCCACCTCACAGGCTTCCAGGAAAGGCCTTCTTTGCAAGCCTTACATGAATTCTCACTGACTGTCCTTCCTTATGGTGCACAGCATAGTTAAACTATGTTATATATTTGAGTATTAATGTTATATTTATAAGTGTACACATGCCTAAAGGCTTTAGGAAGAGTTACATTTTTTTTTTTTTTGTAGCTTGAAAATAGTACATATTCAAAACATCAGTTTTCAAAAAACAAGAAAAAATTTTGAGTAGTTTTTCTCCTTCCACAAAACAAGAGTAAAGTAGAAATTCTCCCTAGGCTACTTAATAATGCATTAGATCAATTTGAAGATTTTTTTTTTTTTTACTTTTGCTTTAAGAAAAAAATAGCTTTTGGGTTCCCTGGGTTGTTTTTCTTTTCTTTTTTCTTCTTTTGTATATGGTACATAGAGAGCCTATTTCAAGACAATCTTCCAAGTCCATGACCATCTATTGAGTTCTTTGCATTTTTCAAAGACTTTTCTTTCTAGTGCCAGCGTGGGACAAAGCAAATACCTAGAAAATAATATGGCTTTAAACCCAGCTTAAACAGGGTTCAGTTGGAGCTCTTGTGAGTAAGAATAAAAGGCGGGAAGGAAAAGGACATTTGAGTTGAAGCTTCTAGAATACTTACGAGTTTAAAAAAAAAAAAAACAAGACGAACACATATACAGACAGAGCATATGAGCCCAGTCCAAGAAGCATGAATTACACAAGACCCATAGTATGAAGAACTTTAAGAAGGTCAAACTAAGAAGAGAAAATATATGGTTGTATGCTTGGGAGTGATGCTTGATGCTCTTCTGTCTTATTCAGATTTGTGTGACTACAGCAAAACACCTTCACTGATTACTTTTAAAAGAGGGATGATTCATTTTGGTTCTTACTTTTGGCTATTTCTTCCACAGTCTCAATCGATTGGGTAATGGTCTGGGGGCTTGTGATGAGGTATTGGAGGTAGCTTACCTAATGGCACCTGGAACATGCGAAAAGCAGTGTCCAGGCATGGAGATCTCCTTCAAGAGCATGCCCTTGAGGATTCTGCTGGGCATTCAGGAGATGCCTTCTGAGAAGCACAGGGGTTGGAGACCAAGTTTCCAATCCATAAACTGGGGGGGGGGGGGGGTCATTAAAATTTCAACATACGAACTAGAGAGACGGCTTAGCAGTCAAGAGCACTGAGTACCTTTCCAGGGGAGGTAAATTTGATTCCCAGCACCCATGTGGCAGCTAACAACAATCTCTAGCTCCAGTTCTAAGGGGATCTGTCATCCTCTTCTGGCTTCTATGTGTGCTGCATGCATGTGGTATTCAGACATACATGCAGGCAGAACACGCAGACACACAAAATAAAAATAAATACTCTAAAAAATATTAAAAGCTGATCGGAATACATAAAAATAACTCTTAAAAGTTGCATTATAATTTTAAAAATCTGAGGTTTTTAACTTATCAGCATTATATTAGTGATGCAGAGGTCATGACTAACATCAGAATTTTAAAATATATACTAAGAAAATCATGCATCTAGTTAACTATTACTCAGGGAGAATAGTTATTGATTCATTACACACATTGAATTCAGGTTTATAAATACAAATTGACTAATAACAGCATCTATTGTTCAGATCTCAGTTGGAAAAACAGAAGCTTCTCTGGACATTTTACCCTGGAGTGAATTCAATATGCAAGATTAGATCTGTGAGGAAACAGGTGAAGAAAGGGCATAGATGCCTCAGCATGTTAAGGAAATCAGAAAATAGAAAAATTGAAAGATACTGCCTCTGGTTTCAGCCATCATCAGTATCTAAGTGTTACCAAGAAGCATCTAGAAGAATCTTGCTCCTATCCTTTGCCAGCCAGACCCCTTCCTAGCAATACCATCTCCTGATCCTGGTTTTCAACCTTTGCACAAATGTCTTCATTAGTAGATTCCAAACTAAAAATCTGCTGGCAGAAATGATGAGAAATTCAGTTCTCATTCTCTAAGTTCCTGCTGTCGAGATGTGACAGGAAATGGCACTGAGGCGCCAAGAGTGACAAGCTATAATATGGATTAAAGGAAGTAAAAATACAACTTACATTGTTTTAAAGGACATTGATAGTAAACTATGTCATCCTTAAATACACTGGTAAAATAAAACAACAAAATAAAAGAGGGAGCTAGCTTCTAAGAAGCTTGTGAGTCTAATTCATGTAAGTTCCCCCAACTTGTGGGAACTAAGGAACTATGAGCTTTGCCCTGGCCAATCACTGTACCCTCTGACTCCACGGCTGGTTGATGCACTCTCAGATATTAATAATTATGGGCCACGGTTGCAGGATATCTGATCACACTGTGAAACCCCACGCTTGTGTTGTTTACTGGAAAAAAATCTGGTTTTTGTTGTGACGTGGCTCAGCCCTAGCACACACTTTCAATTCATGAGATATATGTTTATTGTAAACAGGACTAAATAATGTCAACAATAGGTCAAGAATCAGAGCACGCAACCAGTTGACAGGGTGTGGACATAGGAATAAACCATGGGGGGCAAGAGGAAGTCAGGAGGACAGATAGAGAGATGCACAGGATGTAGAATTAAGGGACATTCAGTTTGAGGGTTTTTTGAGATGGGGTGGAGAAGGAAAGTTTCCTTTTGTGACACTGGCTGAGAAGGAAGGTCAGCTAGCTGCTTTCTGCCTGTCTGAGTTAGCAGGCTTTCACCTCAGCATCTGGCTCCCAAGTCTTTATTGGTAAAATTGAATGTTTAAGATTTTGTTAAAAACAACAGGCCACCAGAATTTTGAAGAAATTAGAGACGAAAAAAAATCTTCAGTTGTTTTCTTAATTAAATGGTACGGGGCACATAGAAATAAAGCTTCAAGTGGGAGTTATTATGAATTATTGTGCAATTCTCTGTAAATACCTTAGACAGATAGGAAAGATCTGTAAAATATTGTAGTTGAGGCTAAAGATAAGGCTCAGTGGTTAAAAGTACTGGCCGATTTTGCAGAGGACTCAGATTCAATTTCCAGCCATCAGTCATTCCAGTTTCACGGAGTCCAATACCCTACTTTGCTTTCTATGGGCAACTCCCATGCTTGAAACACAGAAACACACACACACACACACACACACACACACACACACACCACACAAAGTCTAGCAGTCACTGCAGGTTAATGCCCTTGAGGATGCTCTGGACCCAGCTCACACTCTCTGACTTCAGGTGCTATACTCCAGCTCCTCTGTCATCTCTCAGTCCTTTGATTCTGTGCCTTTTCTTATCTTCCAAAAATGTCCTTGCCTCAGTCTTGTCTTCTATCTCCTCTGAATAGACTAAATCTTCTCTTCTTTTCCTCCTCCTTCTCTTCTTCTCCTTCTTCTAATTCTTCTTCTCCTTCCTCCCTCCTCCCTCCACCTTTCTCTTCTCTTTCTTCCTTCTCCTTTTCTTTTGTTGTTTCATGTTTTTTGTTGTTGTTGTTGTTGTTTTGTTTTACAAAATTCTACTTTCCACTGCACTTTCCTTGAGGTGCAGGGTGGTAGCAAGGTTCTCCTTATATCACACTTAATGTTTCTGTCTTAGGGTTTCTATTGCTGTGATAAACACCATGACCAAAAGCAATTTGGGAAGGAAAGGGTTTATTTGGCATATGCTTTCACATTGCTATTCGTCATCCAAGGCTATGAATTCAAACAGTACAGGACCTAAAGACAAGCTGAAGCAGAGGCCATGGAAGAGCACTGAAGAACGCTGGTTATTAGCTAGTTATTCATGGCTTGCTGAGCCTACTTTGTTGTAGAATCCAGAGCCACCAACCCAGAAGCTGACCCATCTCTCATCAATCACTAATTAAGAAAATGCCCTACAGGCTTGCCTGCAGTCAGATTATTTTTCTTAACTGAATTTCCCATCTCTTAAATTATTCTGCTTTGTGTCAAATATTACAAAAAAACTCTCCAGCATAAATGGCCCCTTGTCAACCTGACACACAAACACATCACTGTTAAGTCATAACCTTTCCTTTTTTATTCATCCCCAAGATCACACACTAATATGAACATTACAATATAAAATATTTCCAGTTTTAAAAGCCTCACAGTCTTTAAAATTTCAAGCAATTAAAAGTTTGAAGTCACTTCAAAGTATCCAAACTCTGCTTTAAAATCTAAAATCTCTTTAAAAATTTAGTCTCTCAATCCTGTACTGTCAAATAAAAAAGTAAATACCTTTCTTATCTCAAGAGGGAAGAACCAGGGCATAGTGCCAATATGAACAAAGCAGAACAAGCTCCCAAATGTAAGTAACTCAGTGTTCAGTGTCTAGGCTCCTCCAAATGGCTAGGGTCACTTCTCTGTCTCTGCCTTTTGTCACCCAAACACACACACACAGAGAGAGAGAGAGAGAGAGAGAGAGAGAGAGAGAGAGAGAGAGAGCGAGCGACAGAGACAGAGACAGAGACAGAGAGACCAAGAGAGATTGTCTCCTAGGCTTGGATCATCTCTGCTTCATACTTGATACTTGCTGCTGTGATTGACAGATGTACCATGGTACTGGCATCTTCAATACACTGCGGTCTTCTGCTTCCACTGCAATGTACTCCTTTTACCAACAGCCTCTCGGATTTCCTTCAGGAACTCAAACTTTGCAACACAGTGCTGAGCTTCAACTGCTCTCCAAGACTCCTTCATGCCTTTATAACCAATACCACCTGAGTGACTCTTCCAAACTAAGGTCTTTTGCCAGCATTTAGTGGATTTTGGGATGCATCTTGCATGTGCTGGCTCGGAGGAAACACTTCCCAGATTTCTCCTTGGTGATGCTGGTTACTTCTTAATCACGGCTAATTCTTTAACTCCACTGAACCAGTATCAATTGTCTCAGTAGAGCAAAGGTATTGCTTCAGGGGTTCTTGTGTCTTGTCCATCACAGCTGATACTTCAGCCTCAGCTAACCAGAACCAACAATTCTTAACTCAAAATAGCAAACAGCCCCAATACAGTCAAGGGACTCTCAGACTTCCCTGTAAAATGTCACCAGCCAGGCCTTCATCATCTGCATTGCTCTTGACATACTATCTTTCAAGATCCCACAGAACAGCTCATCTAGCTTTGAACACTTGTTGGCTTTTTTAGCCCCAAATTCCAAAGTTCTTCTGTTATTCTCCTATAAGCATCTCTGTCATAACAACGACCCACTCTCAGTATCAAGTTCTCTCTTGTTCGGTTTTCTATTGCTGTGATAAAGACCATGATCAAAAGAAATGTGAGAAGTGTCTCTTAGGTAGAGTTTTATTGCTGTGAAGAGACATGAATGAACCTTAGCAACTTTTATAAAGGAAAACATTTAATTGGGACTGGTTTATTGGGGCTGGCTTGTAGGTCAGAAGTTAGTCCATTATCATCATGGAGGGGGTAGACATGGTGCTAGAGGAGGAGCTGAGAGTTCTATGTCTTGACAGCAGAAAGAGCATTGACTTGAGCTTCTAAGACATGAAAACCAATCCACTAGTCATGGACCTCTTCCAACAAAGCTATACCTACTCTAAGGCCACACTTCCTAAGAGTGACACTCCCTGTAGGCCTACGGGGGCATTTTTTTTTCAAACCACCACAGGAAGGAAAGGTGGTCTTTTTTTTGGTTTTTGTTTGTTTGTTTTTGTTTTTCTTTTGTTTTTTTTGGGGGGGGTTATGCTTCCACATAATTATTCATTAGCAAAGAAACTCAAGATAGAAGCTCAAACAGGGCAGGAAACTAAAGACAGGAGCTGATGCAGAAGACACTGAGGAGTGCTGCTAACTGGCTTGCTCTCATGGCTTTCTCAGCCTCCTTTCTAATAGAATCCAGGACCACCAGCCCACAGATGGCTCTCTGCTATCAATCACTAATTAATAAAATGCTCTACAGGCTTGCCTGCAGCCAGAACTTAGGGAGGCGTTTTCTCTACTGATGTTCTCTCCTCTCTGATGATCCTAGTTTGTGTCAAGTTGACATAAGATTACCCAGAATAGTTTTCATTATTCTCACACATCTTGTTCTATTGGTCTACCTCTCAGAATTTACCCAGTGAGACTACTGAACAATTGGCATAATTTTTTCCTTATATTTCTGTCTCTTTCAATAAGTTCCCCAAAAGTCATGATCTCTATTGGTCTTATTTAGAATTATGTATTTGGAGGAATAACACAGAACTTGCCATAGCAGACATTCTGTGACAATTTATTAGTAGATAAAGAAAATAGAAAGGCACAGAAGAAGGGGGTGAAAAAAGAGAAATAAAACTATAATACCTTTCTTACCAGTATATTATAAACTTGCTGCTTCTCTTATAAACAAATTCTTATGAGGTTATTCTCCTAAAACTTTCCTTAAATTTTGAGAACTCTAGAACCTCTGATTGTCTTTGATGTGTTAAGTCATGTTGATTCCCTTTTTAAGGCCAGTTGAAGTTGCATAGTCTCAGGATGAGATATATAACATATATATTATCGCCTAGGAAATGGATTTTGTATTGGGAGAGAATGGCAAGTTTCAGTAACATGGAACCAGGTGGCCACACCCATGAGCTCAGCCACTAGATGCACAAGGGCTCTGGCATCTTGTCCAGGATGAAAAAAGATTTTTAGCAGCTGAAGCTTTGTCTCTTGTAACTTCAGCCCGTGGCAGCTGCATCTTTAGTGTGGCAGGTAATCCAAACTGGATGAAATTAGCAGGAAAATGTGCTTATTTGCATGCTGTCACCTAAAATAGTTTATGAGATGGGGGAATGGAGGAAAAAGCAGATGCAGAATGATGGTGGATAAAGCCAAAGTAAGTTAGGCTCTTACTTTCTAAGCCTGTTGATGATAGGTGACTGCCAGACACTCTTGATTCTCATGTGTAATCAAAAGCAAAGATCCCAAGGAAAATCCAGCATACAGAGATATTGTTTTGTTTGCTAACACTCCCTTGGGACCCTGAAGTCCTTAAAGCAATGAGCAGATTACAATGAAGCATAAATACACTGTTTTTACTTCTGACAGATACAGCTTTATTCTAAAATGGCCTGTTTAGAGAAAAATGGTACCTGGTTTTAACAGCCCAATCCTGAAATGCTTCCATTTAGAAGCCACTCAGCTTGGGTATACTCATAAGTATCTGAAAATTAACTTTTTGTTATCCACAAAACTTCACACTTATAAGGAAAGCCACAAAATTATAACGGCTCTTCTGTTATTTTTTCAACTTAATGAACAGATACAGTCAGACACATGGCAATTCCTCCACCATCAGTTGCAGAATAGCATCATTGTGCAGTTCAGCTTAAACAGCAGACAGGGAGGTGAATGACTGATGCACCGGAACAACCACAGAGGGTCAAATCAAATTTAAGAATTGATGGAGAAAATAATCCTCACCCCCTACACACACACATGCATAGATTCTACAGAAGTAGTCTGGATAGAAGCATGGAGACAAATAGTCTAGAACCTAAATATACACCCCATACAACATGTTTCCTGACTTTTTTTTTTTTTTTTGATGACCAATATTACAACTGATCGGTCCATTGACCCATGCTCTAACATAGATTACTTATCTGTATAAGAGAATAACTTTTATGCTTCTCAATGATTACTGCTAGCCTTGAACAAGCTACTCAACATTATGTCATTAGAATGATTGCCTAGACCATTGCAAACTATTGATACATGGTATAGCTCTAATGATGCCTGGAGCCCAGACTCCTCTCCTAAAATGAGTCATTAATGTATGTTAGAATATTTTTGCATGTCTCTATTGTGACTTGAATAAGAATGCCTTCCATGTGTTCATCTATTTGAATGCTTGGTCCACAGTTGGTGGAATTATTTGTAAAAGATTAAGAAGGTGTGGTCTTGTCCAACAAGGTATGTCATGGAGAATAGGCTTTGAGATTTCAAAAGCCCACACCAGCCTCAGTTCTTTCTCTTTGCCTAGTCCTTGTAGATGAAGATGCAAAGTCCTCAGCTACTGCTCCAGTAATATGCCTGCTTATCTTTGGCCATACTTTCTGACAAGACGGAGATGGACTCTAACCCTGTGGAACTGCAAGCCCCACATAAATGCTTTCTTCTATAAATTGTCTTGATGTTTTATCATAGCAATTGAAAAGTAATTAAGACAGCCATTCAGTACTAAGTGCCATATACTTTCATGAGTATGGCCTGAATAATAAATCTGTGTATAATTTTGAGTCACATGCACATGTTCATCTAAAACCACCCTTCAATTAAGACATCTTTTTCTAAACAGTTTCTCAAGTAAAGGAATTTTTAAAAACAACATTCAAATTCTTTCTTTAATCCAGGGCTTTCCAAAACCTTCCTGACATCACACCAAAGTCCTTGTTAAGTAATTAGGAAACCTTAGATTTTCTCAAAACTTCTTGATAGATAGATAGATAGATAGATAGATAGATAGATAGATAGATTAATACCAACCCAAGGCAGTTTACTCACTATAAAACCATTTACACTATGTGTCAAGGTCCCAAGTGATCATGAATTCTCTCGTTTAATAATGAAGACTGTAAATACCAACAGCAGCACGTCAAGCCTATATGCACATTCTGAGTCCTTCCATCTCATCCTGCAGCATCTTATAGCACCTAAATTACCTCTCAGTTTTTATATCATCCGTTCTACTTAATCCTCAACTGCTAGTTACTCATTACAATTTACGCCAGTCTGTGTCATTTTTATCTAAAACTCTTTATGACTTTCGCTACTCAGAGATTAGTGACATTGTTGTCTTCTGGATATGACAAGACTGTGGCATTCATGAACTTACAGCAGATGTAGCTGCATGCACAAGTGCTGCACAAAGTCAAGCCAGGCAGCATCTTAGCATGGAGTGGGAAGGGGTTCATAAGCCCTATCCCTAACTAAGGTTCTATGGACAGTTGATGGCTTTACAGGGAAGGAGAGTCAGTTTCCTTTAAGGGTGTGATTTCTGACAGGTTGACCATACTTTCCAGGAGATAACCCCACACTTGTAATACAGTCAGTTCAAATTGGGGTTGACGGGTTACCCGACAAAAAGGAGAAAAATAGGAGGTTGGGGGATAGATAGGTGGTGTAGATCTGGAAGGAAGTAAAGGGAAGCTTTGGGAATGAATGTGATCAAAATGCATTGTTTGAGATTCTCAAACACACACACACACACACACACACCAGTTTTAAAGGCATTCTCTTTGGCCTTGTCTCTCATCACTGTCACCTTCTATTCCCTCTGAGTCTTCTTCCTCAAGACTCTTATGTTTATTCTTTCCAAGGCTAAATCCCTTGATCTTCTTCACCTTCAGGTATTTGCTCACTTGCTTCCTTCCTAGTGAACCAACTTTCAATCCGAGCACAGTGGCAATCTCTCTGGCTACTGTCCTAATCCTCCTTCCCTGCCTTATATGTCACCACAGGTCTTGCCATATACCTACTTATTCGGACCTTTTCTTGTGTCTGTCTCCCACATGTCAGGTATAGTCACAGAAATGTTAAAGGTGCTTTTCACTTCAGTCCTCAGCTGTCTGTGAGCAGATGCTCTTAGAATCTACGTTCTCAAATGAGGCCAACAAAGTGGTGAGAAGTTCAACCCAACTTCTCACTTACATAAGCAGTTCTCTAGAAGTTATTTCAAGATCTAGGGATCAAAGAGACAGCAGCAACAGCCCCAAGCAAAGACACTTCCAGTATTATAACTGCATTAGGAGAAAAAAGTAAATAGGAAGAGTGGGAGACACCCTGCGTAAGGTATCACAGCTGTGGAATGGGGAAAATGAAAATCAAGAGTTTAACTCTCAACCTTCAGCTAACTAGCTCATATTACACCTCCCAAACCAGACTCCAGCCACCTAGAGTCATGTTGTATTGAGGCTGGGATTCAAGGAGGATCCAAAGAAGTGACAATGTGCATGTCAAAATTAACTCTGAGTAGTACATAAAAGAAAGCCTACACTAAGCTAGATTTTGTGGGTGTCACTTTGAAATCAGAAATGAACTACTGGGCAGAGATGAGGGGGAGGCACAATGGCTGTATAAGACCCATCATCATCAGGGTCAGGAAGGGCTGAGCAAACACAGTCGAGGGAGCAATCTCCAGCAGGAATGGTTGCTTCAATTCTCGGAAAATACAGCTCAAGGACCATCTGGAAATTCTCATTGTTAAATGGACGTGGAGAGACACAAATGCTTTATTTCATATTTTATAAAATGTGATCGGTTTACAAAGAGGCTATAAACACAAGGAACAGGCTCTTGCTTGCATTTAAAGTAGTTAAAAATCACAGAGATGCATCAAAAAGTATCACAAAAGACCTGGAATTTTAATAATTTGGAGAGAGATTTTGAAACACAAGGCGGGGGCAGGGATTAGATTCTTGATATCCAGTTCTCATCACACCAGGAATCTCATATTAATGTTTGTTAGGAAAAGGAATCTGCCCTAATTCCTACTGCCTTAATGTTGAACAGAAATGTCAATATGTTTTATTCAACCTTTTAGTTTCCCTCATAAGGTAAAATCTGGCTCAGGAATATCAGTCCATGACAATCTTTACAAGTCTAAAATTGTGTGTGTGTGTGTGTGTGTGTGTGTGTGTGTGTGTGTCTTTTATAAACATTTTATAATTACTAACTTTAGGTTATTATCCAGAATGTGCCTTTACATATAACAACTTGTGTGTGTGGAAATATTATGTAAAAATACAGTAAAAGTCTTTCAAATATTTCTCAAAAGGTTAGGGAGTTAAATGCCATTAAGAAATCATGTGGTTTCTAAGGTTGCATCAAAGAATATTTTAAACAGATTTCCCTCCATCTCAATCCATCTATTCTATATACAGTCACAATGCATGTGATAAGAACCAATGACAAAACCTCAGAGACTGGGCAATAATGAAGAGAAATAATTTGATTAGAGAGTGTAACCTTTGAAGCCAACGAAAGCTTTACAGAGTTCTCAAAGATGAATTCCGTGCTTAAAGGTAAAGGGAGGAGAAATTTGATTTTTAAAATATTTTATTAATGTTTTATAATTCGGAATGCTGTTCTTGAAGAGTTCAGAATATGAGGATCCCTCTCTCTGCTACTATCTATGGCCATAGCTAGGTTTGCACGTAAACACACACACACACACACACACACACGCACCTACCTCTAATTGGAATTTGTCACTATAGAATATTTAAAATCCAGACTTGCTGCATTTAAAATGTATGGAATTTATTTTTAAACCAGCCATATCTGAATTCAATGCCCTTATATTTTGAGTTTTAATTCCAATCATGCTAATTTTAAGTCACAAACATATATCTGCCGGTAATGAAGGTTGTTTAATTAGGTCCAGATAAAATAGCTCCAATTCTGTTTCTGATCCACCTGTCAAAGCAAATCAGTCTTTTACATGGCTAAAAAAAAAACAAATTAGACTAGCTGATGACTTTTTGAATATTCAAGTAGACGCACCGAGGATAAATCCACACAGAACTTGTGACTGAACAAAAGCCTGAGACGTGACCTAGAGATGAAGATATCTTATTCTGCCAAAAGCAGATTTGCAAGCCGAGTTTTCCCAGTATTCTGAAGTCAAGGGCAGGATACTGGAAGGAGTGAGAGAGGACAAACATAAAATAGCAAAGCCCTACAAGAAGTAAATTTTTCCCTGTTTTAGGGCAATACAGGAGTTTACTGTCCTGGCATAATAGATAGAAACATCAAGGAAGACTCTGAATGTGAGGGTCAGTAAGTATTTTCTCTACTAAGAAAATTCCAAAAGAAAAAATACCCTTACTCCCAGAGTCTACAGCCCCCAGAGGAGTTAGTTTCAAGGATTACTAAAGGTAGAAAAACTGTACCTCTCATGGGTCTGGCACACAATGCCTTTTGAATATTTTTGTCTGTAACTAATTATATTAAAGTATGACAGGTGTCAATATAGATCCAAGTAAATACAGAAGTAAAGGATTTTGAAATTTGCATGGTGGCCACATGAGCTGGATGCTTTAAATAAGAAGATACAGAAGGGAAGGGAAAAAGAGGTCCCTACATCATTGTGAGCTGCCTCACTCTAAGATAGAGAGTATAGCCCTGTCATGGCTACCTCCTCAGATATGGTGTGACAGTCATGCTGTCAGACACATGGTCATGTGACTTTTCTCCTATTTGCTCATCATTACACTCACAGGAGGATCTTTCATTCAGAGAAGGAGTTCATGTTTAAATCTGTCATTTTTGAGTTATTTAAACAAAAGGCATTATTGCAAAACCTCTTTGCTCTGGGAGCTTCAAACTAGTGTCTACTCATTTCTTTCTGAAACTGCCAAGTACAATTCTACAAAAGTCTAATTTGGAGACATAGCGAGATTTTTGAGCTTACAGAACATGTGTAAAGCAATTGGCTACTCACAGGAATGGGTGATTCCAAACTAGCATGAAGATGTCAGACTGTCATACCCAAGCATGAAGACTTGCCCATAGCTGTATATGGAGTTTCACCTTCAGTTAACCTTGGTCTTTATTCTTGATCACCTATTATCTCTTGAAAGAACATCAAGGATCAACAAATCTGGTATTGGGGAATGGCTGTTCTTACAATTAACCATAGGTAGTCTGATAATAGCTATTATGCTCAGAGATAGCATTCTACAAAAGACATGATGATGGTGATAAATAGTAATAATAATAATAATAAATAATACTTCATTGGAGATGACAAATAGATCATAGATAGATTTGATATTTTAACGAGGGAAAGATTTAAAAATTAAATAAAACTACATTGGAGATGGCAGATAGATCATAGATTTGATATTTTAATGAGGGAAAGATTTAAAAATTAAACAACAGAACAATTGAATATCCATTTTAAATAAACTAATCCCAATCCTTCCATAACTCTATACTATGACTGGACTTCAAAGAACCCTCCCACGGTGGATATATGGAAGAATTGATTCTCCAATTAGTAGCAGTTTGTAGAGTTAGGATCTAGAGAGAAGATTTGGTTTGATATTAAGAGTTAGGCCTACTTTGAGTATGTGATTCATTGGGGGGGGGACTTTTGAAGGTCTATCTTGTCCCAGCATCCCCCTTCTCTCTTTCTCTTATGTCATGGAATGAGCAGCATAGCCCCTTCTTGAACCCTCTGACCCTTTGATATGAATTTCCTTATCACCTCTGGCCAAGAAAGATGGAGACAGATGACCACAGACTGACCCATGAGAATGAACAAATCATAAATCCCTTTAAGTTGATTTTTCATGTATTTTTGTCTCTTTGACAGAAATATACCATTCACAAAATTAACTTAAAATGGATAATATATTTAAATAAAAATATGAAATTATAATGTACTTAGACAAAAGTAGGATACATTTTTCATAATCTTTAGGAAGTCAAAGGCAAAGACTCCTTAGATTAAGACACAAACAAGAACCCTAAAAGGTGATACAGTGACCTAAAAATTAAACATCTTTACTCTTGGAGGTATTATTAAGAGAAAAAAGATAGAACCAATTTAAACTAACTCTCTCTCTCTCTCTCTCTCTCTCTCTCTCTCTCTCTCTCTCTTCCTCTCTCTAAAAAATAAAACCCAGGCTGTAAAAGGGGAAAATATTTGGAAAAATATTTCCTAAAATACGATAGACAAATTACTCATAGGTGCATGGAAGAAAGTACGTCATTGTTAACATAGTTTTGTTCTCATTTTTTATCATGCAAGCTAAAAGTATGGTGCGATAGAAGCACACATATTAGAATATTTAAAGTCAGAGACTTAGAACATCAAGGCTTGGCAGGGATATAAAACAACCAATGTTTTCATTCATCTCTGTGAACACAACTTCCAGAGAAAGCAAGTTCCTTGTGAGTTAGTAATATACCTTCTTGGGGGACGACCCAGAGTATCCACTCAATTCTGCTTCAGCTCTGACCCCAGCCATTCCTACACTAGAATCAAGGGCCTTAGATAGGGCTCAGCAAGTAAGCAACTTGCTGCCAAGCCTGAGAATCAGAGTTGGATCCTAGGAAGCAATATGGTAGGAGATGGACTTCTTACTATTTGTTCTCTGACCTCTACAACTGCTGTGACAGACACTCATGACCATATACTCACAAGTAGATGATGGTGATGATAGATAGATGATAGATAGATAGATAGATAGATAGATAAATAGATTGATAGATAGATGATATATTGATAGGTGATTGAAGATAAATTGAGAGACGATAGATTATAGATAGATCATAGATGATAGATAGATAGATAGATAGATAGATAGATTAGATGAAAAAAATAATCCTAAACCAAGTGTCCATCAGTGCATCAGTAGAAGATGACCAGGAAGACACAGAAGACATGTTGGGGAAACAGGAAGATTTCTATAACCCAACTTTGTGAACAGTCACAAGGATGTAAAATTTATCCAAAGTTGTCAAAATAGACACCAGAATTAATACATTTCTTTTATTTACTTTACACATCAATCAAGTTATATTAAAATATTACAGTTGGAAATGTGTGTTCCAAACCTCTTATTGTTTAAGCAAAGAATGTGAAGACCATGAAACTTTAACCCCCACTCATCTAGTTGGCAACAGAACTGGGATCTGAATCCCATCTCTTACATCCAATCAAACACTATGTCTCTACAACAGCTACTCACTCACTGGACCATAGAATTGATTTCAATGGACTTTAACCTAAATGTCCTGGAGATGAGGGACTTTAGCTTCCTAAATGTTACAGAGGTATTCAGGATGGTAATGGTGGTGGTGGTGGTGATGGTGGTGAAGTTGATTTCTGCTTTACAAATGTCATTCTCTTTCATCCAAGTAACAGATGCTAGTTTTCATTCATTTGTTCCACAACACTTATTTTTGTATAGTATGAGGATTGTACAGGAGTACTGTTTCACAAGGCCACAGGTAGTAAGTATGTAGGCTAGTCTGAGATGTTCGTTGTTCAATACAGTAGTGACAAATACTGAGCTGGGACTTGAAATGGGTATGCTTCAAACTGAGAGATACAGAGTAAATTATCTTGCATAGTCCTTCTTTGGTAACAATAAATAAAAGGATGATAAATGATAAATTATTACTTGTATCTTGATTACTAAAACAGTGCTATGTAGGATGTACAGTTAAATCAAATATATTCTCAAATTCATTTACTGTGTTTATCAGAACAATCTTACATCCATACACTCTCAGGTCTGTGGGTAGTCATATGTTTCTGTTGGATAGGGCTAGTGAAGCAGCTACCACACTCTTTGCTTTCCCCACACTGACTGGTTTTTACAGATGTGTCTTCAGGGATATAGCAGTATGACTGTGCTTTATCTAACAAGTTCTGTTGTATAAACTATTGCGTAGTGCTCAGGCATTTGCACAGTCAATATCTTCTTCAGTCTAAGATTATTGCCACTAAAAGGAAGCTGAAATTAACAGAAGCTAAGTACTGTCCAGGGTCAAGGTGGCAGAGAGGAGCTTTCAGACCCAGGTGATCAAGACTCATGATTGTCCCTTGCAGTAGTCTAGTGCCACACTTAGCTGACAGCATGGACATTTTGGAGTTGGAAAGGTGTAAATGGAGATGGCTTGCCATTGGAAGGTATTTTTCCTAGGATTGATACCCTCAGAATGACTTGCCACATGCTGCTTGGGAAATTCAGATGTGTTCCCAAGACTATTTGGCCGTGTGAAGCACAGGGGCAGAGGATAATCAGAAAGCACTAAAAGAAAAGAAAATGTACCACATTTTCTTTATCTTCAGTTGAGGGACATCTAGGTTGTTTACAGTTTCTGGCTATTATGAATAAAGATGCTATGAATGTAGTTGAGCAGGTGCCTTTGTGGGATGGTGGAGCATCTTCTGGGTATATGCCCAGGAGTGGTTCAGCTGGGTCTTGAGGTATAACTAGTCCCAGTTTTTTGAGAAACTGGCAAATTGATTTCCAAAGTGGTTGTACAAGTTTGTACTCCCACCAGCAATAGAGGAGTGTGTTCCCTTTGCTCTACATTCTAACCAGCATGGGCTGTCACTTAAGTTTTTGAACTTAGCCATTCAGACCAGTGTATGATGGAATCTCAGAGTTGTTTTGATTTGTATTTATTTCCCTAATGACTATGGACTTTGAACATTTCTTTTTTATTGTTTCATTTATTTACATTCCAAATGTCCCCCTTTCCAGTCCCCCTCCAAGAGTTCTTCACCCCCTTTCTGTTCCCCTTTGCCTCTGAGAGGCTGCTTTGCCACCCACCCACCCACTTGCACCTCACCTGCCCTCACACTCCCTTCCCTGGGGCATCATCTTTCTCCAGGATTAGGAGCATCCTCTCCCACTGAGGCCAGACAAGGCAGTCCTCTGCTATATATGTGTCAGGGGCCATGGACCAGCCAATGTATGCTTTTTGTTTGGTAGCTTAGTCTCTGGGGGCTCCCAGAGGTCCTGGTTAGTTGATACTGTTGGTCTTCCTATGGGGTTGAAATCCACTTCTACTCCTTCAATCCTTCCCCTAACTCTTCCATAGGGGTCCCCAACCTTAGTCCAATGGTTTCATCAGTTTCAGTCAGCTACTAGTAGAGCCTCTCTACCAGCCAAGCTAGGCTCCTGTCTTTAAGCACAACACAGTATCAGTAATAGCGTCAGGGTTTGGTGCCAGTCCATGGGATGGATTCCAAGTTTGGCATGTCATTGGATGGCCTTTCCTTCAGTCTCTGCTCCATTTTTGTCCCTGCATTTCTTTTATACAGGAACAATTCTGGGTCAAAAAATTTAAAGGTAGGTCAGTGACCCATTCCCTTTCCTGGGGGCCCTGTCTATCTACTGGAGGTGGTCTCTTCAGGTTCTATCTCCCCATTATTGAGCATTTTGGCTAAGGTCATCCCTATTGAATATGAGCCTCCTATATTCCAGGTCTCTGGTACTTTCTAGAGGTTCCTTTGCCCCTCACCCTCTGCAGTTGCATATTTCCGTTCATTCTTCTGGTCCTCTGGTATTCTCTCCTATCTCCCTCCATTTTTTCTTGCCCCTCCCCTTCCCCCTCCTTTTCCCTCTCCCACCCAGATCCCTCCCTCCCTCTACCTCCTGTGATTATTTTGTTCCCTCACTTGGGTCTTCTGGTTGTGGTGGTGTATGCTAATAGAATTTGCTGAAGGAGTCAGAGGCAGGAGGATCTCAAGTTCGAGCCCAGCCTGGGCTACACCTGAACATTTCTTTTAAGTGCTTCTCGGCCATTTGAGATTCCTCTGTTGAGAACTCTCTGTTTAGTTCTGTGCCCAATTTTTAAATTGAGTTATTTGGGGTCCTACTTATCAATTGTTGATCTTAGAGCCTGAGCCATTGGTGTTCTGTTCAGTAAATTGTCTCCTGTACTAATGTGTTCAAGGCTATTTTCCATTTGTGGGAGAAGTGCCGATTGATCCTCATGTGGGTTCCGAACAACTGCAACAGGGACTGTCCCAAAAGCTGTTGACTGTATGTGGGATATGTTCTTCTAGCTGGGCTGCCTTGTCTGGCCTCTGTGGGAGAGGATGCACCTATCCTCATAGAGACTTGATGTTCCAGGATTGGGGAATATCCAGGGTCCCCCACCAGCTTGGGGGGGGGGGGAAGGAAGTATTGTGGGAAAGGGTGACTGTGAGGGAGAAAGTGAGCAGGATGTACAGTGATTAAGTAAAATAATAATAAAAGATAAAAATAACAGCACTCTGGAGGCAGAGGCAGGCAGATTTCTGAGTTCGAGGCCAGCCTGATCTACAGAGTGAGTTCCAGGACAGTCAGGGCTACACAGAGAAACCCTGTCTTGAAAAACCAAAATAATAATAATAATAATAATAATAATAATAATAATAAAAAAAGAAAATGTGAGAACAAGTTTTTGTTGTTTAAGCCTGCTTGCCTATGACATATTATATTCTAGTTAGAATATATGTCCTGGTTATTTAAAATATAAAAAATGTGTTTTATAAACTACAGTCCAAATCCTTTTATTCATGGAGATTGCAATCCAGTTGGGGATATAGAGAAAGTACATATACCAAAGAAATAATGTAAGGGAATTCACTATAGTGTCAAAAAAGAAAGCTAACTATCAGTGGTATGTGCCAACAGTTAGCTATGCTGTCCTTTTCTCTTTAGGATAAAACCCCAGCAATTTTTATTAAGAACTATTTAGTCTGGTCTGAGGAAATAGGAAGGCTCATTTATATCTCTGCACCTCAATCACCTCTTTATAAACCAAATGTAAGGATATCTATTTCACAAAGATGTCCTAGAGATTAAATATATAATATAAACACTTAGGACAGTGCCAAGCATAGAAATACTCTCTGTACAAATGAAGAAGAGGCAGCAAGGGTAAGAAGCCATGAGCCAGTAACTTCATCCTGAGTATGTCACTAAAGCTTCCTTTGCAACTCAGTTTTCCATAATGAAAGGTGCTGTATAAGCAAAAAAAATAGTAGTAGTATTAATAAAAATATTTCAGCCATGCTGCTTCTTGCATCACATGTAATTCATTAGCGACAGTTCATGGGCAAGAGTAAATTTTCATGTGAAATAATGTTATGTGGGTCTTCAGGACATTACACTCACTGGGTGTCTTCATCCCATGAGGAGACCTCCAGAGGAGGGAGGACTGACTGAGAAGGCTTTCTTTCTGAAACCCCTCCTTGCTCAGATTCACTCAGGAATTTTTCCTTCTTATTTGACAGTCACACAGTGACAGGAAGCTTATGTGGCTCTTCAAAGGGTGCCTGTTGCATTGTTCATGGAAATAGGATTTATAATGATGTTAACTCAAAAGAAGAAATTAAATATAAAAAAGGTTAATGAAAGGTTTCCATCATGATTACAGTGGCCGTGATCAATCAAGGGCCAGAGAAGTGGCGGCTTTACAATTAAAATACCCAAACACATTGTTATTTATCACTATTGTATACTGCAGCAGTGAGCTACAATTAATCGTATAAATCACTCCGATGAACTAAATTCTGGAGTTCCCTTTCTGTCAAATAAGATGCCCGTGTTATTGTTAAAACTGATGAAAAGACATTTTCTGATATTCTGATTTAAAAAACCCTCTTATTTAAAAAGATCTTTTATGAAAAGATTATAGGGAAAACTCTAGGCAGGAAACTTTAGTGATTATTTCAAAGCTCATTAGATTTCAAGGATGGATATATACCTCCCATTCAGATGTATAATAGCATTTCCACAAAGGCTTATGAAAGGGTGAATTAATTGAGCCCTATGCTAGGTAGTCATTCACTCACACACTCACTCACTCACTCACTCACTCATTCATTCATTCATTCACCCATTTATTAAATCAGTACTTACTGGGTGTCTATAAGTGCTGGATACCCAGAGAGACTTTAGAGCACTGCACTCTTGAGCTTTGGCATCCTGTACCACATAGTCTGGCAGGGGAGAAAATAATAACCAGAAATGTGAGAATGTAAATGAGCTATAGAAGATCACAGAGACATAAATCAAGTTTGAGTTGTCAGGTGAAAGGGGGAAGATTTTTACTAAGACCTGAAGAAAGAAATAGGCAGACAGGGCTGGTCATTGTGGGAAATACTCAGGCAGAGAAAATAGCCTGTATGATTTTTCAAAGTGGTATTTCAGGGCCCAGACTATTGTAGACACACAATAAATATTTATGCAATAGATGGATGCTGATTTGTCTTGTTGCTGGAGGTTCTTGTCCTGCCATATACAGAGCCATTCCCTAGAAATTGATGGTCCCTTGGACAAGGCTCACACCAGCTTCTTTTCCTACCGATGATCCCACACAGAGAAAACAAAGATAGAAATACCAGGTTGAGAGTCAAAGAGAAACACCACAAATGAGCAACAGAGAATCCAGGTACATAAGAGAGGATCAAGTGTCACCTGTCAGTCCTCCTGATGGCCACTTGGCACCAAGAATGCGATTGTAGGGCATTCTGGTTTGTTTATCTTAGTAGGGGACCATGCTGCCTCACACTCATATCACCATGTAGTTAGCTTGTCTTACACCCTATACAATGCCACAACCAAAGACAGGGTATGAGGACTGATGCCAGACCAAATTCCCACTGCACATAGAATGTTCTAGTGTGGTACTGTCTTCTCTGAGAGATGGCATCTGTTCTTGATCCATTGATCTACTGATGCTGTCTTTTATTACTTCCTTTAAGGCACTGTATGAACACTCTCTCTCTCTCTCTCTCTCTCTCTCTCTCTCTCTCTCTCTCTCCATTTCTTTTCTCTCTAGAATGAGAGATACAGAAATACCAGTTCCTTATTTACACTAAAGTATTCAATCAAAGGAGTGAAAGCCATCTAGACCGAATGACCCCATCACTGCAATAAGAAAGAGTCATAGCTACTCTTGGGACAGAGATGATGTTACCAGAACAAAGGATTCTGTGGTCCTCTGCAGAGAGATAATCTGGTCTTCTCTAATGCCCCTGTGGGGAATTGCTGTGAAATTGTTTCTTTCATGCCAGTTCCATCTCCCAACCTTAACATTTGAAGACTACAGACATGGATGGAGTTCAGGCAACTGAGTTGAGGCATTTTTGTTAAAGTCAGCCCCTAAGTTTAGGCTTATACAGGAAACAGACACTTAAGAGTTTTGTCACTGTCTTTAGGGAATTTATATATATTAGAAAGATACGAAAATAAAAGGAGTTTTCTACCATGAACATGCTGTAAAAATTGTCCAACTGCACAACTGTGAAGTGAAGATGTACCTGAATCTATATGAATATAACTTCAAGTAATTACATGTTAAGATCACATATTCAGTATATTATTCCACTAGAACCTCAAGGTAATCTTGTGCATTTAGGCAACGCACAGACTTCCAAGTGCATTCCGTGTCTAAATGAAACTGATCTTGGTGAAAATCAGTGATTTACCTAAAAGCACTATCATCCCAGAGGAGAAATCACGCAGTCTGAATCACAACCATGTTCTCTTTACATAAAGTACAAAATAAGAAATGAAGAGAGGGAGGAAGGGAGGAAGGAAGGAAGGAAGGAAGGAAGGAAGGAAGGAAGGGAGAGAGGGAAGGAAGGAAGGAAGGAAGGGAGAGAGGGAATGGAAATTTAAAAGCTGTGTGTTCCTTTTGTTTGTGAACTTGAGAGGACATGGAGGTGCTGGGGCAATTCCAGACAGGGCTATTTTTGTTATGTTATCACAAATATCCAACAGAAGGGAACCCTGGAGGGTGAGAGGTGCCGGCAACATGTGGTAGTTAATTGAACATATAATCAGGGATGCAATGCTGTGGCAGCTCTGGATTATATCAACAGGCATAATGATGTTTCTAAAATTATGCACCTACAATTATCCCTTAAAGGTAGGTGATAAATGAATTAACTAAGTACTGGAGGCACAAACCTTCAATATTTAGAAATTGACTGCTGTGGAGTGTACAGGAGCAGTGTCAGGGCAAGAAGTCACCATTTGGGGTGATTGCTCAGTTCTTAAGCATTGAGAGGTTTAGGACACACTCATCCAAATGCTTCATGTAGCTGCAGCACTCTGAAAGGGAGGAAATGAGGAATTTATGTGTTGGCTCTGGTAAAGGCAGCAGGGATAGGGACAACATCACACAGAAAATTTGCAAACACATCAAAATAAGCAGTTTCTCTAAGCAAGAGGGTATGGATGGTCATGTCTTCAATTGGTCATTCACCAACACCTGCCATAGTATTTCAGTATGAGCATCTTAAGGAGAAAGGCTAGCAAGTTTCAACCAATGGAGAATCCAAACGTGGACAGAGAAGTGAAAAGAGATCAAACAACAGGTATCGTGCGCATTACCATAAACACCACCATGTGCTTAGAAATCCAAGGTAGAAGCAAGTTCTGGGGCCAGAGTGAGCATTCAATTCTGACTCTTATCTTTTATCCCGGATTCTCTCTAGAAAAGCACACAAGTTGAGTTTTTAATCTCTGTAGTTTGTTTTCCCCAACTTCAAGATAGGAATGAAAATGGCTCTAAACATCTTTGTCTTGTTGTAAAATTAACCAGTTAAATTTAATGGTTAGTTTGGCTCTTGGCACAGAGCGAGTGCTCATGGAACAGACACTGTCACTATGGTTATAATTGGATCTCAGGCAACCATGATGTATGTGTGTTGTATACAGCTAGGCATGCTTCAACCTTCTAATGATGCCGCATGAATTTCCAAATCTTGTTTTGGATGTGAAATGGCCCCCAGAGGCTCATATATTTGAACACTTGGTCCCATCTGGTAGTACTGTCTTGGAAGCGAGCAGAACCTTCGGGAGGTGGATTCTAGCCTAGGGAAGTGGATCACTGCAGGGGGCATGCCATGAGGTTTACAGCCTGTGCCCCATTTCCTTTCCTCATTTTGCTTCCATTCTGCCAAGATGTGAGAAAGAGAGGCAGCCCAGCAGAATATTCTTGTTACCATGGTCTGCCCATCACTCCAATGGAATATCCCTCCTAATAGTGTGAGCCAAATAAACTTTTTCTTCCATGAGTTGATACTTACCAGGCAGTTGGTCACAGCAATGAGGAAAGTAGCTGATGCAGCCAATATCTCCACTCTTTCATGTTTTAAAGAGAGCCTGTGGACATCAGGAGTCATTGGTCCTCTTTGTGTGTAGCACTTTGGTTGGGTGGACCCTCATCCCAGATAAACCAAATTCAGGTTCAGGTTGAATACTGGATAGATAAGTTTAAAGATAATCACGAAAAGAAGAGAGGGGACCACTTCTGTGCCATACTCAGCTGTGCCAGACTCTGTGCATCATTCTAGATAACTGATAACTGACTGCATTTCCAAAGGCTCCTTTAAAATGGGAAGCTCTTTGTGGCATCTATAAGATTCGATTAAAGGGCCTTTATAAGTACACATCTAGTTGAACCAAATGAGAGATAAATTAACCTATAAACAGCATGCTCTTTCTTGTGGAATCCTCTAATGGCCTGATTTAGGATATCAGCAGACGGAAGGTCAGTGCCTAGTGCTTTCAGAGTTCAGCCTATTCATTACAATCAGGTTCACCATGCCACAAAGAGGTTCTAATGAAATACACTCCAGCCAACCTCATAGAGGGGCAGCTTGAGTGCACACAAGGCGTGAGGGGAAGCAGCAGAAAGGCAATGGGGATTTTGTATTTCCAGACAGGTAGGGGTCCACACAGAGCCTCTGCATGTACTAAGTTGTATTCTTTCAGGGAGAGCCTCTCCCTGAGACATCTTACCTGGTATCTTTTAAGCTTTTAGCAGAAATGCTCTAGTTCACATTTAAAAAAAAAAAAAAAAATGAAAAAGAAAGCAAGCGAGCACTGTTTGTCACTAGTCAGTGTCCTCCGACACCAGGACTCTAGTGGGAAGAGAGACACTAAAAGTATGCCCGATTTCACTGAATTCCTCCCAGTCTCAGCTGACAGTACATCCCTTGAGCCTCCTTCCAGAGTCCATGGGGGGGGAGGGGGCGGGGGGAAGAAACACATATACTTTGAAACCTGCAGAATTGTAGCTTCAAATAATAGAACATACATGCTTGCTGGATTTGTTTTTTTTTTTAAAAGAAAACTAAAGTACTGAAACCAAAGAGGCCTGGGAAAAAAATGTCTGCTTTTGTGTCCACATCCACTGACACACTCAAGAGCTTTATAATCTGTCTATGAACCAAATTAAGAACATCCCAGCAAGAAAACATTCACTTTTAGCACACACGTATCACATCCCAGGGAGTCATACTGGCTTGGAAATCTCCAGTTTCCCGCAGAACTAGAGGATAAAGGAGAAAGCTGCCTTTTACATGTGCTTCACAAGGGATGCAGAGGCGCAACGTGATGCATTTGTAAGTGGTCTAAGTGAATTGTAGATAAAGCCCAGGGATCTTTGGTGCTGCTTTCTGTAAGGACCCCTGTGATTCTTCAAATGCTCCTTCTAAATCTGTGTCACTTTACTATGTGAATTCACCATGTGAATCAGACAGAAGGTCCAGGGGAATTCATTTTATAGAATATTCTAAGGCGGAATGAAGGATTTATTTTCAGGGTAATTTTAAAAAATCCCTTCTTATTTGGTTATTAATGGCTTATGGTTTTCCATATAAGCACATACACACTTTTCAAACATTCTTTTCTGCTGTGCCTGGAGTTGACAGAGGGAAGTCAGTTGATCAGAGCTAATAATAACCAAGTGTAAAACATTAAAATCTGGGGCTGCAGAGACAATTAGTGGTTAGGAGCACATCTATTCTTTCAGAAGACTGGAATTCAGTTCCTAGCACCCACACTGGATACATTACAACTGTCTGAAACTCCAGCTTCAAGGGATTTGATGTCCTCCTCTGACCTCTGCAGATACTTTACCCACATGAACACACCTACACACAGACACATATATGTTAATTAAAAAATAAAATCTTAAAAATCAAACATTAAAATCTTAAATATTGGCACTATGTAACCTGCTCCTTCTAAATAGATTGCTTTATCTAAAAATTCTTACGAGTATACACAGAGAGAGAGAGAGAGAGAGAGAGAGAGAGAGAGAGAGAGATTCTTAAATATTTTATTTTGAGTGAAAGATTTAAATGTCATAAGAGAACAATTAGTAATGGCATTAGCAAGCTTCTTAACTGGTGACTAATTACAAGCACCTAGTAGAAGGTATTCTCCGTTATCACCCCATCTGGCTCTTGACCTCACCTCAAATAATAGCATCATAGAGGCAGGGGGAGGGAGGAGGGGATAGGGGGTTTGTGGAGGGGAAACTGGGAAGAGGGGTGACATTTGAAATGTAAATAAATGAAATAACCAATAAAAATGAAAAAAAGTTAAAAACAAAATAATAAATTGCTATAGTAAATTATATTTAAAAACATATAATATCATATGACCTGACCTCATATGTTAACAACTGTATTCATATGCATGACGCCTCTTTTAAAGCATTAGATGCTTCTCTGTGCTACAGAAAAGTCATGGCTATGCAATGCCATGGGAAGTTCAGGTATCTTGAAGGTTGCTTCTACTGCTCACGAAAAATGCTTGTTCTGTCCTTCCTTCCTCTCAAGCATGCTCAACCGTAATGATGTGCAGTGTTTTATTAAGTACAGTCTCAATAAACATTGTACTGCCTACGTCTGCGTTAGCTGCTGGCATAGCAAGCCAGACTCTGGGCCTCACAAAATTTAGTGCAATATTCAAGGAGAAAGACACATCCGTTTGACTTGGTGGAGGTGATGCAGAATTACATGACTGGAGAGTCGGGAAGAGGAGACTGTATGCTGAAAGGTACTGAGAACGTCTGACTAAGACGGCCTTTGGAGGCAGGGGTGTGGTGGAGGGGGCGTTAGTCCAGCAAAGGCTTTCACTGACTCCCAGAGATGACCCTGACAACTGGCTCCCATTGCTTTCTGTGCTGCTAGATCTTGTCCTTTGTGTCATAGCTCTTGTTACTGCAGTGAAAGATCTTTATCCCACCAGGTTTGGATGCCCAACTAGATAACTATAGTAAATACGGCACCTACATGCAGAGGAAGAACCACGGTTTTTAAGGACTGCAAGCATTTTCTTTGATCCCACTCATAAATCGGTGCCAATTATTTGACACAAGGCAAGCTAAGGTTTTCCTTTCTGGAGGGAACCTTACTTTTTCTTTGTTGCATAAACAGCACCAAAAATTTCTAGTTCAGAGATTTTACGATACATGAATATCTTACAGAACTTAAAAGAATTTAAAATACTGCAGAATAAACAGCATTTACCCCAAGGTTTTATAGTTGTCTGGTTGATATTTTATTTGAATTAAATGTTGGCAATTTTATTGTATTTGTTACAAATTATTCCCTCTGAAATTATCATAATTTGCTGTTTGATAACTTATAGTGTTGAGTCCTCCTAAAAGTGGAATTTTTAACTATGGTATGGAGCATAAGCTTAGAACTCAGACTATATCCTGATTTTCATGATATAAGTAACTACTGAGGGAACAAATATTGGAAAGATCTGTTAAATATAGGTAAGACATTTAAATATTATTCTTAAAAAAAAAAATGGCTTCTGATCCTCCTGCCTCTGCCTTCTGAGTGCTGGGATGACAAGTCGTACCCCACCCATGTCCAGCTGACATGATTTTATTTAATGAAAATAACTTTGGCTGGAACTAGAAAAACAAAAAGAGACCAGTTAAGGACACGAATAAATAATGAACCAGAGGATAGCTGACAATGACTGTAAATTAAATGAATGTGTTTTAAGTCATGTTCAGGGGACAGAATGCAAAGAATAGAAACTGTTCTGTGCTGTCTTCACACCTTTCTGTCCATAAAATTAGGAATATCTATGCTTTGTCTTACCTGTATGAGGGTATCACGAACTCTGCCTTTTCAGCTCCATAGTCTTTCCAAAACAACCAGCAAGGCTCATGAAAACTGTATTATTCAATAAATGTTCCAGGGTGCAATCACTCGCTAAACTTCTAGTTTTACTCTGACATGAATCTTAAGCTGAATGTCAGAAAATCATAAAGAGCTTTAACCCTCTGTTTAGGGCCTAAAATCATTCCAAGTCCAGAGAAATCAAGCAGAAAGGACATGTAGAAACCAAGCCATGTGTTGTACCTTCCCCCTTTCCCCAGAAGATTCCTGCAAAAGGTATCCTGCAGCATCGGAGGAGAGGTGCCTGCTCCCTCTTCCAGATGCTGTAGTTAAGAAGAGTGTGAAAGAAGAATTGTGGAGTATGCAAGAAGCAGCTAAAGGCTTTGAGTTCAGCATCAGTCTTGCTTTCAAAGAGGCTTCTAGAAGGCAAGAAAACTTTCACAAGATACTCATCCTAAGCAAGGATTAGATCAATGGGAGAGGTCTTTTGTGCACACAAAAAGACAGGTATGTGGTATCAAGAGGAAGGTGGCTTTATATTTCTGCACTTGACAAGATTTCCCCAGAACAGAGAGTGCTGCTAATTATTTATCATCTAACCTACGCTATTGTCTATTGTGGAGTCTGAGGCACGGCAGATGGTGAAGAAGCGAAAGAAGGGTGGTGTCGAGAAATCATTGGGAAAGCTCGTCCAGTCATACTTCAGCGAGCAGTTGCTGCTGTTGTTTTTGTTCTTATTGTTGTGGTTGTGGTAGTGTTGTTGTTAACAGGTAGATGTGGTAAAAGTAAGAAGTGAAAAGAAGCACCATTTTGGAGAGACTAAGGCAGCGTCTCTGTAGAGGCACAACGGGAACAGAGAGGGACTGCCTTGTAGAGAAACAGAATCCTGGAAAGGACTGGTGGCAACAGACCAAAAAGCGGGAGATAAGTACCAGAGTTTTCACAAAGGAAGAAGTTTGACATGAGAAGGGAGAGAAAATGGGGAGTCCAAGATAGCTATAGGATCTGGAGTGACTACAAACTGGAAGATAGCAAGGCCAATGGGCCAACTGCAAGAAGACAGTTCTACGCTCCTGCAAGGCTGAATCCACGCAAATCCTGAGCCAACACTCTTTGCCCAAATGGCACAGCAGAGGGAATAATGAGACAACCATGTAAGCTAACCAAGTCAGAATTTAAAAAGAAAGAAATATGGAAACGTGGATAAAACAGATTTCACCGAAAGAAAGCAAACCCAGAAGTAGAGTCTCAAAATCAGGATAAAACCCAAGGCCATGTCAGAATGAAAAGGACACGGGATGCAGGCATACGGTGATAATAATAGCTAGCATGGTTTGAGAGCTAAGTGGCAGGCGTGAAGTTATTTTGTCTTCGCATATATGTCTGTTAGCTCCAATGATTTACAGATTAGAAGAAGATAAAACAAGGTTAAGTTGCTTGTCTAAAGTCACCCAGTTGATACAATGTCACAGTCTTTACTCATGATCATACTGCCATACGTAGTCTTAAGTTTAACCATCTGGCTAGGTGGCCACAGTACAGGCCTATAATCTCACAACGTAGAGGCTAAGATAGAGCATCTCAAGTTTGAGGTTAGCCCAAGTTAGTCTGGGCTACACATTGAGACAGGTCCTACTCACCCCCAAAGAGAATTACTTGTCAGCCCTGTTCCTACCTAAGAATCCAGGGCATCAACAGAAAGGGGAAATTCAAGCACATTCAAGCTATCCTTCCTTGGCCAGAACCTGACACACTCGCTGCTTCAGCAAGGACAGTCACCCTTCCAGACACTCCACTCCACTAACAATTAGAGACACAGTGTTTTCAGCCAGTGTAGATTTTAAAAGTACCTGTGAATATTGAAATACATGAAGTTTACAGGGGTGCACAGGACTCATATAATGTACTTATTGAGACTCAAACATTTATTCTTCATTTTAACTGGAGTTTTAATTTATATAATTCTTAAACTGCATATAAGTTTCCTGAGATTTCACCTCTCTCGATTGCAATCCTTTCTGGCATTTCACTAAAGACCTTGAATGCAAACCGATCTATGATTCCACGTATTTTCACTGTTTAAAATGTATATATATGTAAATTATTACTCATTGGATCCTTTCACATGCAAGATATAAATGCTGAATCAATGAGAGAAACATCAAGTGTCTGCTTAAACCCGATTTGATTATACCTAAATGTAAAATATAAATTAGCATTTTATTCTTGGTTGTATTTATTGTTGTATTATATCATGCATTAATTAAAAATACGTGTTTTAGAAACACCTAATTTACAATTCACCTGAATCTACCATCATAAGGTCAAAATGTGTAAAAATTGAGAGATTTATACTTAATTTTTAACAGAATGTGGCATATTCTTATTGATTATTTTTTGGATTTATTATCAATTTTACCTCTGTATTAAGGCTTTAAAAAGTATCAAATAACCAAGTTCCAAGATGCCTGTGTTTTGTAACGTAGCCAAACATCATTTTTCTAGTGTATTGATTTGATTGACATGTAGGTATGATTCAAGGGGAAGCCATTATTAATAGGAAGGAAAGTTATGACTATCGAATCATGACACTTTGCTGTTTTAAGTAATTTGCTGGCTCTGTGTTCTCAAAGAGAACATGGTTGAAATGGAGAACAGGTTAAGAAGTCTGTACTTTTTTCAAAAAATCAAAACCCTAATGGAATGAGATACTGAGGTTTATAAGTCCTTTGGGGTGGAGAGTGTCAGGAAGGTATGACACCAAATCATACTTGGCTCTCAGATCTCCACTCCTCAGCCTTCCTCGCCACCCCCATTCCTGGTTCCCGGAATGGGACCCTCCCACAGTTGTCACACAATGAAAATTATGGCCACATGACTGACCATGAATAATCAAAGTAGTTTCATTTGGTAAAATACGACTTGGCCACAAACCTGACACAGAAGTGTCCCAAGCACAGCGGCATGTACTACTGGGGATACCCCATAACTCATTCTATTGGTTCCTTCTGTTCCAATGTGGAGTTGGTAAAAGCATAGAGAAAGGGGAAAGATAAGGCTCAGGCCTAAACTTAGTTAGGGCCACTGAATGTTATTTTCTATCCTATATCTTTATAATCCATCCAACTTGAATCATCCCTTAGAAAGTATTGTGCATTCTTGAACATAGGAGTAGAGACAATGGGGATGGTCACAGGTCTATAAGTCCACCACTACACTTAGTGGGGACAATACTCCAGTGTTGATGTGCCATCTTTGGGATCAAAGTAGCCTATTCCTCAAATGTACCTGGATTTCAGCATCTTGTCATGATAGCCTCTGTTTGAATTCTCAATCTCTATGCCCCAAACTTACAGCTGACCCCAAGCTTGGTTCTTGGTTCTTTCTTTCTCAAGCAGCATTATCTCTCAAATTCACCATTATCAGTCATAAGCACCCAATAACATAGTTTTAGCTATGCCATTTGCACCCAGTTCCTAACCTTTTGACTCTCCTCCTGTTTATCTTGTGTGTGCATACACACACACTTATGTGCATGTGTTACTGCTTATGAAAGGTATATATGCATATGCTGAGCTTAAGATAAGTAATGTAGAGAGTGCCAAACTCAATCTTCTCCCCTGCCACCTCTCTGTCTCTGACTCTCTGTCTCTGTCTGTGTGTGTGTGTTTGTGTGTGTGTGTTTATTAACATGTGAAAATAATATATATTAGGCATTAAATTCATGTCAGACACAAAACCCATTAAAAATTAAAATTATAAGCATTAAAAGTAGCCAAGAGTGACTTCATGATTTAGAATCTCCATAGCTTGGAAATTAATGAGATTGCTGACAAACTTGGAACAATACTTATACCAGTTTAAAAGGATAAAATCTTGGTTTGGAAATGTTGAATTCAACCTCACAGGGAACCATAATGTGCAGGCATGTAATGGCAGCTGATGACCTGGAGTCAAGATACAAGATAGATAACATATTAAGAATACAGAATGTGTTCATTTGCTAATTTATATATCCATTCAATTAGTATTGGATATTGTCTGAATTTCAGCCACTGTTCTGGATGCTAAGGAAAAATTGCCACAGATACTGTGGCCCCATAGCAAGCACTCCAGTGATAACTTAATGACTACCCAATCAACTGCAAACTGTAAGTGACACAAAGACACACCGTCATGGGGAAATCACACTTGAATCTTCTATCAGTGTGGTTAAGACATCTGTCCTAAGTGCAAAGAACAATGTGCATAACTTGGTGCTGAGATGGTCCTTGCATTGGAACAGTTGGAAAATTTAACAGAGCCCGTGCCTTAAGAGGGGTAGGTGTGAGTCGAAAGCGAAAGTACATGATGGCTGATGTGAGCGAGGATTCAGGACACTGTAAAAACCATGACAGGGAAGTCTTTCCTGAAAACAGTGAGTTTTCACAGTGTCAACTGATGCAGAAAAGACGAGAAAAATGAACAGAAAACATTGGACTTGGCAATTGAGAAAAGACGGAGCATCTTTGGAAGGACTTCTGAGAAGAAACAATTAGTAGTCAAAGAGTTAGGGCAATCTTAATGGACTGGCACAGATGACTCATACTCAGAGCCACAGTGCTAGAGAAGGCTGACCTAAAACAGTCAGCCAAATTAATAAATGAGAAGTAGAGGGTACTACAGGCATCTGAGAAATACATTTTTAAATTGCATTTTAATTAAAGTTTTAGTTAGTATACAAAATAACATTTTATTATGACATTTTGTATGTGTGTGTGTGTGTGTGTGTGTGTGTGTGTGTGTTTGAGAGTTTGGCTTTTATTTGTCCTTCATTACTCTCTAAGGAACCGATTTTTCACACGTTTGTATAGTATGTAAAAGTAGAAGCTGACTTGATTATGAATGAACACTTCAAGTATTTTATTTAACTTTGCAACTGGGGTTCCTTCCCCCTCTTAAGTATGTGATTGTTAACTGTTTAACACCCTCCCAATCTGGGCCTGAGGAAGACTGGGGAACATGCTTTAATTTTCAGTTAAGTAGATAGTTAAAGACTTGTAAATAAACAAGGTGAGGGGGTCTATTATCTGGTGTGATAGGTTTAAACAGCTTAAGAAATGAGACAGACATAATGTAGATACAGAGTATTTCAGTCCTAGCAGCTTGTAAAACATCTCATATTAAATGATATAACCACAGTATCAGAGAACTGGTAGATAGTAATTGTTGGTACAAAATGAAATTCTTCTACAATAAGATGAAATACGGCCAAGAAATCTGTCAGACAGCCTTGCGATCCCCATCTTCTTTGGTTCGTCCCATTGAACAATGTTCATTATATAAATCTACAGTCATCAAGATCAAAAGGATCAGCATGGCAGGGGTAGAGAACATCAACACATCTGAGCCCTGATGGCTGGTTCTACAGTAAGAACTGTGTGAGTGGTGGTTCAAAGAGGGACAATTCTAAAGTAAGATTCTTGGAGTGCTGGGTTATTCAGTTTAATCCTCACATATGAGAGAAAGGGAAGGGAAGGAGAGGAGAGGGAAGCATTGAAGTGGAGTGGAGAGGAAATGTGAGGAGAGATGAAGGAATGAGAAGAAAGGGGAGGGGGAAAGCAGACAGGCAAACAGTTAAGAACGGCAAGGTACACACCACCTCCTCTATATAGCCAAAAGAAAAAGGGCAAGGGAAGACATCAAGACTTACATGGATACATGCTCCCATAAGGCACAGGCAGATTATTATTCAGACACTGACTGACCTTGTGATCTTAGAACATGTCAAGTCAGCCGGACAGTGGTGGCACACGCCTTTGATCCCAGCACTTGGGAGGCAGAGGCAGGTGGATTTCTGAGTTCGAGGCCAGCCTGGTCTACAGAGTGAGTTCCAGGACAGCCAGGGCTACATAGAGAAACCCTGTCTCGAAAAAACTGAAGGGAAAAAAAAAAAAAAAAAAAAGAACATGTCAAGTCTTGTAGCCACTCATTCTCAAAAGGAAAGTTTTCGAAGTTAAATGACAGTAAGGATTCTTCACATCCGATCACTACTGTAACCTTCATGCCAACCCAATGTTTGTAGCAAGAGCACACCAAAGAAATTTTCAAGCTTTCTACAGCCTCCAATCAGGTGTGACTATGTATGAAGGTAGACATTCTGTCAACAGAGGAAGTCTAAGGAGCACAGGAGTTACCCCACAGTTGTCAGATGAGGTTGTTACAGTGTCCACTGGACCACTTCCTAGGGAGGTTTATGGAAATGCACTATGATAAAACTCCTATGTGATGTGCAACTTCTTATTCAAGCACTAACACAACAGCTCTTTCCCTACATTGAAAAATAATTGACATTTTCCCTTCTGCATTCCATGTGTCCAGAATTATTTGATTGACACGCAACACCCATGTTTGATTGTCAAACGATCCGAATCTGTTGACACACATTGAAATGAAGAAAGGAGAGCCTAACCAGAATAATCATCCTCATGCCTGGCCCTCATCATCTTCTAGCACAGTGGTAGAAAACATATGCTTTTGAGTCAGACTATCTTATTGATAGTTTTATCCTTTGACTTCAAGGGGAAAGCATTTAAACTGATCATCTGAAAAATGTGGATGATTGTATCTACATCATAGAGTACCTGAAATATTCATATATAGTACTTAGAGGAGTGACTGGTCCAAAACAAACCCTCCAAAGAGTTGGTTGATATCACAATAGATATTAACTTTGTTGTTTATTCAACAATCAGTATGCTTTAAAATTCTTTTCTGGAATTACTACTTGCAGATTTTAAAACAAATCCCAAGTTATCATCTTTGTCAACTCCATGGTTAAGGACTGAATATGAATCTGGCAATGGGAGGTCTCAGCAGAAGCAAACCATGACTTATGATCTGACAACATCTTTATCAGAATGAGCCAGCCCAGGGGAGAATTTTTTCCAGGGTTCAGTCATTCATTTTTCTGCCTACACCTTCAGAGTCATATAAGCGCATTTTCTTGTTATTTTTCACACATGTATACCCTTACAGGTGGATCAGTTTGTTGAACTGGGATTTATGGGCATAGAACTTGTGCATTAGCATGGGGCTCCATAACCAAAAGCTGGCTGCTCTCTGGGCACTCTCAAGATATCCTTCATACTCTATATAACAAACCTGTACTTTTAGTTTGCACTGGGTGCCACAAATTAAATAGCTGGTAATTTCTGGGATCTTGTGTTTTAAATTTTCACAATCCTGAAAACAGTGCTAAAAACATTCCATCAACATTTCTTAAAATAATGTTTATGAACAAATAAATTAATTAAATAATACTAAATGAAGCTACACCTAGTCAACAAATGAGACCTTCACATCCAGTATTTTTTTCTATAAAGGAACAATGAGGAGCCATGTTGGGCTTCAACATCTTAGCATTGCTTGGGATGTCAGCCTTTCAACAGCACAAAGCGAGGGGCATTGACTTACACTTCCTCCTAGAGCTCTCAGCAGGGTTAGAAGTACTGGGGAAGGGAATTAATGGCAGGATGAGCAAGGTCTGCAGTATTCATTCTGATAACTAGATTCCGTCACACTTACTCCTTCAAGGTTATTAGTTATTTTAAATAATTTTGTTAAACGCTCGAGAGGGAAAATGAAGACATATTAATAAACATACAATTATACAGGTTAGGGCAACAATGCAGTGCTGGTCATTCAGGAACCTCGTGCTAATTTTAATTAGCTGCTTTCCCTTGCTTTCAGATGTAATTAAAGGAGCTTAGTTGTGCTCAGTGATGCAAGCCACCTTATTTAATCACTAACATTATTTCCCTGAACTATTAATGATTTTCAAAACGCTTGTTTATGCAGAATTAGAACAGTAATTACCTTACCAGTTAATTTCGTACCTTCACATTTCACACCTAGCTCAAACGTCATTCATTTACCCCAGTCTCTCTGTCAAAACAAAGAAATGCTTGTTCTAAATGTGCTTCTGGGTGCCAAATTGAAAGCCAAGTTTTGTAACACTAATAAAGTGGCTCCCAAGTGAAACAGGTGTAGTAATTTAGACCCTTCCTGTCTCGAGCTTGCACGTACATGCTATGTCTTTTCTTTATTAGCTTTAAAATGAGAGCTTGGTGTGCAAAATAAGCTATTTAATTCAGACTTGTGGAGCAGAATATAATCTTTAATTTAAACTAGTGCAGTAAAAAGAGCCCTTTAATTTTAACTGGCATGTGCGTGTGAATTTGAATTAATAATCCAGAAAATTGAAAGTGTTTTGCTGCCGTTGCTGGATATTGACTGTTCTCCGTGTACCCTTAGCTTTGCTCACTCAATTTCTCTCCCAAATCATAGCCAGTACTTCCTTCCCACTCTTTTCTCCTTTCATAGCTGCATTACATGAAGCAGAGCTTTCTGAAAAAGAAAGTCTCAGTTGATTGGATTCTCTTCCCCAAAAAGGAGGTATTTTAATACAAATACTAAATCTGTATTAATTTACTTTACAAAAAGGAATATAATTGGTGTATTCATTCTATCTACTTAAGAGGTAATTCAAGCGTGCTCCGAATATATGGTTGGTTGGACATATAGATAGGACACAATCTACCCATACTCTCAGGGACCCAACCATACCACTTCCTACTTGAAGATTATTCCCATGTAAGGGAATTTTTTGAGAAAATACTAATGACAACAGTTACACCCATGATGCCTCATTGGCTCTGATTTGGGTGGCTTTTCTCATATTGGAATGGGACATCCAGACATTAAGCAAACACTTACTGGACCCTATTTTCCAGGATCTTTGTGGCCCTGAGCATGTGTAGTGGACATTTAGTTCTTGTTACCACATTAATAATTTATTCTCTAATGTAGGGCATTTTAACTTGATAATACATTTCTTTGTTAAAAAACTTTTCCCCATATTTTCAAAACCAGAAGGTTGAGACCCACATCTTTTCTGTTAATATTTTCATGTGCTTTAATAGATTTCCAAGATAGAAATCAAACTTAGAGGCATGGATACACATGATAAAATGTTAAATAGGCAGGACTATTGTGCACAAATGCACTGGCCTGACAGAATAATAGAATTGGTAGAAAACACACAATGTATAGTATAAGGGAAGAGAAGGGGAGGGACTTACTTGCTAGGGTTAGGAGGATTGCTTATTTTATTTGATATACATTTAGAGTAGAAAAGAAAGAGCTGAGAAAATAACAAAAAGACCAGGAGAGCACCATCATACTGTTGTGTCTGGAATCAAACAGCATCAAGCACACGCCCTTGGCAGACCAGAGGAATATACATGATTAACACTCCCCAAGAATGTTAATCTTTCCCCTGATCATCCCTTCATGTTGAAGAATCATGTTCCCCTCCCGAGGGAAAAGAGTGTCATCCTGCAGGAGACACCATGGGTGGAATCCCAATGGCCTTGACACCCACCAAGACAAATATAGATACCCAGTAGATAAATAGACAGCCAGACAGAAATAGATATGCATTTATGTAAATGCATATACCTTTTGCTAGTTCATGAAGCTCCCTTAATAGAAGGCAGAGCTTTTCATTAATTAAAACTTAAACTTTAAATCACTAGAAAGCAAATGTCTGTGAGGGTAAGACTCATTCACATTCAAATCAACAGTCAACACACATATCTCACAGTTGCATGAGACTCCAACCAGATGGTTATAGGTAGAGTGTACAGAGGCCAAAGGGTGAATGCTCCTTTTTCTATGTCATGTATACTTTGTGATAAAAATACTCCATGTTCAGTAGATTTCTTAAACAAGAATTATTTTAATTCTTGGAATTTGGCCACATCTCCCCAATTAGGTTTTGTTAGAGAGAATGCCTTCATGAGAGTTAGCATCCATACTGAACATGCTTGTTTCATCATCATAGTCAAGTAGTGCTTGAATTTAAGAACAGAAAGTTAATATAGAAGCATTATTTGACTCATTGGCTAAACAGAGCTCAGTTACCCGAACTTACTACACCATGTAACAGTTGTCAGTATGGCTAGGCATGCAGACCCTTTAGCTTGTGTCATGGCTGTGCATTATACAATTTCATTTAGCACACTGACTATAAACTTTCATGTACTGGGCACTGCGCTGAGCTCTGCAAAGATAAAGATTACTAAGACCCTATTGCTGCCCTTAGCAAGTTAGAGAGAAAGACAGATAAATTGAATATGCTATGAGAAGTATCACAGAAGGGGATAGAATCTCTCAGAATACATTGTTGCCATTTCTCATAAAGTTCTCCAGGGATATTTAAGAAATTTGTATTTAGTTCTAGATTCTAGCTCTGTTCCATTCTGTAACGCTATTCTAGAAGGCTGTTGAGGGTTTTTTCACTTTTAAACTGCTGGCTATACTTTTTTCTTAAGTCAAGTTGGAATATAGTCTACTCTAAATGTACTTCCAACTGTTAAATTTTTATAGATTGCAGAAAACAGATAGTCTTAATTTGTATACATTTTTTTTTAATAAACTTTGGGCTTCTTTTTTCTATACCTATTCTCAAAGGATGGAAAATAGTATTCCTACTCTCTAATAAAAATATGACTGTTTCATACACATAAAGTATACTTCTGCCAGAATATTTAAAGGTATTTAAAAATAAAACATTTAATTATTAGAATCATTGTTTTCTTTTATTTTCTCCTTTGTTTTTTCCCTTTCTCTCTCTCCCCCACTCACTTCTTGATGTGCTTTGTAATGATTCTTCACAGGGTATCTTTGCCCCTGAAGAGCTTACCATTTTGTCTGTAACACAGTATAAATAATGTTCCTTGAAGTACAGAAAGAATGGAAATAAATAATCAAGAGAGGATCGATGGGGAAGGTAGGTAGGAGTGATTTCTATGGGAGGAGGAATTGAGAAAATACATTCAGAAAAAGAAGCTGCATACACTAGAAATGGAGCGTCTTTTACAAAAGTATCCCATATGCTTTGCGAATTCTCAGTAACGATGGTCATTGCATGGATGTAGAGGGCACGAAATGATCCTAATGGAAGTAAGAACAGGAATGGAACAGAAACAAATTGGAGTCAAGGGTTGAAGGCCCCTGCATGCAACGCAGTCATGGTTAGACTATCCTCTGGGGCAACGTGAGCCATGCTGAGGACCTTGCAGCTGAGAAGCAGAATCAATAAAGATGAAAACAAATTAGTCTTCTTGTCTCCTCAAGGTAGAATGGACAAAGAATGAGCTGTGAAATTAGGATTACTCGGTTAAATTCTGGCCATTCAACTTTCTGAGAGCTTAATTGCATGAACATCTCTTAAACCTCTCCTGCACCCCCAAGCCCCAGGTTTACCTGTAGGATGGGATGTGTCATGAAAATGAATTGATGTGCTCTAATGAAATGTCTAAGCCTGGCATCGACCACATACTCTTGATGTTTCCTGTGTTTCCTATGTGTATTTAGTAATGTCATCGATTCACTTCAATGTCTCACTCTACCTTATCCTATCCAACTAATGGGTACATCCCCTGTTGTTCATTTCTCACTATTAGTTCTTGGGTTCATACGTTTTCCCCTCTGTTCTGCTTCAGATCTTCATTAGTTACTTTCTTGAACTATTGTTTTGAATTTCTCCCTAACTTAGACCATCATTATGCCCAATGACTGGCTGGATTCATCTTTCTGTAGTTCTTGGTTGCTATAAATATCCTGGCTAAAATATAGCCTGGATCTTGATTTCACATTCAGGCCTCTAGAATGCCTACCAAATCTTTTCTAATGTGAGTATCATTATTTATGCTTTAATAAAATTCAACTGGTTTCCTGCAGAGGCCCTGCCAATTCTGCACCATGGTCCATGCAGTTCAGCTGCCACAATCTCATCTTTCTATCATGGCTTCTTTCAACTATGCTATCAACCTTGGGAAAGAAGGCACTAAAAAATGTTAAGGGCAAAGAAAACAGGTCTTTTGCGACATCAATGGCCTTGAAGAAACCAACCCAAGAGCTACCCAGCCTTCCTGAGCTACTCCTAGTATGTGAACTGCATGTGTGGGTTTTAGCCAGCTTAGGTGCAATTGTTTTCATTATCAGTACTCAAGGGCTTATCATCACCACATTATGGTCACTCTCCTAATAAGCTCACAATTTAGCATTGTCTCATAGTGGGAAAAATAATTTGTAAACAAATATATCTTCTTTTATATGTAGCTGATGTGCTGGGATTCATGCCTCTATATGGTGTCCAAGGGGTTTTATAAGGTGTTTAGGGCTTCAGTGACCTCTTAGTGGTCCACCTGGTACCCACTGTGATTTCTATACCTTGATTTAATCTTCTCAGAGCTGTCTGACTGACTATTTTCTTTTTGCATGGAGTTCTTTTTCTGTGAAACTTTACATGCTCTAACATTAAGAAAGACTAACTAATAACTTATATTTCCAATATTTAACATTTTCAAATTCACTACTTTCCCTGTTGAGAAACAGAGGCCAGAAAACAGCAAAATACCAACACAGCCCTAGATCAGACATTATCTTGGGCCTCACAAACACACAAAATTAAATAGTCATCTTATTTTTTCCCCCAGTTTGGAAGGCTCAGGGACCAAACCTCTTTCCTTATATTATCAAGGATATATATCTCAGAGCTTTTTATGGTCCTGTGATTGGTAATCTACTGAGAACTCTATAATCAAACCATGTACCTTCAACTGTGTTCTTTTGCATTATAGTGTTGATGACTGTATGTGTTTGTGTGCGTATACATATGTGTGTATACATGCACACATGCCTTATATTTTTCTTAAACTATAAGCTTTTTAGTTAGTTACTTTTGAGATTATAATTACATTATTTGGCCTTCCCCTTCCTCCAAATGAAATACATTCTTCCTTGTTCTCTTTCAAGTTCATAGCTTCATTTTTCATTAATTGATGTATATATGTCTATACAAATATATTGCCAACTATATTTGGTACTGTATAACCAGTTTGGCAGCTCTTCCTGAGGGAAGACTATTTCTCCTACTGTCAGCATTTCTTAGGTGCTTACAACAAGATTTTTGAGTATGTTTTTCTTTTACTTCATTTCGTCTTTATTTTTTCACCTTTGTTGATTCTGGACAGAAGAGATTCTCTGTCTGTAATGAAGTGGTAGATGGAATCCACATAAACAATGGACTGAGAGACAGTGAGGTGGGACCTGGGAAAGCTACTCAAAAAGCAACGATTTAAGGGAAGTATTTGCTCCCTCAGGCCAGCTACACTGAGAGAAAAAAGTAAATAGTTTCAGGAGACACCTCCCATGTGATGAAGGAATTGTGATGCATTGGAAAGAAGACACTAAGAATGGATGGTAACTCAACCAACTGTGGGAAGTACTGAGTTAGGAGACAACAGTCAAGATGAAACTGGGGACGAGAATAAATACATTAATAAGTTACATCATCAGAGTCAAATACCATGTGATGCTAGACGTGGAGTTGATGGACTAGATGGCAGAGTATTTCCCTGAAAATATTTCTCAAAGAAAAATAGTTTACTTCTGATTCTCTGGTTCTGTATTTCCTGAAAACGTAGTTCGTCTATATTAGCTAGTTTTTTCTACACTGAGAGGCAGATACGTGGGTTCTTGAAAATGTACTAAGAAGTGCCTCCCTTCCACCTCACCACCTTCAGATGGGGCTAACTTCTCCAAGTTCACACTCCTGGTGTGACTTCCCCATGCTCACACTCTTGCCACTGTTTGGGTTCCAAAGCGCCTTATCAAACCTTATCCATGTGAAATAAATGTCCAGACCCAAGTGGATACCTAACATCACAGAAAATCAAACCTATAATGTACTCCTTTCTCCATCTTCACTGGGCTCTTAACATGGATTAGACCCAGAAGTTTTGCAGTTTAAGATGGAAAGGTAAAATTAGCCCATGCTTTATTCTCCTACCTTTAGACTTTCAAGGACAGAATGTTTATTCTTACCATAAATCTGCCCAAACTCAATACACATTTTTATTTGCCTTATTCTGCCCCGAAGGACATTCCTTCTCATTCTCCTTTTTTCTCTTTTACATCACTGCCTTAGCACCTTGGGTAACCAACCTAAGACGGGGTACTTGAATACAAACACTGCAGCGATGTGGCAGCAGATCTGCTAACTCAGTGGCACACTGCTCTAAAGTACCTGCAGTGTAGATACAGCAAAGGGCAGACTCACATCCTAGGGTGGGGTGGGTGTGGCATGAAGTTTCATCATTCTACTCAGAATGGTGGACAACATAAGTCTGGAATTTCCCAGACTTTGATTATCATGGCTAAAATTGTGTACATCAAAAGGGTAGAGAGGTGACTATTACTGCCTTTATAAAAACAAGTTAGGGATAGCACCAAATGATGGGTAAGCAGGATCCTTCACTGTGGAGAGGAGCCAAGTACTCACTGGAAGGCTTCCTCACTGGGAATGCCCCTTACTTACTCCTACAGGTTGTTACATCTAAGGAAATACACTTCCTTTTGTCAGGACACAGACTTATAATTGGGTCTCTTCTCTGAACCATTTCCTTACCACCAGCAAAAATTCCTTCTTTCCTCTAGTTTGTGGCTCTTGTGCTTTGGGAAAAAAGTCAAGAGAGTCATCTTGATCCAGAGACAAAGGAAAGCACCAACGGTCTCTGTACCCTTCACTCATCATGAGGACAAGAAATTATTCACGGAACAATAGGGTGCACAATTGCAGATCGTGTTGGCAAAATACGTTTGAGAAGAACTTTCCCCAGCTTTCAGAAACATAAGGCGGGTATTGGTCCTACACACAAGGGGCGGGATGCATATGCATGTGTGTATGTGTTTGGAAGGAAGAAATGAAGATGTTGTAATTATATTATAATATTAAAATTAAAAATCTAAAAAGAAGTGTGCGTGTGTTTCTTCTTTTTTTCTCCTCCTTTCCCTCGTCTTCCTCTTCCCGATTTTTACAGTCAAGCTTATTCCAGTCATTCTATGGTTCCTAGACATCTCAGAGCTATATTTGCAATGGGGAGCTAGATAATACATTAACCAACACACAGGACTGTGATCAGATTCTCTAAGATTTCCTGTTTTGACTTCATTTGTTCTTAGTTTTTCTTCACTGATTATCTCATGTATGAACTCTGACCTCCTGAGTGGCACTGGGTATTCATGCATCATTTTAAGTCATTTTTGATTATGAAAACCATAAACAAAGAGATTGAGCAAGAGGGAACATAAAATAAATAAATACATGTTCAAAAGGCCCCTCTCTACAGAATGAAGGTTTTATATGCAGAAGCTATAAAACCCAGAGGGACAATGTGTGCTATTCTGAAGGTGATTTCGAAACACGGCCATTTGGATAATCTACTTTGTAGCCTACAATTTTCTGCTTCTTACATGCAGAAATATATTTATTAAGCTATTTATAGATTTTAACATATAATTTGCTGTTCTAAACACTCATTTCTTGATCTTTGCTCTTTATGCTAAACATCCATTTAGTACGACACATATTACTCAACTGTCATAATAAGTAAGGCAAAAGGAAAATACTGTTTTAATTTAGCAAGAAATTGTGTTTTAGTAACTCGCTTCCTGCTTTTTTAGTTATATTATTTATATATAAATTAAATAAATCATTTTCATAAGAGTTTTAACAAAATTTGAATGGGCCTTTTGTAAATGGTTTCTACCTCCTGCAACTTTAATAATACCATATTGGAAGAATTATATAATCACTGAAAAGATTCTAGAAAGTAGCACAGTAGTCAGGTTGCACCTATTCAAAACTATAGGAAAGGTCAATTCCATTTAAGATTTCAAATATATAACCTAATTTTAAGGCGGCCAAACACCTCACATATAATCATGAACACTTTAGGTATAATGGTAGCAATGTTAGTTTAAGAAAAAGGCATATTGAACTTTACACTAAATATATTTAATATTTAAATGTAGTATATTCTTTAAAGGGATTGGGAAAATTCAGGTGAAAATAATTGCAATATTTCTACAGTGCCCTGGACTCATGGTCTTTAGCCAAGTGGGCATCCGAGAGCCACACAAGGTTGACTCTGCTCTTACAGTGACAATGTTGCTTAGGTGATGACTTACACAAATCTTACTTCAATCCTTGCTGTTAGTTATCTTACTCCTTATTGCTTTAAAACATCTATTCCATCATTCATAACTGTCAACAACTGACTCATCGAAATTTGGATTTCTCTAGTCTCCAAACTTGTAACCTGGAAGACCCTTTTCCTCATCGTTGTTGGTTGGTGCATACACACATGGTTCCATTAGTTCATAATCTTGTTTTTGGAGATACCTGAAAATAAAGTCACACAATTTTCAAACAAGCCTATCATAGGACGCACACTTGAATCATAACTAAACACAGCATCTTAGAGTTCGTTTGCATGCAGTTGATAAAGATGGGCCTTGAATGCCTCTCAGCTAATCACAAGTCAAAATTATTGGCTTTTATAGAATAAAAATAGACCATGGCATGTACCACCTGACAACAAGCAGCCAAATGACTAAAAAGTTGAAGAGATCTTCTAACAAAGATGGCAGAAAAGTGACCCCTTACTTTAGTCAGATAAGCATCATTTTCTTTTAATTTAATTTAATTTTTTTTTTTTTGACTAAGGATTCACTGTAATAGATGAATTGAAAAAGCGTAACCTCTCAGAGGGGAAAGTCAGAGAAGAAAATCCATGGTTCAATCCCATTCATAAAATGTTAAAAATAGGCAAACAGAAAAAGAAATAAATGGTTGAATAAACTTCAGGTCCGTGGTCACCTGGTAGGCAAGACAGCGAATGAGATCTAAAGGGAAATTCCTCTCGAAAGTGGAAATCAGCCCCACAAATGGTTCCAAAATGACAGCAAGCAAATCCTGTTCCTTACTAATTATTTTGGTAAGAAAGTTTTATGAATTTTTTTGTAGTTGGGAAAAAAAAAAACCAAAAAAGTGTTCTGGTGTCCTAGATCAATTTAAAATGTCAGCCCTAATATTATGAAGGCTCAGGAGATCTACATAAGAGAATTTCCTAATGTTTGACTGAAATAGACCAGAATTTTGACAGAGGGGTAAACTAGCACTTACTCCATTTCTTGTGCAGCTTGGTACTCCTCTATTTTGAGGAAAGTAAAAAGAGCATCAATTCCCTCACTCAGAGATTAGAATATTGATGAAATCACAGAAAGCAAAACTGCGGTGTGAAAATGCTACCCACCCATCTCTAAGAATGCTGCCCACCTCTCTCTATTTCCCTTTCCACAAGGCCATAGCTGCACCTCAGAGCCCAAGCACTACTGAGCTAAGTTTTCAACAGCATTAATAGAGTAGGGTAAAGTGTACCCAGGAATATTAAGTCATGAAATGAAATAAAAGGTTACAGAATGTCAAATCTCTACATTCAAAAGCTGAGAAGTCTATTTAATGCGTTAACAACATTTTACGTGTGAATCTTGGAAACTTTTTAGAAATTAAGTATTCACTAAAATAATCTTAATATTTTATGTGTTGAAATGCTTATAATGAAAACTTACAAGTAAAAGAAATACTTCCTTCCAAATTCCAAGTTAACAATGGATGATCTTCATATTTTTCAGATATTTCTCTAAAAGCGTACGCACCCCTTCTAAGATAGAATAGAATAGGTGCTTACTACTAATATCATCTTGAGTCCATTTAAGCTCAGAATGAAAGGCATATATGTGCTTATATAGAGATGCAAGTGCATATGCATACATACATAGTATATTCACACATAATCATATATACATATTACATGTATAGATAACACTTAGAATAAAGTACATTTCACCTAAATCACACCTTCAAAGATTTTTGAAATTTTATCGAGCCTTTATACCACATGCTGAATAATAATCTCTGTTATTACATCATTACATCAAGCTAACGTGGATATTACCCCCAAAGAACTGGCTCAGCAAAATGTCTCAAAATGGCAGCTTGTCCCATCTCTCTTTGGCTTGGATTCCAATTAAGTCTGATCACTTGGGAATGGCTTTCTGGCAGAAACTTAACGAAAGGAAGGGATAACATGAGTCTTAGGCCATGGGGAAATTAAAGGTAATAATGGAGACCCATGCCTATGGAGCTGCTCCTCTCCGTCAACCTTGGAAATGCTGACCGAGGCCCAGTGCTCACCAATCACGTCCTCTTGAGTCCTAACTTGTTGGTTTCTTTCTGTGTAACAACAACCCCCTGCATGAGAACTCCAGAGTGAAACGGTGACTCAGACAGATCAGTGAGCTAATGAGCACCACTGGACCAAGTACCTAATGCCGATTCCTCAATACCACCGATGTGCTCAGTTCCCAGGGTCTGGCTAACTCAACTGAAGGCATGATTTCTCAGGAAGAAGCAGTGGAGACTGGTGCGTTGTCAGCTCCTCTTCTCATTAAAGTGTGCATGTGACCCTCTTTGGTTCTTAAGCTGTGGCTTAATGAAGGCATGGGATATGTGAGTTGTGACCCCACTTCTGCCACCAATTTAATTTGACCCAGAGAATGGATTTCATTTCCCTGAGCATTTGTAATATAAAGTCACGATGGTTTTAAGGCGTTCAAAGATCCTCATAGTTCCTCTTAGATCAAAATTCTTACCACAGTGATATGTACGTGTCCCATGCATATCCCCCAAGGGTCTACAGTGGAGTTTTCTAGAAGCTACATGAGATAGGATACAAAGCAGACTGGCCAAAGAGACTAACATTAAAATCCACCTATGTACCATTAGACCAGATTTGTCAAAGATACAGGACAATACTGTTCTTACAACTATTCATGAGTTTATAAATATTTGGAAATTTATTCTTAAAAGGTTATTTAATATAATTAATATTGATAGATACTAGTCACATAAACTGTAAGTCTTGGTTGTTCTCCATACTTTTTAAAGTACCTGACTGAGATCAATGATTTGTGGGACAAGATGATTCTGAGACTCTTTTCAGCTCTATGATTCTTTGACATCCCTTAGGACATTGAATGCTATTGCCTAAGACAGCAACTTTTTAGACAACTAAACCTTCCTGTTTATCTTGGCTTATATAGATACCACCTATAAATAAATGAAATTATTTTAAAATCATACAACAAAAGTAAATAATTGATTGCCTATCCAATGAAGTTATTAGAGCCACAAACTTATGCATCAAGAATCTACATTTAGTTATTCACACCTAGATTACTCTGCATTTTGAGCTCTCCTTTTCTGAAATATTTATTCTAAATGCTTACAGCAGGATTTAGCACCCATCGAAAGCACAACAGTTGCAAAATGGATACTGAGCCCACACAGTGACTCTGTAAGAAATCTTGCCATTCTATGCTAAAGATAAACCTACACTGTTTTATCTTTCCCTAAGGGAATTTGGATGTAACACATTGTCTTAGTTACTTTTCTATTGCAGAGATAAAACATCATGACCAAGGAAACTTATAAAAGATAGTGTTTAATTGGGCTTAGAGTTTCAGAGGGCTAGAGCACATAATGGTAGAATGAAGGCATGGCAGCAGGCACTTATGGGAGCTCACATCTGAAACTGCAATCAGGACACTGGGAGCATACTGGAGATGGGAACAGTCTTTTAAAACCTTGAGAATCTTTGGAAACCACTTACATACTTCCTCCAACAAGACCATACCCTCTAATCATCCCCCAAAGAGTTGTATCATCTAGGGACTAAATACATAAACATATAAGCCTATGGGGGGTCATTTTCATTTAAGTCATCATATATACACAGATATCTGAATAGTAACATGCCAGCGGGGTATAAAAAGGAGACTAGAACAGAGGGAGAAAGTTATTAGTAAATACAGTATGTGGTCAGAGAGAGAGCGAGATGAAGGAGAACAATGACGTATGGCACATTAAAACAGCCATACATGAACAACCCCCTGCTAGAGTCATCCTGCCTGCTCAGGATCTCAGGGAGTCAAGTGTATCTTGCCTACATGCTAGAATCGGTGCCTATTCTTACATGTCTGTGTACATGTTCAATAACAGGACAGAAAAGCCTAACAATGCCATACTGCTAGAGGATCTTCTAAGAAAATAAAACCCAAAGGGACAAGGAGGAGAAGGACAGTACATGTAGGGAGAACAGACACCCCCACAACAGTTACATGTACACAGACGTGACTTCATTTTGCATTGTATACACACATGTTCAACACTTCTTTGAGAGCTAACAGGCTCTTTACATTTACAAAAACCCACAAAAAGGGCCATCTAACCACAGGGAATAGAAGACAATGACCATCTCAGAGGCGGGAGGGGGGTCATTTCAAAAGCAGAAGCAAAAGAATTGGGACATGTGTAATAAAGGGCAAGGGTCATAAAAATTCACAGGAGTGGTATTCTTTGAGAAGTTGCAAGAAAAGTAAGCTGAGAACAGTAGTCAAACACAAAAATCATCATGCACTGAGATCAGAGGTCAAAATGGATTAAAATGGCCCAAAATTCCATAAGCCTTCCTGTACAGTTTTGTATGGAATGGAGTACCTTAGATTTTCAGATTGCTTGGTCTAACTCCATTGCTAAACTGCAGTAAAAAGAAAAAAAATTAGCACACCACAAATTTCAAAAGCTTTATAATGCTCTCTCTAACACATTTTCTCCCTATATGGTCATTTGCTCAATATATATTTTTGTTGTTGAATTTCAAATAAATAGTCTAAGCATCTGCACATATTAAATAGTCAAGAACTTGAGGGAAAATAGATTTGGGTATTGACTTCCAGCATCATAACAGTTGCAAGCATAGAACAAATGGGTCCTTCCACAAAGCTAGGCATAAAGGAACTACGGTCAAGAAAGATCACACAGATGCTTATGCCTTAGGGACTCCCCGGAAATATTGGCAGGTAATGAGGATGTGGTTTACCATGAAGGAGGAGGAAGATTCTCATCATGGAATACTCCAACTGGATCCTAGAAAATGGGCAGATGGAAGGCAGCTGAGTACTACCTAAGGAGGAAGTAAGTGAGTAGAGGAGAGAAGACCCATAGAATTCGATAGAAATAAGTCCTATTTAGAAGCAACAAAAGTTTGATAGGCTCAATGTGAATGGAATACAAAGCAAAACAAGACTGTACATTCACGTCGGGTCAGAGCAGGAGGGTCTGTTCCAGAGGATAAGGTTGTAATTGTAAAGACTTCAGTGCAGAGGACTGACATAGAAATTAATTACTGTCATTTGGAGAGTCTGTGCTAGAATAAGTTCAAAGAATACTCACAAATTCACAATGAAACAATTTTATTTCTCATTATACTTAAGGGGAAACTAAGACTTAGGGAGCTCATCTCAAAGTTTCTCCAGATTGCGGAGCAAGGAGTTGGGTTGGATTCACACCCATGCATGTCAATGATGGTAACATAGAAGAGTGTAGAGTCCAAAGCCTTCATAAGCATATAACTGAGACTTGTCACTGAAGAAGGGAAGGGGGAGCAATGGTAAATGCAGGAGATAGGAAGGCATTTGAATTACAGACAAAGCATGTTAGCTGTGACTAAGACCTAGCATCCAGGATAAAAACAAGGACTTGGTTACCTGACTAGCTCTGCCGACTGAAGGCCTTTCTTTTAATCTGACTACCAATGCGTTTTAGACATTGGTCTGAAGGTTTACAAAGAATTTGGTCAAGAGGCAAGGGGGTAACTTGGTATATCAGCATATGTTTTTGGAAGAACGAGAAATCTGATACCTTCCTAGAAGAAAAACCAAGGGCATCATGTGGCATGTGTCCTTCTGAGGCAAGGTGACGGTGTTTAACTCTAGGAAAGACAGTTTGGGGATGAGACATTCCTGCATGTCCAGTCATTTTGACTCCAAATACACGATATGATTTGTTCAAGGTCTCCAGAGAGTCTAGACTCATGAAGGCCATAATTATCAATGAAGTCTTCAAAGATATTTTTATGAAAACAGAAACAAATACTTGACTCATATCTGCTCATAGTCTATTGCTTCAAATCCCACCAGATATTTACCTTTTATCATTCTCACCCGTATTTGCCACAGATTCATTTCATAATTTAGTTTGCTTCATTTTCTTTGCATTATTGTCTTAGACTAACTATACAGGCACCTTTTCCTTCCATTTACTCATTTTCTTAAGAATGTATAACTTATTGGATCACCCTTCCCTCAAATTCTTCTCTACCTTTTCCCCCTGTGCATCTTGTTGGCAGGATGAACTGTGGGTCTCAGCTTTTGTGGCTGGGAGGGTGTTCCAATCCCTCCATTGGAGGTCTTGCCTGGTTACAAGAGACATCTTGTTCTGTATCCATCTCCCTGTTGCTAGGAGTCTTAGCTGTGGTCACCCCTCATAGATTCCTGAGAGTTTCCCTTGATTTAGGTTTATAGCTTGTCCCAGAGAACTTTGCCCCAATCCAGTTGTCTCTCCCAGTACTCACTCCCTCTGTCCTTCCCACACCTGTTCCCTCTGTTCCTATCCTGACCCCCTCTACCCAGTCACCTTCTTCTATACACCTCCAATCTCTAGTCTATCCCCCCTTCTCAGTGAGCTTCAAGCATCCTCGATTGGGTCCTCCTTTTTACTTAGCTTCTTTGGGTCTATGGTTTGTAGCATGGTTATCCTATACTTTATGACTTATGTTCACTTGTAAGTGAGTGCATGCTATGTTTATATTTCTGGGTGTGGGTTATGCCATTCAGGATCATCTTTTATAGTTTCATCCATTTGACTGGCCCAGCGTGAGATCCATGCCATCAGAGAGAGCCTACCCTTGATACTATTAATGATATTCTGTTATACTTGCAGATAGAAGGCTAAATAAATGTCACCAAACAGGCTTCACCCAGCAACTGATGGAAACTGATGCCAGTGGAGCTTGGGGAATCCTGTGGAAGAATGGGGAGAAGGATTGAAGGAACCAGAGGGGTCAAGCAGACCCTAAGAAAACCTACAGAATTTTCTAACCTGGACCAATAGGGGCTCATGGAGACTGAACTGCCAACCAGAGAACATGAATGGGATGGACCTAGGCCTTCTGTACAAATGTAACAGTTTTGCAGCTAGATCTTCACATGGGACTCATAAAGTGGGAGCAAGGGCTATCTCTGACTACACTGCTTGCCTATGAATCCTTTTCTCCTAATTGGGCCACCTTGTCTAGCCTCAATAGAAAAAGGGGTGCCTAATGTTACTGCAACTTGATATGCTAAAGCTGGGTGATTTCCATGGGAGGTAGTCCCCTTCTCTGAGGAGAAAGGGAGGGGGAACTGGAGGAGAAGAGGCATGAGGGAGGACTGGAAGGAGACAAGGGAGGGGAAGCTGCCATCAAGATGTGAATAAATAACTTAATCAAAAAATGTATAACTCATTGGTCCTTTACTGAATGAAACAGTATAGTCCTTCCATACCACTATCCCTCACACATATCTAACTTCCCAAGGCCATGGCCACAAGAAGGAAGACCAAGGTTTCAGCTCCTCGAAGGAATGTTGTACCTCAGGCAATAGCTCTGCTGCCATATTTGTAAGAGAGGTGCTCATCTTTCCTGTCAGTGATGCTTCCCGAGTATATTTCATTTGCATTTTTCTCTAAGAGATTTGACGATATTTTTAATGAATAGGAACAAGAGGATGAACACAAGGAAGACAGGTATGCTGGGAGAACAGGTGAGATATCAACCAGATATCTGAAAATAAAGACCTGAGAAGCCATTACTAATGCCCATCTTCCACTCTGCCCTTGCCTCTTACCACGTACATACGCCCAGCCTCCACCCCTAACAATTCCTGCCCCTCCTAAGATCTTGCCAAGCACCCTCTTGAAATTGAATCTTTGCACCAGCTGTCCTTTTTCTTGGATTCCCAAGTAAGACACTGGAGACACAAAATTTAAAGAGATAATGGCATGCAAGTGCCAACGCTGAGTGTGAGTACCACTTTAAATTTGGAACCCTAGTGATCTCATTTTTCTTCCCTCAGACCAATCCCTAGTTCACTTGTAGTTTAAATGAAGTTATACACTTATTTATTATATTGACTATTCATCATCTATATCTGTTTATATCTAGCTATAGAAACTTTTATTTGCTTTGTGTGTAGATTTTAAATACTAAGACTCTATGTAGACTGTAACAAGAACTGAGTGATTGTCAAATGAGTGATTGGGAGTAATATGGGTCAGAGAAAACAAAAGCTACATGGATAGAAAATTGATTGAGATATTGGGAATAGATGATTTTAGAGTTGTGTTGGCCTGCATCTGCTCTGCCCCAGGCATGGCTGCTTGGGAAGGCAGGACTGGGGAGTTTGATTACACCTATCCCATGCCACCTCCCAGGCTCCTGGACATCCAGGTGCCATTGGGAGTCAGAGAAGAGCTGAGAATGGAGTTGGTAGTCTCACAATGATTGTCCTTGGCAGGCTTGGTGGCAGTTGTGGCTAGGAGTGCAGAAAAGCCTTCTACAGGAGACTAGACTGTGGCTCTGTAGGTGAAGGCCTTCTCTATGACTCCCCATGGTGGATTTCAATGAAAGAGACAGCCTGTGTTTCCAAACTGTTTATTGTCATGGTGGAAAGTGGATGCATAAAACCACAGCCCACTTCTCAGGGTGGGACTGAGATCAAATACCTTTTGCAGGAAGGAATGTCTGGGAAGGGAATCTTATTGGCAATGCCCTCCGGGCCTCTAGGTACCTCATTAGCCGTGGAGATCTCTGTCTTAAGCATATGTGACAAGAGGTCACATCTCTTTTCCTATTGTCTTGGTCTGAGGTGTTAGGGATGCCTCATCCACCTGTGGAAGGGCTTGGGGCATTGCCCTTATGTGACTGACGGCCAAAAATCTATGGGGGTGGGGCTGGGGTGTTGCAGCTAGTTGACAGGAGCCTGGTGCTAGGAGCAGATGAAGCTCCTAATGGGCCTTCAGGGTCTCTGGAGCTTCAAAACATTAGCTCAACTGAATACCAGGCTTCCTCTCATGGTCCACTGCCCCACCCATGATCATTATTTCTTTCTAAAGGCATTTGTGAGATCATAAACCAAGTAGACATCTGAAGATTGGGAGTGAAATGAAAGCAAATTTTGAGGTCCCTATTTCAGAAAGTTCTGTCCTTAGCAGGAAAGTATCAGTTCTCTTTTCCTATAATTTGTTATTAAAGAGAAGCTTAAAAATAAAAACACAGCAAGGGTCTAGGAAATCTCTGAAAACTCAAAAGAAAAGAATTAACAGTACTGAAACAGTTCTATTTGGGGGTTTATTTCAATAAAGCTGAAATCTGTATGACACTAACTGCAATACCAGTGTACTTAGGTTCATTGCAGCACTGTTGTGAACAGCTCAGACATGTAATCTTGGCAGTTGTCAACCAACAAAGAGTCCATCCATTAGCATAGGCATGGATGAAGAAATGGTGCTATCTATACAGATGCTATTCAGTCTTAAAATAAAATGTGGTGCCAGGGAATCATGTCTTGAAGCAAGGTGGGGTAATCTTAGATGACAATATACTAATTGAAATAAGCCAGACACCAAAAGACAGATACCCCATGATCTTACTTATATGTGGACTCTAAAATTATTAAACTCAGGCTAGGGAAATGACCCAGTGGTTAAAATATCTCATAAAGGAGAGAACTGGAGTTCAGGTCCCCAGAACTCACAGAAACACATGGTGATCATGGAACCCTGACTGCATTTCTTGCCAGCCTTAGAAGGTAGAGATAGGGAATCCCCAGGGAAAGATACCTAGCAAAACTAACCACACTGGTGAGTTCTGGGTTTGATTTAGAGACTCTGCCTCATTGAATATTGTGTAAGTGCAATTGGAGATGATTTCAGATATCAGCCTTGGGCACTCACATTCATGGGCATCCATATTCACAGCCCCACAAGACACACACACACACACACACACACACACACACACACACACAGAAATCAATAAATAAAACATATCAAGCTCATGAACATATGCTAGAAGAAGGCTGCTTAGCAGAGACCCAGGCAGGAAGGTAGGTGGTAAAAGTGGTATTCATAACCAAAGGTTTCGTGTTTCAGTTAGGCAGGAGGAATGAGCTTCAGTAATCCATTTTACCAGCTGCTGGAGTATATTTAAATATCTTTACTACAAAAAAATATCCAAGGTGATGAATTTCTTTATTAGCCTCATCTGATCATTATAAACATTTATCAAAACATCACACTGTCCCCTGTAAATTACTACAGTTATAAATTGTCACCTAAAATTCATTTCTAAAAGCCTTTAGCTTGCAGCACAGAGGCAAAGGGGCAGTGATCATAGGCTGATACCTAGTGCTGGAATGAAAGAAAGGAAGACCATGGCTGAGAGGCAAACAGGGGAGAGCTAGCAATGACTAAGCTACTGAGCATGCAAACTACAGATAGTGGTTGGTTAAATGGCAAGAAAAATGGGAGAGAAACAAACAGGAAAGAGAGACCAAAGACACACAGAGCTGTCCACTAAAAGAAATAGTCTTAAAGAGAAGATCCTAATAGTCCTGTGGATAACATCATTTGCATTACATGTTAACATTTTCCTTTTGTGGTAAAAGCAGAAAGAAGTTGGTTCACAGTGGGAGTTATCTAAATGCAGTGAACAACCAGCTTACAGAGAAAAGGTGATTAATATATATGTATATATATATATAATATATTATATTAATATATATATTACATTTATAAAATTTATGAGCTTTTTCCACAGAGATCTATGGTACAAAGGATTCAGCTGCATATCACATGTGATATATTTTACATTTATATATAATAGATTGCTGTCCAGCTGGTCTTTAGACCAATGCAAGAAGAACATACAACTGGTGAAATAAAATTGAAAATGCCTTTAATTCATTATCAGAGGAATCCCAGTGTTTGCATCATTAAAATATCCACTGAACATTTAAACTAAGAAATGAGTCATGCTGTCAAGTCTTTGATGTTAAGAGTATTTGAAAATGAGGAGAGAGAGAATGGATGGATGGATGCATGCATGCATTTATATGTATCTGAAGCCAACTAGAAGGCTATTCAAGGCCATAGTTGAGATGAAGCAAGAGTAAGAACATTGTATTAACATGGTGCTCAGCAATACTTAGGAATGTAATTAGCTGCTTGTAGGTGCAATTCATCCTCTGTACCATAAATCCTGTGGGTTAGGGGCAAAATACTAGATTCACTTTCACCGAGAATGAGATTTATTTGTACTAAGCTAAGACTAGAATATATGTCATATATTCTATGACATATGTATCATTCAGGTATAGGTGTAGGTATGGCATTTAACTCAACCCCTGATTTTAAAAAGATAGTAGAAGAATGATCAGGTTCGTTGTGGTTTAGAAAGACTTACTCAGTGTTGCTTCAGAAGTTTTCTCAGCTCAGTATTTTGCTCAAGAGCATAGAGATTCCTTTGCCCATGATTATCTGACATACACATGTGCCTTCTTTCTCCTCTTCTGTCCCTGGAATACACCACTCAGTCACTTCAAACTTTCTTCTATAGAATCCTTTTTCATTGTTGTGGCTTTAGAAAATCATAAAGAGGGAGTTTCATTATCATTGTTCCAGAGCCTTAATGAAAGAGGAGAAGGAAGGGGGAGAAGGAGAAGAAAGAGAAAAGAGAAGGAGGAGGAAGAGGAAGAGGAGGAGGACAAGAGGAGGAGGAGGAGGAGGAGGAGGAGGAGGAGGAGGAGGAGCTGCTCTTGAGTAACTAGAATATTGGACACATTAGCGTCTCTTTCCAGGATGACTCCCTGTACAGACATGTTCATTGTGTGCTACCATTTTGTTTGTAAAGTGCCACTGCAACTAACTTACCCACTGTGAACAGTAAGCTGACCCTTTTACTGACCCTATTACTATATAAACTTGGAGCTCAATAGCCACAGTTGCAGGAGGCCTTGTCTGATCTCTCAATCACATTCTATTGTATTATAAGCTAGTCTACCATAGTGATCCATAAGGCATGCAGTGAGTTGTGTATTTCTTCAGAAATTTCTCCCAGTGTTTCTGTGCCTTCATTTTGGTGCTTCTGAGAGCAGGAGAGCCTCAGGGAGGAGTGGCAGAAATTGGAAAATATAAATAACAAATCAAAAATTACAATTGATTGGATAAACAATTTCCCTTAGTCTGTTTCTTAATAAGTGATCGATTTTATGATCAATATTCATTATTTCGCAGAACATGCCACACTGCTTATTGAACAAATGAATGGCTGAAACTACAATGACAAAGAATCAAAAAGGTGAACCAATTTCTTTAATAACATGGGTTGAACAGACCGGCTCATCTTACCCAGTTGTTCCACATCAATGCACTTCTCCATGTAGCCCTTTGGAAAAAGGCTGGAGTTCAAGGAAGCAAGGGAGGTAATTCATCACTCATTAAAAGAAGTGGATTGTGGGAGCATGTGTGTGGAAGGGTGAGGACTAGCCTGGCCTTTGACTATGTGAAATAAAGTCTCCAAGCTGCTAAACCAGGCTCACTTAAAGCTAGTCCCTTTTGCTTTCCCTTTATGGTCTGAGGGGCAGAACACAGCAGCTTGTACACACTGGATGGATGCTCTACCACTGAGCTGTATGTGCTCAGTAGGTATTGCTTTTGAAGTTGTAGGTACTTTGTAGACATGTAGAGAGTCAAGCCAGGGGATGTGCACTTTCTAGAGAGACTTTTTACTACAATTAAGGAAGATAACTAATGGAGTGATATAATTATAATATAATCAAATTCTTCATTGACATTGCTTTTGGGTTGTCTAGTTCTAGCTTCACTGTTGAAGCATTCCACCAAATTTATTAGTTCTGGAAGTAGTTCTTACTAGTTTTGGAACTATTCAGACCATCTACCATGCTGTACAGAGTGGTTCCCTTTATCATCTTAAAATAACATGTTGACTAAGATATTTTTAACGTGTTGCCATTAGCTTGACTTTTAGTGGTTTCCAACAGTCCCGTGGCCATGGAAAGAGGTCCTGGAGAGATTATGTAGATTATGTAGTCAGTTAGGGCTAGCACCAACTTTACCAAAGTGATGGCACTGTGTAAACAAGGAGTGCTTGTTAAGGTCCCTCCCCTCGTAGGTCATGTCTCTTCCTAGGTGAAACTCACACTCTGGTTACTATGACAACTTTGTTCCTTCCAGCCTTCCTGGGTGTGGATAAGGAACCACCAGTACTTTATTTAATCCTATTTAGACTGGCTCTCCTTTCTCATCTCTCATGTCATAGTTGCATAGTGTCTGGAGCAAGTGCCTAATTACCCAGCTCTGGCAGAGTTGCTGGACTGATCAATTAAGAAAGCAACAAATGATTAACTTGCTTAAAAAGGAAAAAAAAAGCCATCACTTATTTTAAGTTAGTCATCCAAGGCTTTTCCACACTACTTAGGAAAACCTCATTAAGTCAGGCTCCCCTAATTAAAAATTAGATAATACTGACAGGAGCAAAGCAAAGTTTACCTTTGTACTGTCTGTTTTTAAAAAAATGTTTTTGTGAAGCAAAAGAATAACAAAAACAAGTCGTAATGATCCTTCTAAATCTAAAGTTCTGGGATAGGTGTGATGTGTCCCTAAGAGTCCTGACAAATAGTTGTCAGCCACAGTGCTGCACGTAAACCTCCACCCACAGAAAATATTCCAAGGTTTAATTGTAAAACATTCTTATCTATCACCAAAGAAAATCTCAGTAAAGACTTTACTAGGTAACATAATTGGAGCCGGGTTGTAATTAAAGCTATTTTAATATATGCATAAATGTCTCATTTATAAAAATCATCGGGAATTCATACAAGTAAAATTTCAGACAACTGAGACATTTATTTTAAGAAGCAATGCTTATTTATTTTAATTAGGGAGGTGTGGTACCGTGATTAAACATGAATACTGAAGTTGAGTTGATTTCTGTACCTTGGGCAAAGTGATGTGGTTTTGTTTTATTTTGCTTTTTGTGTGTTTGTTTTCAACCAGAGTCTCCTTCTGTGAAATGGGAATGGTAACAGTCATGCTGGATGACGAGGTTCTGAGGATTTTATGATATAATGCACTTCTTCAATGAGCATTGATTACTATTACTTAACACTTCCCAAGACATTACAAAAAAGATTGAGGATTAGAGAGGCTTCTCAGTGTGTAGTCGTTTGCTACTCAAGTAGGAGAATCTGAACTCAGATACCCAGGGCCCATGTAAAGCCAGACATGGGTCTTTTATTCCAGGGCTTCTATAGCAAGATGGAAGGTGGAGAAAGGAGAAGCCCCTGAGGCTTGCAGACCAGATGACCTGATATACTCAGTGGCAAACAATAGGAGAAACCCAGTCTAAAACTGTGTAAAGGGGGAAACAACAGTCAAAGCAATGCATCATGGGGTGTACATGGCCACGTTCACACCCCCAACACACACAAGACTAGAAAAGGAAAATAAACGAACGCACCATGTAATCATCATTCCTACCAACTACTACATCCATCAAGATTTAACAAATTCATATCTTCAAAATCAACATCATGAAGACAAGCTTCTCTTCTGTTTTAGTAAATATATAAAATTGTCAGACCTCCTCCTACCTCTTTTCTTTTTCCATGATTGCTCGTTATCTGATGGAAGAATATCCCCAATGTTTCAATAAAATGAGATTTTATGCAGAGTGATCTGGGCAAGGTTCTGCAGGGTATATGCGCTCACCACGAGGTGTACTGTGCACCTTCTGGAAGCTGCTTTCCTCCTTGTTAGTAAGACTTTTCCCTTTAATCCCAGCACTCGGGAGGCAGAGGCAGGCAGATTTCTGAGTTCCCGGCCAGCCTGGTCTACAGAGTGAGTTCCAGGACAGCCAGGGCTATACAGAGAAACCCTGCTATACCAGCATATTTTAAAGGCTTGGCTATTTACTTAATATTTATTTATTTAAAGTTCTATGCCTGAATTTTCACTGATGCTGTCTTTCAGTTTTTTTAACATAATTTATTTCAATGAATCATGGACTCCTTCTAATTGAAAGAAGACCATACTAATCAGAGTGATGTATTTACATTCCGTAAAAGGTATAAGTAACTGCTAATGTATCCCTTTCTCTCTACCACCCACTTGAACCTATGAGTTATATCCATCTAAGAGAAAAGTTTGGAAGGATTTGGGAGTAAAATTCTTTCCTTAGTCCTTCATCAACTAAATCATATAAAAAGATTTGTGGGCAGTGAAGTCTTCAAGCATGGTGAGTGGGGCTCTTTGAAGGTTTCCACCCATTGGCATGAGGTCCAACACAAATGGAGTACAAACTGTTTTGCATGTGATGTTTGTGATCTCATGGCTTATAACATAAGCTGGTGTGATACTCAGAATTCATGATATATATCTATATTTCACTTGATAATTAAGAACAAACTGACATCAAAAGACACATGTTCTAGAATATCGTAGTGTAAAATGCCTATCATATTCCTCTACATGTCAGATTTAAAGGAGCCATCATCTAATCACATGATCCAAGTGTGAGTTTTCAGGGGTTTTCAGGGTGGTGACTATGATGACAGTCAAATGTTGGTCATGACTTCTCATGTCCTCTAAGTGGCATGCCACAGGAAATGGTGAACATGGCAACAGGAAATAAACAGAAGCATGAGGTTAAAAATTAAAACAACTGAGTGTATGAAAGAGAATCCACTCCTCATGCCAGGCTTGAGACAAAGTAAGTGAAAGAAAGCTCACAATCCTGAGGAGCTTTTATGAAAAGATTTTTGGAGCCTGAAAATGTTGATTTTTGTCATTCACCTGGATTGGAGCCCAACTTGAGACCGTTTAAACTCAACATCTGTCTCAGCCTTCTCCATTGGAGAAAGGCAGCTAGAAGTATTATCCTGTCTCTTACATATTAGACTCCAGAATAAATTCCAGGCTGTATTCACACTCTAGGGGAAGCAATCAACCATCTATTCTTGAGGTGACACTATGCACTCTCACCAGGCTGTTCCCCACAGCTGCTAGCCACGTCTTCCCTCATGTTAAACTTGACCGTATCTTGAGAACCCAGTATACAAGGTTACTGTGAGAAAACCTTAGAATATATGTGTGTTGTTCTCCCAACTTACAAGGTTTGAACACTATCTTTTGTGCCTCTAAATTCCAAAAGGCTCCCAGTACCATTAAGTGTCAAGACTATTTACTTCACTCATGTTCTTGTCCTACAAAAACCTAGTTGTTATAAAGGTTGACGTAATTAGTCTTGAGTGACATAATTATTCCCAGTACTTTCATCAGCCAGCGTGGTTCACATTATGACAGGAATCAATGCCATGTGGGTAGCTTCAAATCTTCAGTGAAAACGATGATACAACTGAGTAGCAAAGGAAATTTATTAAGCCTTTTATTCTGGTGTATCTTTTCTGTTCGAAAATGAAAAGGTCCCCATATTACTTAATCTACTGAGATGTCCTTACATAATCTGTCTTGCAAATGGTCATATGTCATGTAAGGTATAGGAAATGACCTGAGATAAGAACAGGAAATAGACAATATAGGAGGGACTTTGATGGAAGTCCTCTCAGATCATCAGACTGATGTTCTGCTGTGAAGCTAAAGAGTCTGCTTAAGGCTCCTTAAGAATATGGGTGTGTTGTTTTACCAGGCGGCAAGTAAACTATCTCAAAAATGGATGAAAAGAGTTAGACAATTATGTCCCAAAATACCTTTTTACTGGCATTATTCAGAAGCCAAAGTGTCTAAGTCTTGTAGCACTAACAGCAATCATGTCAAGCACAAAACCTTTAAAATGGAGTAAACTATTTATAACTCTTGATAATGAGATGCGAAGGACCAGCATGCATCTTTTATGCCATACAGAGGTTAGCTGTACCATGAACAAAAAATGTAAAAATCTTATGACATTTCAATGTAAGTCAGTGTTCTTTTTATAAAGATAAGAAGAATAAATTTGTGCCTTTTCCTGGAAGAAAATATCCTTAACTTGGTCCTTAAGGTTTCACTCATTATTTCAGTTATGGATGAAAAACATGGTATTTTTTAAAGGAATGAGACTTGGAAAAGAGCTTTAAGAATTGATACTAAGAATCATTTCCATTGTAATATAATTTTACCACAGAGAATGATATGTTTGCCACCTATAAAAAGCTCCCATACCCTCACACTTCTTAACAACTCAAAAACAGAATATTATAACTTGTTTCAGTACTGCAGATCAAAACTCTCAGAGGAGTTTAAATTCATATGCTCAAAAATGTAAGACTGTATAGATCCTAATTAGTTTATAAGACAACTGACATCAGAAGGTGAATATTTGCTTATTAAAAGCAGCACAAATATCTTTCTAATGACAGAGACAACTTAAAATCTGGAGACCACAAATAGCAGATGCAGTCACCAGAATTATTTGTTTGTTTGTACTTTGTGGTTGCCAATGTTGATTGTCAACTGGGTAAGATCTAGAATCACCTATGAGACAAGCTTCCAGGCATGACTGTGAGGGATTGTCTAGATTCTTTTAATTTAGGTAAGAAGACACAGCAAATCTGTGTGTAACAGAACTCCGTAGGTTGGAGACTTGGCCTAAATTAGAAGGAGAAAGAATGGAGAGATGACAGTCATTGCTCTCTGCTTCCTGGCTATGGATTCAGAGTGACATGAGCGTCCACCTCCCATTCCACCATATCCTCCCTGCCATGATGGACTTCCCTTCAAACTCTGAGTCAAATAAACCTTTCTTCCTTAAGTTGCTTTCGTTGATGTATTCTGTGAGAGCAATAAGATAAGTCACTGACACATACCTATACTTTGATAAAGTGTTCTTTTTATAACTCCAATTTAAACTAAAATTTAAAATAAGAATGTAGAACCAGATGTTGTATCACAAAGTAGTAAAGCAAGATGGTAAAAAAATTCAAATGAGAACAAATCCTGATCATAATAATAATTTGTGTGAGAGGAAGGAAAACCTTATGTCATTATTTTAAATATTTTATATTAGATTATTTCTGACAGTCAAACTACTTATACATTGTGAATAGAGGGAAAGCCTGGCCATAGGAATTGCTTCCCATTCCATTCTAAAAGTGGTTTTGAGTCTATGGATGTATAAAGCATCATATTTCACCTTAGAACTAAACCAAGGAAGTGTGTGATTTTCACAGACATAAGTAAAAGTCAGTGAACCCCTTGTTCAGCCACTAGTGAACAAACATTTCTTTCTTTCAAAAGTTTTTCTTGAGATCCTACAACAGTTGTCCCAGATGCTCAAGAAAGTTGACCCTGCTCATCTCCCCTCTACCTGCAAAGTACTTACAAGAACCAAGCTTAGAAAGAAACCAGCAGCAGCAACTTTGTGAAGAAGTTCCACGAAATGTCCCTGCCCCATTCCTTTAAACTTCAGGGCAAAATACACCTGTGGTTTGAAAATATCTGTCAGCATGGCTTAAGAAGATGCTTCAGCATCAGCTGCAGGCATCGTGCAGGCAATTGCTATCCCAGCTACTCTATTCCCTCAGTCCTTCTGGTCTTCTGCCCACACATTTCACAGAGCCACCAGAAGCCACCAGGCAAGCAGCTGTCACCAGGCACCAAGCAAAGATGATGATTTCAGAAACTTCTTGAGGGATGTTTTCCAAATGCCAGAAAAAACAGAGAATCAAAGAAAATTAACCCTCTGGTGATCACAGTGCAGAGGAGAGAGCAAGGTCACTTCTGCACCTAGTTACAAGAAAGGGCGAGTGATTTAAGATCTGTTTTGAGGGATTGTAGCTCAAGAACATGTTCCCTGAAAATGTGGAGGCAAAATCATTTACATCTTTCAAACCATCCTGAGGAAGTCCTAGAAATCTCTGGGACAAGCTTCAGAGTGCCAATGCATTCCCACAGGGGAACTCTTGAGTTTCTGTCTTTCCCCCAGGCTACTTCTGTCCATCTTCCAAAGCAATTCTCCTATTAGAATTCCATAGGAAGTGATGGATTATAGTACATTGCTTTAGGATGAAATCTGTAAGTAAAGAAAGCACAGGAAAACACACCAACCTTTCTCACTATTGTCCTTGCCTCACAGAAGGAAAGCAGACACAAACCATGAAAACCAAGCTCCACCCATTAGTTGGTATGGCTTGTGTCTTAAGGCGGGAATATTGGTAACATATGATGGCCATTCATTATTATATCATTGAAAATTTTTAAGTTTAGTTTGCAACGTTTTTCACTAGCTCCCCATTTCCCTTAGTTGTAAACTTCCCTGGGATGATCCTCTCACAATGCAAATATTCAAAGTAAAGAATATGAGCTTTGGCCTAGAAAAATGCACAATCAGAAGGCTCAGTAACTTACCAGCTGAACAGCTATGGAGTTTTGAATAAGAATAGTCCTAATAGGCCCATACCTTTGAACCCTTAGTGATCAGGGAGTGGCACTATTATAGAAGGATTTGGAGGCGTGGCTTTGTTGGAAGAAGTGTGTCACTAGGAGTGGACTTTGAGGTTTAATCCCATGCCAGGCTCGCTCTCTCTCTCTCTCTCTCTCTCTCTCTCTCTCTCTCTCTCTCTCTCTGCGCTGTCTCTCTGCAGATCAAGATATAGCTCGCAGATACTACTCCAGTGCATGCTTGCTACCTTTAGTGCTATGCTTGCTGCCACATTCCCTGCTGTGACGATAATGGATTAACTCACTGAAAGTGTAAGCAAGCTCCCAATTAAATGCTTTATAGTATGAGAGTTGGCCTTAGTCATGGTGTCTCTTAACAGCAATGAAACAGTGACTAAGACAGAAGTCAGAGGCAATTTCCCTCTAAGAACTGATCTTCTTCAACTGAGAACTACAGAGACATGTTAGCAGGCACTTGAAAGATGGCTATTAGTAATGAAATTGGGTTGTATTGGGCTGTAGAAGCAGGAACATAGCAGCATGCTGTTTTAGTTACTTTCTGTAGCTGTGAAGAGACGCCACAATGAGGGCAACTCTTATAAAATAAAGCATTTAACTGGGGCTTTGCTTGCAATTTTCAAAGTTTAGTCCATGATCGTCATTGTAGAAGGCACAAGGGCATGGTACTGAAGCAATAACTGAGAGCTTTATATCCTGATACGCAGGCTGCAGAAAGAAAGTCTGGGCCTGGCATGGGCTTTTGAAACCCTGAAGCCCATTCTCAGTGACACACCTTCTCCAACATGGCAACATCTATCCTAACAAGGCCACGCCTCCTAATCCTTCTCAAACAGTTCTACTAACTGGCGACTAAACATTTAAATATATGAGCCTATGGAGCTATTTTCAGTCAAACCACAACACACCCTTAGTACATAATAACTGCTCAATCAACATTAGCTATCATCAGCTATTATTTTCTGACTTCTTAATGCCATGACTGACACTCTTTCAACTGTGGGCTGCATTTGTTGAACATAATTTTGCTTCTTTTCTTTCTGAAGGAGCTGGTTGGTGCGGCACATAATACCAAATACTCAAAAAAGTGACTATTCACCAAGAAAGCCACCATCTTTGAGCCAAGCTCTGCATCCTCTAATGTTTTAACACAAGGATCTTTTGTTTCAGAAATAAGTCTGTTTGGTCTCCGTTTCTTGAGGTATTGGTTTTGGTACTAATACATCAGAAAATGTTTTATTTTCCATTATTAGTAAAATATCAAATGTAAACCTCATTCCATTCTGCATGGGAGATATGTAGAAATGTAGAACAATGATAGTATTTTATAAAAGTGTTTTCAATTTTCATACAAGATGGACTTTTAAGAATATTACTTCAAATACTCAAAATGTTCACCATTCACCAATACTACCTGGCACCATAAAATACCAGCCAATATTCTCCATCTTCAAAGATCTCCAGGGGAATGATACAACCATGGGTACAATGAGATGTACTCAGAACCTACACCTTGCCACTTCTGCTCACACTCTGGCTGTGCTCCAAGGTTAGATGGCTCAGTGTAAGACCAACGAGGTCATTCCAGTGGTACCATAAATCCCTTGTATAGTGATATCAGCATTGCTCATGAAACCATGAGGATGGAACTGATCCAGGTGAGGTTTCAGAGCCTGCGCTGGTGATAAAATATACCCCAGCTGCTTCCTGACCAGTGATCATGGCCAAGAACTACCACCAAGGCTCATTCTGTTTGCCTAACTCATCTCACTCTTATTCACTCCTCATGGCGTGCTAAATCTACCATTACTAACTGGAAGTTTCCTTTTCCATGTCCTTACCCTCTGGATGTTTGTAGGTCTAGGTAGAACTTTCTCCTGGAGAAGACTCATAAAGGATCTATACAGAGCTCTGTCCTCATATTCCAAGATCTTCTTGATCAATGAAGACCACAACTCCCTTTGTCTTTTAGGTTGATTATCCCCAATCTTTAAGATAAATGGACTCAATTATTATCATTGACTTTCAGCTCTTAGCCACAACCACACAAGTCAATCTCAGACTCTGGACTGTGATCAGGGTCTCTTATTTACTGGCACTTTATCAATCTAGGATTGGGTTCTACAGAGCTTTTCCTGTGATGAAAGTGCAGATTGTGATTTCAGGTCGCTACTTCCTCTTTGGATATTTGACTACTAATAGGAATGTCTTTTCTGAATAAATTTCATCTCTCTGCCTTACTTTTTATAAATCTCTATCTAGATTGTCACCCCAATGTGATATGTAAGGACTCCTCAAATGTTCATTCCAGAGAGATCTGCTACAGTGATGGTTTTGAATAACAAGAAGGAGCCAGTCCTCCTGAAGAAAGCCAGTACATCACTTCCCAGAGCCTGACCTGTGTTCTCTGCCCTAACTCACTTCTGCTCCAGTCCATCTTAACAGATCTGTTCCCCAAAACCACAACACTCATACATCACTTTACTCTCAGACACTGACAGTACATTCACTAAGGAACAAACAACCAGAAAGCCTTCTAAGGAGGGAAAAATTCATACTTTCCCTAATTTGAAGAAATTTACGCTTTTTTAAAATGACAAAAATAAAATACAAAACAGAGACAGAAGCAGCTCAGATGCAATGATATTCATTTCAGACACATGGGACATAACTTAATACAAACAAAACATGCATTCCCTCTTTCAACATGTCTTTAGTCTTTTGCCTCAGAAGAATCCTGTTTGTAGTCTAGGGACATGGCTCAATGGGTAAATGTTTACTGCACAAGTCCAACGACCTGAGTTTGGATTCCAGAAACTACAGTGTAAAAACCAGATGCCATAACTCACATTGGTCTGTAATTCAAGTGCTCCTGCAGAAAAGCAGGGAACAAGACAGGGGTGTGTGGGCCAACTAGCCTGGCATACAAAGTCACAAAGCAACAAAGAGACCTCATCTTTCTCAAACAAGGTAGAAGACAAGAACACATCAAAATTGTGCTCTGACTTACACACTCATGCCTGCCTACATGCTCACACACACACACACACACACACACACACACACACAGAGAGAGAGAGAGAGAGAGAGAGAGAGAGAAAGAAATCATGTTTTCTGTGAGAGAAAAGGGCAGCATTGGTCTCAGCTCTGACTCAAACTGGCATTGTACGGATCATACTTTTCATGGAGTTTAAAAAAAGGATTAAAACTGCCTTAAAAATGAAACTCTCACAAGAGAAAGAGAAAAAAAAAAGCTAATTAAGAAATACTGCATTTCACACAGCTCATCTCTGGCGGCCATCTTGTTTCTTGTCCCAGTATGTAAAGTTAGTAATTCTAGAACAATAAAGATGGGATGGAGAAACTCTTGCCTAATGAAACAATTTAAATGAGCTCCTTAAATACTTTTAACTAGCATTTAATTTATTTTTAATCAGGTGCTTATCATTTGTTAAATAAATTCCAAAGGCCCCAGGATTCTACAGCCCTTAGACAGGCTAATCTCCCATTGGGAAGCAACACATATTAAATAGTTGCTAAACCTTGGTAAATACACTTTTAATAATTAATTCTAGAAGTATTTAGTTAGCAGTAATATACTGGATATTTCAGCAGTATTGTAATCCATGGGATATTGTCCAGGGATTTTTCAGATTAACACATTTGGGTCCCTGAGTCCCATCTGTATACCTCTATCTGAATTCACAGCAGGTGATTTAACACATGGCGACCAGCTCCATGTGTCTGAGTGACCAATGATTTTATTACCGTATCAGTGAGATCAAATCAGTGAAATGCATCAGCCGAGGAAATGCTTAGTAAGGGACGAGACAGACGGCAGCTTACAAGTCAACCTGGGTTTTCAAAAATGATAACTACCGAAAAGAAAAATTACTTTTCCTGTTGAGATGTGTAAATATTATGTAGATATTCTAACTCCATCTCTGTGATGGATGGTGCTCAATTTTAAACATATTTCAGTAATGCCTTAATTTAATAGAATAGAAGATGCACAGGATGTTGAAGGATCAAGGTGAGAATAAATTGTCTGGCACAGATGGTTTCGTCTTATTCTAAAACCTGCGTGATTCTTACTTCCCATTTCATGAGGGGGGAAAATTGAAAAATAAAAGAGCTTTGCATTCTTTTCATCTTTAAAAAATATATTGTGAATTACCACTTTGATCGATTCTGCAGAGCTGGCTGGCTTCCAATTAGTCTTCTCTAACACGACTGCCATGCCTGTCTCTCCTTAGTTTGCTCGGCGTCTATGTTAAAATGAGTCCAGGGTGACCTTTGTCTAGCAAAGCCCTTCACTTCCCGACCAGGATGGCAGAGGGTGTGTCTTGACCAGCAGATGGTGCTCCAGAGCAGTCAGCAACGTGGGGTTTCTGCAGGGAGCTGAAAAGGCCTGCATCAAACCCTCAAAAGGAATTTTTTAAGTCTTCTGGTTAGTCAGTTATCTCACTGACTTACCTCAGCCCCATTTCCTCTCGTGTACGTTAGCATTCCGCATTCTTTTCAAAACAACACAGGCGGTCCCCAGCACCGTGGTCCAGGCTGCATCTTCAGGTAGGGTGTCATGGAACACAGATGTAAAATTAGACCCTGTGCAGGTAAATCCTTTACTCAAACAGAAGCATCCCATTTCTCCAGGAGTTGCAAGAGCCACGGCTCTGGTTATGTTCTAGTAGTGATAAAAATCAAACATTTTCAGGAGCCATTATGCTCTAAAATGTTAATGTAGTTTACTTTTTAAAATGTGATCGATAGATGTGGACTGCACACCTATAAATTACTAAAGGCAAAACCCATTCAATTAGCACATGGTGGGTTTGGAAGTATTTGATAGTCTGTGTTTTACTTGGGGTGGCATTCTTAATTTATGGAAAGCACAAGGCGATCTCTCTCTCTCTCTCTCTCTCTCTCACTGAAACAAAAATACCTGTCTTTGTCTCATTTCAAGCAGGATATTTTTAACACAACTCATTCAGGAAACATAATTCTAATGTACTATAGCATAGGTTTCAATTAACGCTCTCCTCTTTCTGACAGCCTTTACATTCCGTGTTTTATGAAATCATTAACTATTGTCGTGTTTCTATTATGATTCTATTAGGAAATAAGGAGACTTATGTAAATGGAGATGTAAAAGAAATGTATGACAGTCACTC
>JADRCH010000011.1:7806532-7869032 GCA_019843965.1 Rhynchomys soricoides | reverse complement strand
CTAGGCAGACCATATACCTAAAAGCCAGGAATATAAACACAGAAGGAAGGGTTAGCGACACTCTCGCGGTGGCAAGGGGAACATCAGAGGTTTATGTGATAGTCAGTGTTCATATTCCTAAAAGGAAGTGTGTATTTTAAAATTTTCACTGCACATCTGTGCATTGCTACATTTTTAAGGGCCTGCTAGGGCTGAAATTACAGGAGATTTGAGGCTCACTAGCTGGTAAAGCTTCGTGGGGGAGGAAGGCTACTGGAGATCGTGCGACTGGGGGCAGAAAGTAGGGTCTCTGCCAGAGAGGAACATTAAAAAGGGTTCTAGCTGAGCAAACCGTCAGCTTTATATATGAGAAGCTGAAATGGAAACCTTGATAGTGCCATTGAACCTGAACAGCAGCTGGGAAATCAAAATGTACTCCTTAATCTGAATTAACTAATCAAAACCAGCTTGCTCGTCTTCTGTCACTCCACTACCCACTGCATTGCCCCTGGCTTATTTTTCATGACCAATCACAATCTGCAGGGGGAGAAAGAAAGGCAACCAAACTAGAAAGAATGAAAGGTCAAAGTGTCCCGACCAGGCCCAGCCTGCTTGAGATTTATCAGTGAAGGAGAAAACATGGGGCTCTTCTGATTTTCATTTTTCCCTCTCTGTGGCTCAGATGATGGTGCAAGGTTAAACTTAATCATAGATGTCCTCAAATTGAAATCAAGAACGATTTTCAGATGCTGACTCTCATGATCTAAGTTGCATGGAAGAAAGCAAGTCCTCTGCTCGCGTTTTCTAAACATTCAGATTCAGTTAATTTAGTGCACAGCCCCTTCCCTTTTTTATTGAACATAATCATTTAATAAAACTGAACTGATAAATTATCCGAAGAAATACATTACAGGGTGTGCCCCAGCCCAAGGAGGATGGAGACTCTTACTAAGTGGTGATTATCTTCATGGACCTGCATTACCATTCAGTTGCAGATGCTGCTGACATAAAGATGTATGATACAGAGGCTGGAGAAAGAGCCCATTTAAGACAGGTGAATACTTAATAGTGATTCAACAGACAAAGCATCAAACGCCTTTCATGGGAGTTCAAGGATTTTTTCCTTTTTCCCCCTCTTTGCAATTTTATACATATGTTTATAAATAAAATGAGAAATGGGACTCCATTTGGTAGCCATTTGACTTACTCAAGTTTAATGGCCATTTAAAACTTTGCAATTTATCATTTTAGCCGTCTTTCTCATCTGCCTTTACATTTATTTATTTATTTATTTATTTATTTATTTATTTATTTATATGTGTTCTTCACCTCTCCTGAATCCTTATGTACGATCTACACTTTAAGTGTGCAGGTGAAATTTATTGTACCTGGAGAGTTTATATGTCAGTGATGTGTCATCAAGGCTAATTCTGAGAGTTAACCAAGTGCAGAACCGATCTAAAATGGACATTCTCCTTTAGTCCCTGCTGGTTATATGGAGGGACCCACACTCTTTATCCCCACCACACTCCACCCTTCCCTGCACACCCTAGTGTCTATCCAGGGAGTGATCATCCCACACGAATTTAGGAGCAACAAAACTGCCTATTCTTTTAGGGATACTTTTCTGAAGTTGATTTTTACTAAAGAGAATCTATATATTTCAATAATAAAGAAAGGGTCTGAAAGCAAAGTAATTCATGGACAATCAGGTCAAAATAACTGGAAAATTTTTACTGCATCTGAATCCATCCATCAAGTCACTGTCTTTAAAATACAGATACAAACTTGTTACTTATTGTGTATACAGACAATACTCAAAAATCTCTGATGTTCCTTTAAAGTTGCAAAACATAACTTAGTATCTCCTCATCTGGCTGGGATGGTTCTGACTTTGGTTGGCTTAGCTTTGAGGCAGCACCTCATCAGGATGCCAGGCTGACTTGAACTTGATTGACTAGTGCTTTTCCTCCCAATCGCTGGAGCTGCAGCTATGCACCAATAAGACTGCCTTTGGTTTTGATTTTTAAATCAAAGAGTATTCTAGATTAGCAATGTGAGACAATGTGCTTGGCCAGAACCTCTCTCTTCAAAATCCTGCCTAAATAACCTCCTCAACCCAACTTCAGCATGCATCCACTTCCTTGCCATTTCTCTTCTTTCACCCACTGAGGGTAACACACAGTCCATCCCATCCTACTGTCAGGGGAGGGGTGATAGAAATTGCTATTACCCAAAGGAGAGAGTAGTGGGAGCTGCTCCACCCACAACAGAGCCTGTGGGAAGAACATTTTGTCTCAAGAAGTTCTTTCCAATCACAGCATAAGCATCTCCTAGCTCTGCACAAGCATCCGTGAGATCTTGTAAACATATGCATATGTGTATGCATACTTTCCTTTTCCATATTTGTAAATATGTGTGCATTACTAGTGATTGCCATACATAAACAGAACATTTTACTCTTTTAGGAGAATCTATGCTGTAAAACATCATGCACACCTAATCGTGGAGTCTCTGATACCTTTTTCTATTCCATTGGACAAAACTGCCAGGGTAACTTTCTTAAGGCAAGGTAAGTGAGTCTCTAGGATTCTGAGTTGTCTCAAGGCAACAGTTTTCAGAGCATGCTCAGAGGAGTCTCAAGCTTTCAAAAGAGCAGTGACTTGGGGAAAACAAAACAAGGAGATTGCTTCAAGGAAGTTCTGGCCCCATGAATGCCTTCGCATCCAATGCAGCATTACTTCAGTTGATGTTACTTTAAAGTAGTAGGTAAAAGGCTTTCCCTGAAGATAGAACAGCACTGGGCAGATGAAGGCTAACTCCATGGAACAAGTGATTCTGTCAGCAACATTCTCCATATGAGTGTCAACCAATCCTGACTTTGACCTTTTGCAGGCACTTTAAAGCAGTACCAGAATCTGTATTGCAAAAGTCTCCAGCAAGTTCAATCTTTGGGGCATGTTCCCACATACAAAGAAACATGTAAGCTATATATCCATATCTTTGCTTAGTTACTTCCAAGAGGGGCAGAGTTCCTAGTAGTTAGGATCTCATTTGCTCACTTAATACACAGAGTCATTATTTGTTTTTATAGTTCAGCAAGATGACATAGGAGTGAAGTGCATCTCTGAGAAGTTAGCACTACAGGATGATCCTTTTCCCAAATTGGTCCACTTGGAGCCTCCGCGTTTTAACCTTTTATCTAAATATTCCCACCAACAAAGTTAGACTTATGCTTTAACTTTCTGTAAAGGAAGATTATAGAAAAAAATTTAAGTTTCTTTTCTTTTCTTTATCTGATAAGGTAGATAACATATGCACATAACATAAGGTAGATAGTCAAATAAGCACTTCTCCCCCCCCCCCCAAGAGATGAAGACACTGGAGGAAGCAGTTTTACCAGGACAGTTTTATAGAGACAGGTTGCAGGTGTAAAGAGAACAAAGCAGAGAATGAGAAGGAGCCAGAAGATTAGAAGAGATTGCCAGAGTTAGTTCGAGGCCAAGCAGAACAATTCAATCAGAAACCAAGAGAAGCCAGTTTGAATTGATCAGCTTGGAGAGGTGTTTGGGAGAGAATTGCTCAATTGAACCAGGCAACCAGAGTTCAAAAAGAACTGGAAAGGTAAGTTTATTCATCAGTAAGTCTCTGAGATAATTACATCTGGCAAATAATGAAGACTTTCTAACTGTAGACTCTGTCTCTATTCAGGCCACTGTCATCATTTCAGAGTGAATTTTGCCTTCCTTTCTAGGTGCTTGTTAACCTAATGACCTCAAGTGTCGAGAGTGGGACTACAAGAGACAATAAGAGTACAAAGTTAAAAGGGTGGGTTTGTAGCTGGGTGACAACTGCTTGTTGGGCTTCGTTAGGTATATACAGGGTTCATTCCTAGTACTGCAGAAAATAAAATAATAATAACAGTAAAATAATTAATAACTTTCCTCCCACTCAGTCAGATTCTGAGAAATTCCCATTTTTTTTTTTCCCCAAAGGATTTCACACTTCCTACATCTTGGTATAACATATGTTATATTCTAGTGGAAGTTAATTAAGGTTTGTGTTTAACTGTTGACACATCTCTATTTCAAAACAGTGATAGGAACGGGGCTTTCTCTGCCAGGCCTGAAATGACCAGTGCAAGAAGTTAGACTTTTCACTAAAATTATGTATGATAAGGGTTGAAGAGATGGCTCAGCAGTTATGAGCACTTCTGCTTTTGCAGAGGACTTAGGTTCAGTACCCAGCACCTACATGATGGCTCACAACCACATTTAACTCCAGTTCCAGGGGATCTAACACCCTTTTCTGAGCTCTTTCACCAGTTGGTACACATGCAGTATACATGTAGACAAATGAGATACATGTATTAAATAAAATATTTTAAGTATGTGCAATTAACTGAATTTCACCCATAGAAATTCAGCTAAAATACAGAAAGGAGATGTGCAGGGATTATATGTGCTGTCTTTTGCTATTGGCCATGTACTTGAGACAAACAACCTGCCTTCTAGTCAAGGATAAGAATTCATAGTGTTTTGCTCCTGTGTGGTACAGAGGACTCTTTGCCACTAAGTTGCCACAGCCACCAAACAATGCTGTTGTGGAATCACGAAGTACACAAAATATAGTAATTACTGCTACCATGTGTGAGTGCCTCTTGTCTAGAGGTGTGTGCGGCACCCAGAGTTGTGCAACACTTGTATTTTGGGCTTTAAATATGTTTATGGGCATTCTGAATGGTTTAAGCTTACTTCGCGACATGTGATTTTAATTTTCTTTATGGATAGAGGGGAGCAATGAAATTCTGACTTTTGATATACTAATATTTCAAGGTTAGGAGAAACTCTTGGAGGCTAGTCAGTCCTCAAGTCTGCCCTCTTAAATCTCTGCTTATAAAATTCTCAGCCAGGTATGCAAGTTTTAAAATATCACACTATATTGTCTTATATTTCTGATTTGAATGAACCCTTTCCGTTGGCTACTCAGACCCAGGCAATCAGAGAAAACCTGTAAAATTGAGGTATACATCTTATTTACAAAATAATTCTTCCTTTCTCTCGGACAGAAGATATAGAGTCTTCCAAAGGAAAATTCAACTTCCTTATTTACAAAAGTCAAGGAATAGTCGTTTTCTTTTTTCTTTCTTTCTTTTTTTTCTTATTGAAACACATTTAAGCACATTGCAAAGCAAGTGCTAAATTGGTCATTTTTCAGGAATTGCTACAACAGATTTGCCTACAATAAAACAGGAAAAACATTTGAATTGCCTCTAGTTATTGTGAGTTAATTGTGCCTACTTGGTTTGTTTCATTTAAGGGAACACATCTCAGATCAGTTAGTAGTTGAAAGATTAGCGGTGAAGAAATGCTTCCTACAAGAAAGACACACTTAATAAAACAGAAGTGATCCTGTCTCCTTCAAGGGATTCTGGTTATAGGAGACCCACAAATACTCACTGACTAAAGTCAGTCAGAGTCAAGTTTGACGAACCAGGCTTCTACCCTAAGTTGTGGGCACAAACAGGCAATTTCATCACAACAACAGCAGCAGCAGCAGCAGCAGCAGCAACAAACTTTTTCTGGGTTATATTTTTTTTTTCAGAAACATGCTTATTTCTGTCCTTAATGTACAAGGCTACTTCTTAAATAAAAAATGTATTTGTCCATCAAATATTCTTGCCATTTTCTGATCATATCAAACTGTAGTAAATGACATATTAAAACTTGAAACATGTTGACAATTAAACCCTGTGTAGTTAGTGGCTAACCGGCTGTAATAAAAAGTAATCATGAGAAGCTTTTAGCTATAAAAAATACTGTGTGATGGAAGCAACTGATCTCTAGATCGCCTTAGATAGTAACTTAACAGTTAGAGGTTGGAGTTGGCAGACCTCCATTTTCTTCTCTTTGGGAACAAAACTAGAAAACATTCCCAAGCCTTCCTTCTGATTAAGGTTGAGTCATAAAAGTGAGGTCTGGCTGACATAATATTGTTGAAGTCACATGAGCAACTTTAGGCTATCACATTCTTCCTCATTTCACATACAGTGAATGAATCTAGAGGAGAATGAGGTTCTAGAAAATGGTAAAGCCATAAGATACGGCAGTCTATGCCAAAGGGACCTCACAAAGCCAAGGCAGTAAACAGCTGGGTGTGATGGCTCAACTCTCAAGAGGCTGAAACAGAGGGACTATTTTAGTTTAGGGCTAGATGGGCTGTCTTGCAACACCTCTTCTTGATTCCCACCAAACCCTGCCCTGCAAGACATAAAGAAATAAATCTACTTTTTTTTTAAATGTGAAGCCATTGAGAATATAAAAGAATATTAGCAAGTGTGGTAGTTGGCCCCATAGGCTCATAAATTTGAATCCTTGGCCCCTAGTTAGTTCATTGCTTTGGATGGATTAGGAACTGCTGGAGTAGGTGTGTCACTGGGGGGCAGGCTTTCAGCTTTCAAAAAACATCCATTGTTGAGTCTCTTTTCCTCTTCCTCATGCTTGTGGATCAAGTTGTGAACTCTCAGCTACAACTACACCTCCATTTGTGCTCTCCACCACAAAGGTTATGTATTCTAACCCTCTGAAGATTATATATATATATATATATATATATATATATATATATGAATGAAAGAGAGAGAAAGGGAGACTAGATCATGGTGTCTTATCATAGCAATAGAAAGGTAACTAAAACTAAATATTATTCACCTTGAGTGAATAGATTCATTCAAATCCACTACTTACTAATACAAATTATACCACATAAAATCTAAAGGTTTTGTGTCTTCTTTCATGATGTTCATAATGGTAATGGCTGGGAAGTCTCTGAATCGATAGAAAGATACAATGCAAATGATACTAGAGATATACATAGGAGAGAGCAATCTCACATAGACTAAGGGCTCACTGAAAGATCCATAGTGGCGGCTCTAACTGAAGCAGAGGATTAGTGAGATTAGATCACATAGATTGGAGCCATGCATAGTGCTAAACTCAAGGGTGTGCAGTATTGTATTTGGCAGTTTGAGAACTCCATCCCTCAAAGCATTTATAGAATACAGAAATTATAACACACCAGGGGTCAAAACTCAGGTTCTATCAGACTGCTACTTCACAGAAATAGCCATTTTGTCCCACTTAAATGAATAGACTCTCTGTAGAAAGAAAAATATCTTCACCCATAAGAAGAGATCCCAAAACCAGTCATTGATTCCCTGCTAAATGTAACGCATTTGACCAATTCATTGAGAGACAGAAGAGCTCAGCATTTTTTTCTCTTCAGGTTTGGAACATCTTTGCAATCTGGCAAGAGGCAATTAACTCTTTTTGTAGTTGCAGAGAATTACAAAAGTATAGATTTTGTGCCTTAAAATTCAGGCTCATAGTCTGTCCCATTGCTCTATCTAGTCGATACTGAGGACAGGTATACTGTACCACATATGAAGCTTTATTTTTGTGACATTTATATATACTGACTAATATGAGTGCAGACTCAACCTGCTGTAACATAGTGGAAAACTTCTCATTGGGTGGAGACATTAGCTTTCATATCTGACAACATTCTCTTTGGACCAAAGGATGAAAGGAAGTGTAATTTTCCCCTTTCCATCCTGACTCTAAGGACAAATGTTTAGAAAAGGCACCTAGGAAGAACTCTGAGATCTGAACTTTCTGCACATCAGTTACGTACACTGAAAGTGGGTGCTGATTATTTTTTTTAAAGCTCTCTGCACCAAAAGTGCCAGCAATAGAAGTGGTCAAGGGGGCAAATACATGAACAGTACACACCCTGACACAAGCTACATTTCTAGGCAATATGCTGGCCCTAGGCAAGAGTAACAGAAAGGAAGGAAGGAAGGAAGGAAGGAAGGAAGGAAGGAAGGAAGAGAAAGGAAGGAAGAAGAAACAACTGTGCAGGCCACAGCCTAATTAGATGAATGCAGAACCTTTCATGAAACTTTGGGTTTTACGGAAACTAGCAAAGGAGACAATAACACCCCAGGAGACAATCACAAACATTGTATACTATCTCCAAGCCACCTAGAGTGTTTCTCATCTAAATCTGTATCTTTACTTAAAATCGAAAAATCCGGACTTCTCTGATTATGTAATAAGGCTTAAGTAATAAGGTGAGTAACGAAAAAGTTCACATTTCTGAAAAAATAAAATAAAAACAGTTTTAAGGGCTTCCTAATCCAAATAAATAATGCACTCAGACATCTCAAATGAGTCTTGCCTACACTTGGGGCTAAGTCTCCGAAGAAGGCACATTGACGAAGAAGACAGTGAAGTTGCCTGTTTGTCAAGTGCCTTCTACTAATAAAAAGAGAGAAGCAAAAAAATTATGATCAGATTGCAAACCAGGGTTAACTTCCACTGGACCCCAAATAGAACAATAAATTAAATAAAAATAAATGAATAAATAAATAAATAGCTTGAACAGGGTAGACTCTAGAAATCCCCAGGTTTCAGTTCTAAGAGCGGTCATGGAGTTTGGTGGCTCACTGCTGGAAGTAAATATGAAAAAATGTTCCCATGAGATTGACAATGGCAGGGAGGACAAAGGAAGAAAAACCAGAATCACACTTACTGCTCAGAGTGGAAGACAAACCCATATTGTCTGCTTTATAAAGACGGCTTGAAACAAAACACATAGGAAAAAGTTTTATTAGCTCATGGACAAAAGGTGAATCAGGGCATTCATTGGCTCAGTGGGTATAGCATGAGATCAAGTCACAGAAGATCAAAACACTTAGGAATAGAGGATACTTGACCTTAGAGACTCAAAGGTAAAAGGTACCAGTCTCAAATAAACTAGAAAAAAAAAATGAGAATTAGGCCTTGTGATATAGATCAGTGGAACTGTTCTTGGCTAGCCTGCTTACTGTCCTGAGATTGATCCAGTACTTCAAAAACAACCAATAAATAAAGAAATAGAAACAAACAAATAACAGGAAAAAAACTAAAGAAAATACAAATATAGAAGTTAAGATAGAAGGAAAAAGAGAAGACAATAGTAAAATCAATACCAATAAAATCAATTCAAAATAAGTTATGAAATAAAATGATAAAGAACACTATTACACAGTACAGAAAAGAAAGCTAAAAGTAAATACCCTCAATGAAAATTAATTTTGTGAAAGTTGGAAGAAAACTTCAAAGTTACCAGGCTGACAACCCATGACATAAATGAAAATAAAATATCAATTAGAAATAAATAAGTTTTCATAAGACAAAACAAAGAGATATGAAAAATGAACCAATCAGAAACCTAGGAAATGAGAACTATCTTACTGGAAAGGATGCTAATGGTGTAACAGATGACAGGCTGAGATCTGTCAAAAAGTAGAAAATACCAGAACTAAGGAGTTCATCCACAAGGAAGAGAATAGGGACAGAGAAAGGGTTGTTTGTTTGTCTATTTGTTCATTCTGGGTTTTGTTTGGTTTTAGTTTATTTTGTTTTGTGTTCATAAACATAATGCCACTATAAAACATGAAGAACAGATTACAAAGCCCACTTTATATCTGGTTTGTGTGTATAAAATTGAAAAAAGAGAATTGATTAAAATATATATATATTATATATTTTATTTACATATATTTTATATATAAATATATAACATATATAAATATATATTTATATAAAATATGTATTATATATTTTAATTTATATTTTATTTAAATTATATATATATATATATATATATATATATATATATATATGGAGAGAGAGAGAGAATGTATTTGGAGAAATAATATTAAAATTTTTCCAAAAATGAAGCTTTAAATGCTTAGACCTGGGTACTATTATTATTATTTCCTAGAACAAATGAAGATAAATCTAGTAAGGAGATGTTTTAATGAAATTATAAATCATTAAAGATGTAAAGAGGAGATGAAACCTAAAAGCTGTAAAAATATCTTTTATTCTCCCAATCTAATTGTTGCTTTTATTCCCTCAGATGAAGTGATGGGATGAGAGTCATTCCCAAGTTGTGCAAAAACATGGTCAGTTGAGCCCAGAATGGTTCATTCTCTGTTCTAACTATCTCTAGGCCCCTGTACAATCTAATCTTCCAAGCTGATTGATTCAAACTGGCTTCTCTTGGTTTCTGACAGAATTGCTCTGCTTGGCCTCAAACTAACTAGCAATATGCTCTAATCTTCTGGCTTCTCATTCTGTCTTCATCTGGGTCTAGTTTGCTCTTTCTGTTCTCTATCTATGCAAAACTCTGTGTGTGTGTATCTCTCTCTCTCTCTCTCTCTCTCTCTCTCTCTCTCTCTCTCTCTCTCTCCTGTGCTGCTCCTAAACAGCCTCTCTTTCCTGTGTGTTCTTGTGTGACTGAGGAGTCAGAGTCTGTCTCTGACTCATTCTGTCAAATTTTTCTCTGATTTGTCACTTTGACTCTCCAACAATTAGATGTCACTTTCAAACATGGTTGCTTCCTTCTATAACCTAACCATACCTACATTGTTTGGGATTAAAGATGTGTATTGAGGGTGTGTCTATATTCCAGCCAAATCATATTGTAATCCAGGGCATATCTCCATTCCAGCCAGATCACTTAGAGCTAGAAGGCCTTTGGATGTGATCACTTGCTAAACCAGCCATGATGCTGGATAGAAATCTCTGTACAAAAAGCGAACGGAAAAAGAAGAAAGGGATTACACAGCACCATTTCTGATAGTACCTTCTTATTGTCAGAAATGAGCAAGATTCAGAAGTTCTCAGGAGAAGTGACAATCAATAGCAGTTGTTACCCAGTTAAGTCTCCCTTGGAGACAGAGAAAATAGAATTCTAAGGTGTTTTTTTTTTTTTCCTAAGAGGGCTGTTAAAGAATACACTTAAAGAAAATAATAAATGTGAACTGGAGAAAGTTGTGGAATTAAGGAACATAGGTAGAAAAATGGATTGATAAAGGGAATCCATGAATGTAAACAGTGATTACCAGGAAATGGATTTACACATGACATGTTCAAAACAAAACAAATCAGGACTTTCTTAAACAATAATAACTGTTTGTTTGGCTAATTAAGCCATGTTGTCAGTGGTATGCTTGAGCTACTTCTAAGACTCAGCATTTTTAGAAAGTTTGCAAACCATTTATCAAAAGCAGCTATTATTTATCAAATAAACTGGATTATATGAACCTGTAATCAATTAAAAACAACTTTAAAAGGAAAGTAACAGACACTCAAAATCTAAGAATTTCAAATTATGTTGGTACATTGAGCTATTTCTTAGACCCAGTTCTTTAAGTTAATCTATATCCCTTGCATTACTTAAAATAACATGTTATTGGGTTCCCTAATCTATGGTCATTTATTACTGAGACTCAACCACAGTGAAAAAAATATACGTAAGAAAAAATATCTGCTACAAATCCAGATGTTCTTTCCTCTTCTAGAGAGCTGATAGCTCTCATTTACCCATACACCACTAGCTAGGGCTTTTGTTTTTGTTGTTTGTTTGCAAGGTTTTTTGTTGTTGTTGGTGGTGGTATTGGTGGTGGTGGTGCTGGGTCTTGCTCTGTTTTTAGGAGAAAACTAGAAATATTGAATAAATTGAAGCTCCCAAAATTATGTTTAGAAGCCCAAAGAAATAAAAAGAGACAGGAGAGAGAAAAAGAGTTTTAGGGAGAAGAAAGAAAATACAAAAGGCAAATGTAGAATAGGTAATAAAAACATGATCAATCTACTAGAAGAGTCAGGACTAGAAACTGAAATCTAAACTAAGACTATAGCAATACACATAACTATTATAGTGTTAACAAAAATGAAAGTGGAAATAAAAGAATGTAAGAATGAACTAAAAAAACAAAACAAAACAAAATCTATGTTCCTTCCTAGATATTTCCAAACTCAAACCACATAAAATGTCAAAAACAAAGAGAAATAAAAATATTATCAAAAAATAAAAAAAAAATCTGTGCTCATAAGCATACATCTAAACATGTCCATATTTGATCAAGCTGATTGTTAAGATGCTTTACTGCTCTCTAGAAATTTCTATATGGTAGTAATATTTCCTAATAAAAATGTTTTTCAAAACAAAGTACATTTGATTCAGTGAACCAGGTGTATACAATAAATTCTAAGCTGTGTTACTGATTTTGGCACCTCTAGAGCCTTCGCGTAGCTCATGTAGAAAGCTAAACACCAGAATTTCATAGGTCCATGAATCAATAGCAACAAGATCATTGTCACATATTTTGAAAAATACTTCTTGGAAGAAACCTTGCTTATGTGGATAATGATCATAAGACATGGGTGACCAAACTGAAAGACATGTGCCAGGTAGGGGATAACCTTATATAAAGTATTGATCAGGAAAAGTCCCAAAGGTCAAAAATAGCCTAGGCTACTATCCTTGTTCTTGGTTGCCCACCAGAGCAAAATGGCAAGGCCTAGCTACTGACGGTACTATACTGTAGTTGTGGGACAGAGAGAAATTAACTTGGAATTGAACCAGAGGCTCTTCCCTGCTGCCTAGCTTCCATAGTATCTGAAGATGCTATGAAGGTGCCTTTAGGGGCACAGTCACCAGGAACTTACCTAGAAGTCAACTCTGTGTACTGCAGTACTAACATGTCATGCAAAATGTCCCCACAGATGCAATAGTGACATGGTTGTTATGTGGGTAAACAACTGCCTTTCTCTTTACAAATTTTGAAACAAAATAATTATGTATATTGTGTGTGTTGTATGCACATGAATGCCACAGAGACCGGAGGCATTAGACTCCCCTGGTTCTGGAGTTATGGTTGTGAGCTGACTGACATGGGTAAATGTGGTCAAAAGCCTATAGCTACAAAAAGGCCAACGCCCCTAAGAAGAAAGTTGTTGGTATTATTAAATGGATGGGACATAATATCAAACTGTCTCCTTAATATTCATGTCGATAACCATAGTCTTGTGCCATTCTAAGCCTTGATGAGAGAAGCTTCTCTTCGTGGCGAAAGGTGGCAGAGTATGGAGACTCGTGGCTACTCAGGGTGCAGAGAATAAATGGCTATTGAAAGCTTTGCTCTAAAACATCTATATCACCCCCTCCAAGGCTGAGGTAATATTGTGGAAGAGAGCACAGAAGGAATATAAATGGATGGCGTGGTGTAGAGCTGTGAAATGTTACTTTTTAGGCATAAGATCGCCATTGCAGGTGAGGTTGCCTGAAAAGAGCCTGTACGAGACTGGTATTGTCAACATGCAGCCATGCACGAATGAGGGCCCATAGGGCATTTCCTGTCACAAGGGAACCAAGAAGAGTCATTATCTCCCATTGTCTGGTCACTGATGAATTCCCATATCCCAGTGGATAGCCTCATATTAGGGTTCGGATAGAGAGCTCTGATTAAAGTCGGTAAATTATAAAATAAATAAAGTGACGTGAGGGGGAGGGGAATAAAATAAGTGAGGTGGGAGAGGGATAAAGAGTGTAGAACGTGTGCTCAGAAAGAATAAGAATGCTTATTGGATCATAATCCATGTGCGGGCCAAGTTGGAACTGGGCAAGGCTATCGTGTGTGAGTGTGGACATCCATGTGTATGCATGCACACGTATATGTAGTCAAGAGCTCAGTATTAGGTATATTCCCCAGTCATTTTTCATCTTATTTTTTGAGATAGGGTCACTCTCTGAATCCGGTGCTTATGCGATGAGGCCAAAAAGAAGGCTATTAACAGAAGAGCCATCGTTTCGAAAGAAAATGTGTTTATGGTTTGACATTGTCTTGAAAACAAACACTAATGAACTTTGCTCCTTTTTCCTCTCTCAAGAAACTATGTGTAAGAAACAAAGAGTGAACCAAATGTTGGATAATGATGGGGTTTAACAAGAAAAGGGGAAATCATGACCAGCAGTAAAGAGTGCTTCAAGAGTTATCAACATTTACAGAACAGGTTCTTGGCCAAGAGTTGAAAGCAGGGTAGAGGGACAAGAGATCCCCTAAACGTCCCTTGATTGCCTGTGTATAGACAATTTCAGGAAGACAGAGTCACCATTGTTTAGATCATTTTACAAGTTTGTGATTCTAAATAGATTAATTTCTTTGATCTAAGAAAATGCATACAAAGTACTAAGGTACTTAAAAAAAAACCTGGCCTAAGTCTTGTGGCATTTTAAGGGCAAGTTACAATGATACTATGTAACCAGAGTCATGACCACCTGTGGCTCATCTACAGGATCATGTCAGCCTTCCCCCCCACCCCCCGCAGCAGTCGGTGGGTGAACATGCAGGAAGAGGGATCCAGAAGGAAAAGACCGGAGGCTCAGATGTGGTGTGAGTGGAAGTGGGGATCCTTAAGATGAACCTTTGAGCAGGTTCTGTGTAGACAACAACTAGGACAACAACAGTGAACCAGGAGACTGTTGTAGGAGGGTGGAAGGTGGATTCACACCATGCTCTAGAATGAGGAGTGTCACTGGCCTCTTTTCAACACCAGTATCAGAGGGGCATGGCAGGCTGCCTCTAAGAAAGTAAGACACTTTCTTACTCTAATTGCGTAAGTCTACCAGAATGGGTGATTGTTTCTCTAGAGTAGAGGATAAACCAGGGTTACCCTAGGTATGGCTCTAAACTGAATTCAACACTGAACAGAGACAGAAAAGTTCTACAGAGGGAAGGATAGTGGAGAATAAACTCTGGTGATTCAATAATCCGTACATTAATTCCACAAAGAACTAACAAAGTACACTATATTCCCTAGAGTACAGAACTGAGTTTGAGTAAGCAGAGAAAGACCATTGGATTGACTGAAAGTAAGTGCTGTGATTCACCACTCAAGATGTTCTCATTCTTTGTGAATGTTCAAAACCAACACATTACATCAGTCCAAACAGGTTGAAAAGTCCCTGGCCATCATCCCAAATCACCCTTTGTCCCAGGAGTGCAAGCTAAAAGCAAGGCATAAACACATGCAGAGTGTGTCACTAGATCTTCCGTGTGACTGCATTAATCTTCAGCTGATGCCAGATATTAGCATTTACTCTTTCTAAAAGTCTCAGTTTAAGCCTGTGGTTATTCAGCTGTGCCAAGGCACTGCCACAAAACACCACAGCAACTTCATGGATGCCGTGAGTACTTAAGTGCTTCAGGGTCCTGCAGTCACATTGCTCAAACATCCAAAGATCGCTCAAACTAAGGTTTCTGGTTCCAACCTTAGCTCTTGCTACAACCACATGGAACCACATGTGGAACCTCTTGCTACAACCACATGGAACCACATCATTCCATGATGTGGTGGCTTCATCTCAGAGAAGGGTTTTCCAGTTGCATTCATTTCTCTGACTATGGTAAGTACATTCATACAATTTCAAAACGACCAATTTTGTGTATATCTTCTCTCATTTGAGGTTCCCACATATTTATAGATGCATGAAATCATGTGTTTGTGTACAAGACATGAAAATAGAAGCAAAACCATCTAGGGGAACTAAGAAGACTAACAGGAGTGACCAGGGTTGAAGGAAAGAAGCAGATATGAAGGGCAGAGTTACTAGTGTAAAACCTCGTCTGTGTTCTTTTATGTTCCCAGGGAAATTAAACTCTCAGGATACTCTTGGTATGCTAGGCAATACCGGGAGTCTCTTCCCTATCTCGATGTAGGAGGATGCTTCTCCATAATAGTATGTGCCTGCTGTTAGCAAATCAAGGCCCGACTGTGTTTTATTGCGGAATAAGTACACTATCAGCCCAACCAGGCAGCAAGGAGGAGTGGCTCATAGCCATCCATCTCTTGAAATGGACAATCCCTACCCCAGCCTTTGTCTTCCAACTATAAAATGTCTTGTTCCCTTGTTTTAGAATGCATATAATGCATATATCTGAAATATACCTTATTTAGATTGTATAGACATTATAGTGTATATCTGAAATATAATGTATCATAATTTATAATCCATTTAGAAAGGTCCACAGAGTGGCCTGATATTTGTGGCGCAAAATGTGTGGGACCCACCACCTCTTCAGCATAGAAGGCTTTTGTGCTTCTGTTCAGATTTCTGCTCACCTTTCTCAGAGTAACCATTTCATTTTCTGACAAACAGGAAAATAGGATTATTAGTAAAACCGAAGTGATTACAAAACAATCCCCGTGAAACAAATGGCACCCAGCTTGGTTTTATGGGAACAAAGTACTCTCTAGAAGTACAGTGCCCTTCACTTTTCCAGGCACTATTAAGCAAATTCCCCCATTCAGTGTTCTGATCACCATCCTGGAAGGGCAAATTCATCTCCGATCTGTAATGATTTGCTCCCACCGAATAGTTTAATTACTCCAGCTTGCTGAAGGTTCAGGTCCACTGTAATTAGAATACCATAAACTTCAGCTGGGTATGACAAGGACAGCCATTTGTGTCTTTACTCTGACCTATTTTTACAAGTTCTCCCAAGAAACTTTATAAAACTCTGAGAGTCACAGATTTAGATAGGATCTCATGAACCAAGAATCTTTCCTGGATTTGTAGGGCTCTGGCAGGGCCGCTCAGGAGACAGCTATATCAGGTTTTTTTCAGCAAGCATTTCTTGGCATCCACAATAGTGTTGGGATGTTTGAAGCCAACCATTGGTCTGATCATGGGATCCCCAATGGAGGAGTTAGAGAAAGGACTGAAGGAACTGAAGGGGTTTGCTACCCCATAGGAAGAACAACAATATCAACAACCAGACCCCCCAGAACTCCCAGGGACTAAACAACCAACCAAGGAGTACACATGGCTCCAGCTGCATATATAGCAGAGGATGGCCTTGCCAGGCTTCAATGGGAAGAGAGATCTTTGGTCCTATGAAGGCTTGGTAAATGCCCCAGTGTAGGAGGATTAAGGGTGGGGAGGCGGGAATGGGCGGGTGGGTGGGGAAACACCCTCATAGAAGCAGGGGGAAATGGAATAGGGGAGTTCTGGGAGGGGAGAAACCAGGAAAGGGGAATTGTATATAAAGAAAATATTCAATAAAATATTAATAATAAATAAATAAAAACCTAAAAAGAGAAAAGAAAAACATCTTTCCTGGGCTGAGGAAGGCAGAAAGAGAGTCAACTGTTGATAGGAAGTTTAGCATCTGAAGCCTGGAAGCAAATGATACTTTGGTGTAAACTACAACCCAAGCAAAAATTAGAGGTAGGATAAGAATAAAATTTTAAGTTTTATGGAGGGGGGGGAAGGTGGCATGAGGAGCACATGCCAGGAAGGAAACAGTGAGGGTAAGGGCACCAGTGAGAGTAACAGAGAAAGAATGATCAAGAAGCGACATGTGTGTGTGGAAATATCGGAACTATCGCAATCACTTATTTTGTATGAATGTTTTAAAAAAATTAATAGAATTTTTTAAAAAACTAACAACAATCATCAGGATGGATCAGCAAGATCATTCTCCATTGTGCCCGATGGCTATGAGTCAAGTCCTGGAACCCATGCAGCGAAAAGAACCAACTTTGCCTTTGTGATTCATCTGCCAGCCTACACATGCGTGATGTGGCACCCCTTTCCTCTTCCCACAAAATAAGCCTATAATGTAATTTTAAAGGAAAAATAAAATAGAACTAGGGATATGAATCAGTGATCCAAACACTGGTTCAGTGTACAAACCTGTGAGTTCAAACCCCAGCACTAGGAACAAAAAGTAAAATAAACAGCCAAATGTCCCATTTTAGAGCTGACAGAATGTCACTACAGACTTTTCCTGGCTAAGATTGATGAAGACTGAGGAAGGGTTACCGTCAAAGCCCACAGCAGGTGTAGGCAAAGCCAAGGAGATCCTTTTGAGCCTTAGTTTACCCTTATTCCTCACTATTATTTAAAATGGTTGTGGAGGATTTGTTGTTGGTTTTTTTTGTTTGTTTGTTTCGGTTTTTTATTTTATTGTTGTTTTTACAATTTTTCTCTAAATTTATTGAATACAAATAATTAAATGAAAATAGCCAAATTCACTCAAACCCAACTTCCTAGATATTGTCTGTGTATGAGATTGTAAGAAAGACACTAATAGAAGGTCCTCAAGTTGATTCTTTTTGCGGGCTGACAGCCTTCAGCAGAGTGCCATGATTTTTAGACAGATCCTGAAGAACATTTGTCTTTCCCTTTGCTACTTTGGAAGTCAATCTACAGGAGCCACACCTGACTGAATTCCTAATGGCCTATTTTAACTATTGTGGATTTGCCTTAAGGAGAGTGATTAACCTCGCCTGAAAAAAGATCTTGAGATAAATATAGACCAGTAACTTTAAGGCGAAGTCCCTTTGGATGGCAAAGTTCCCCAAGAGTCAAGAGTGGGAGGATCAGGAGAGATTATACATAGAAGTCACCCGGAGAGGATATAAACATGCATCTGCCATGTGAATTGGTGCTAAATGACCTGAGACAACCAATGGCAGCCTGAAATCTCAGTTTCTTAGTGGAGGTAGGAAGGGAAGAGCTTGCATGGATGCATATAGACAGTGTATTGGAAAGGAGACTGATAATACCATCCGAATTTAAAGAAAACAGTCATGTGTATTGTCGATCCCATCATCAATTTCCTTAAAATGTACCAGGAAGAGGAGCATACCACTCAATACTAGAACACAATGTGCCTTGTGCTTCCCACAAGTCAAAGATTAACAGGGGCCTTAAGTACATTGGCATTTACTCTGGCTCTTTACAACAGAGTATTGAAGTTTAAGAACTCAAAAATCAAGAGCACACAATATGAGCAATGCTCTAAAAATTTAATAGACTGAGGAAGTTCAGGGCAGAGCTGAGCCTCCAACTGACCTGTAGAGACATGCTTATGCCAGTTGTGGCTTAAAGTCCAACATGTCTTCAAGCTCTGTGTGTGGCCTTAAGACATCTGGCTTGAAATTGCCACTTCTCAGAGCCAGATTGCCTAGAGTTGGTCAGCAGACATGAGGCCAGGACTGATGTCATTGTATAACCAAGTTGTGTGGTTGTTTGTCCTTCTGTGTAGATTCCTTTTGTCAGGACCACTTCTGGAAGTGCTGGTGCCAACTTGCTCATGCAAAATAGAACACACGAGTCCAATGTTCATATAGTAAGCACTGATTGGGTCCCTGGTTCAGTAAGCATTACTCCTGTCCCAAAGAAAGCTAGAGGTTTAATACATCATCCTTAATGAACTCATGATATGGAAGGTGTTGAGATCCACAATGTAACATTTGAAAGATACAGAAAACTGAAGTTTGGAAAGAACATTGGTATCTTTAAAGATAGAAGCATAAACCAAAGGTGAATATGGTTGTGCATGGCTATAATCCTTGTTAGCACCTAGGAAGCTGAGACAGGCCGGTTCAAGAGTTCAAGTCCAGCCTGGGCTAAAAGAGAAACCAAAAAGATAGTGACATGGAATTCTAAACCTTGTTGACACAATTGCAAATGAACACACACACACACACACACACACACACACACACACTTTCTTTGGATTAATAAAGTAGAAAACATGCATTTTCTACTTGGGCATCTCACATTGCCCAAGTCACTTTATAAGGATGCCCAGTACTACTGGAGCATTATGTGCCAGGTTCTTGACTAAATACTTCACTTTTATTAGTGTGTGAAATAATCTAATCACACTCATAAGGTAATTGCTACTAATAGTCTAGTCATAGTTGACAGAGAAGAAATTTGCCTAAGGTTACAGATCTAGTAAGCAGGGCCTAAACTCAAAACCAAGTCTGCCCGGTGTGAAGTGTCCTTTTCATTTGTCCTCAATTGCTTACAATCTCAGTCCTACCACAGCACTCTGACTATTAGTAAATAGTAACTGGTTGTGTATGAACCATGCACTGTTCTGTGCTGAGACAGAAGTTCAGGTCCTTTAGGATCTTTTATCCAATTTAGAAAACAGAGAAATATCTGGTAAGCAAATAACTAAAGGAGGAAAAATATCATTTTGAACACTGAACAGTGGCATGTTGTATGATCAGAATAGAACTGGAAGCCTGCTTACCAATGGTAGTCAGTCAAAAGTGGTCAAAAACTAAGAGTCAGGAAGGACCAGGCATGCACACATCTGGGCAAAAATATTTCCAGACTCTCTGCCATGAGCACAAAACAACTTTGGCATGTGTGAGCAAAAGCAAGCCATGCAAACAGAAGATATGAGCAATGGAAAATGCAAAGCTAGATGAGAAGAGAGAAGAGACACAGCGTATGGTGGCTTCTTAGCCAAAATGAAAGAAAGAAAGAAAGAAAGAAAGAAAGAAAGAAAGAAAGAAAGGAAGAAAGAAAGAAAAGAAAGAAAGAAAGCCAGCCAGCCTGAGAAGCACCTGTAACAGTGGGAAGTCATCAGAAGGTTTTTAAGCAAAAGTTTTATACTGTCTGACTTATTAAATATAGGAGAACTGGATATTGTGGTGCAGCCTATAATCTAAGAACTTAGAAAACTGAGGCAAAAGCATTTTTCCACAAGTTCAAGGCTAACCTGGCCAGCATAGTGAATTCTAAATTAATCTGAGAACTGGAGTAAGATCTTGTCCCAAAACAAAACAAAAGTTATTTGTTTCCAGTGCTGAATGACAGGAGTGGTGATGGGAGCAAATAGTGCAGATCCCAAAGAAATAAGATACTGAAGTTTCAACTAAAGACACCAAAGCAGGGGCCTGAATAGAGTCAGGGGAAATGGTTCAATGTGCAGGAGTGCTTACTGTGTAAACACAAGAAACCCAGTTCTAACTCCCAGTACCCTTGTAAAAAAGAAAAAAGAGTTGGATATGGTTGTACATGTCCCCTGGGAGCTGTGAGGGACAACGAAAGGACTATTATGAAACTTGTGTGACACCAGCCTAATTCCAGGGTCTATGAGAGATCCTTTCACAAGGGAACAAGGCAGCGAGCTTTAGAGACAATGCCATTTGCTAAGTCAAGAAAGCTTTAGGAAGCTTCAAGTTTGGATCATGTTTCATGAAATAAGACTTTTACTGGAGCTCCTAAATCTATCTGAAGCTCAAAAGGATTAAGGCTAGCAATTTAAATACATGGCCATCAGTGTAGCGACTAAGAATTCACAAAAGCAGATTTAAAATGAAGAGTGACCCAATGTTTCCAAATATGTGAAACGTGGTACATTTACACAATGGAGTACTACTCAGCTATTAAAAACAATTAATTAATGAAATTCTGAATCAAATGGATAGAACTAGAAAATATCATCCTGAGTGAGGTAACCCAATCACAAAAGAACACACATGGTATGCACTCACTGATAAGTGGATATCAGCCCAAAAGCTTGGATTACCCAAGATAAAATTCACAGAACACATGAAGCTCAAGAAGGAAGACCAAATAGTAGGTTGTGGTCCTTCTTAGAAAGGAGAACAAAATACTCACAGGAGAAAGTATGGAGACAAAGTGTAGAGCAGAGACTGAAGGAAAGGCCATCCAGAGACTGCCCTACCTGGGGATCTTCTATACAGTCACCAAACCCAGACACTATTGTGGATGCCAACAAGTGCTTGCTGAAAGGAGCCTGATAAAGCTGTCTCCTGAGAGGCTCTGCCAGAGCCTGACAAATACAGAGGCAGATGCTTGTAGCCAACTATTGAACTGAGCTCAGGGTCCCCAGTGGAGGGGTTAGAGAAAGGACTGAAGGAGCTGAAGGGGTTTGCAACCCCATAGGAAGAACAACAATATCAACCAAGCAGACCCCCCAGAGCTCCCAGGGACTAAGCCACCAACCAAGGAGTACACATGGAGGGACCCATGGCTCCAGCCACATATGTAGCAGAGGATGGCTTTGTCAGGCATCAATGGGAGGGGACATCCTTGGTCCTGTGAAGGCTAGATGGCCCAGTATATGGGAATTTGAGGATGGGGAAGCAGGAGTGGGTTGGTGGGTGGGGAACCCCCTCATAGAAGCTGGGGTAGGGGGGATGGCATAGGGAGTTTTGGGGGTGGGAAGACCAGGAAAAGGGGATAACATTTGAAATGTAAATAAAGAAAATATCCAACTTAACAACAACAACAACAAAAAGATGGTGTGGGCAAAGCTGAAAATAAAGAAGGTTCCAGAAGACCCAGGATAGGGAGCACTGGGGAGCCAGTGGAGAAACTAGAAGGAGTATAGTCCGTTTGATAGTCCTTTTCTTTTTCTTAAAATAGAAGGAGAATGACCAGGCTTTACCACAGGGGAACCACAAATGTCAAAAGAGAAATGGTTGCTGGGAGAGAGGCCCGATCATGTGATGGCTGCCAATTAAGAGATTTCCAGTATGTTCACCTCTGCTGTAAGTAAATGAATGAATCTAAACAAGTGGCTTTTCCTCTCACAGTCTATGCATCTGCAAAAGGAGCCCAGCTTTCTAACATCTTTTTCTACAAATCAAGTGAGATATCACACTCTAAACACTTAGGCTCGGTAGCTCATGCTAAATGCTTAGAACACTGGCTGGGAGATACCTTGCTGACATTGTGGTCTAGTGGGAAAAATTTGACTTTGTCCTCAAACAGACCTTGTTTTAACCCCCACTCACATTTGTATTGGTAGCATACCATTTAGAGAGTTATTGAATCTTTCTGAGTCTACAATTATAAAATAGAGAAAGTAACAGTTACCACTTGGTGGCAGAGGGAAGATCATAATGACAAGTTAAAATGTCCTCAATGAGGAGAACTTGCATAATCACACATGGTGCTTTCTGTGTTAAAAAGCATTATTATTGCCTAGGCCATAGCTAGAATATGATGCACTTTGAGGCTACCTTCCAAGGGGTATCATTTGGATCCTGTGACCACTGCCCTTCTTTGTACATGCTCCCTCTCAACACACATTCATCAATATGAAAAACACGTTTCCTAGAATTCTACCCTGCATCCACACCCATAAGCCTATTATCATTATTTAGTCTAGATATTTTCTTTTATTTTTTAAAAATAATTTATTACTATTATTTATTTTACTTATTCACTTACATGCCACTACTGCCCCCTTCCCAGTCCCCCCTCCCACAATTCTTCCCTAACACCTTTTTCCTTCTCCTCTGAGTGGGTGGGGCCCCTCTGGATATCCCCCTACCCTGGCATATCAAGTCTCTGAGAGGCTAGGCACTTCCTCTCCCCCTGAGGCCAGATAACGCAGCCCAGTAGAAGAACATATCCCATGCACAGGCAACAGCTTTTGGAATAGCCCTACTCCAGTTGTTCAGGACCCATATGAAGACCAAGATGTACATCTGCTACATATGTGTTGGGAGCCCTAGGTCTGACCCACGTCGGTTGGTAGTTCAGTTTCTGAGAGCCCCAAGGGTCCAGGTTCGTTGACACTGTTGGTCTTCCTGTAGAGTTCCTCCCCCTTAGAGACTATAATCCTTCCTCCTGTTCTTCCATAAAAGTCTTCAAGCTCCATCCCTGTTTTGCTGTGGATGTCTGTATCTGCCTGAGTCAGTTGCTGGGTGGAGACTTTCAGCGAACAGCTACGCTAGACTTCTGTCTGCAAATATAACAGAATATCATAATGTTGTCAGGTATTGGTGATCTTTTACAATATTTTCATACCCAAAATAACTCCATTAGGAGACAAAATCAAAATCAACAACAGCAAACACACTGGCTTCTCGAGCACAGCTTCCTTTGAATTTCAATTTTTTTTTTTTTTTTTTTTGGTTTGGTTTTTAAAAGTTCTGAGCAGTCGATAGGAAAAATAGAATGAGATGTGAATTTCCATATTTATGTTCAAGAAGCTATGCTTTCCCACATATCCAACTTATATTTTAGGTTTAAGAAGCAAAATTGAAAAAGAAAGAAAGAGAGAGAGAGAGAGAGAGAGAGAGAAAGGATCATGAAGCAGTCAGGGACATGAATTAAACACCCACATTTCAAATGGAAAAAGAGATTGGATTCCTCACATGCAAAGTTTCTTGCCTTGGGGCTGGAGGTCTGTTAGCTCAGATCTCAGCACTCGCTCCCATCCACCTGTTTCTCCAGCTCCAGGGGCACAGTGCCTCTTCTGGCTGCCACTAGCACCTGCACACTTGTGCATGTACATCAATAAAAATAAAATAATAATAATTTTTAAAAGTTACTTGCCTATACGACTGATCTATGCTAAAGAAAGAAATGATTAGTATATATAAATATTGTAATTACCTTTGGCAAATGGTCTTTTGATATTCTTGGGAAAATATGTTTCTAGTCTGTACTATGAGTCTTCTCTGATTAGCTATATCCCACTTTAACAGGATTTAGAGAAGTGTGAATAACTTTACTAACCATGGATATAGTATTTTACATTTTCATTTTTCTAGGTTTTATTACTGTATGGCTACTATTCAAATAGTTTTCTTTAGCCGTGTTTTGCGTGTTGACTTTGAATAACAGGCCTCTGCTTGAAACAAAATGCTAGTAAAATGACTCTCACACAAAGGATGAAACAGAAGCAAGAGGAAGGTGTGTACATTGTGCACATATACCCTGAGCATGAAGTGAAACAACAGGAATAATGTAAAGCTTCTGAACGAGATAAACTAGAGGTTCAGTGCTAGGAATTAAGCAAAAACTCAGGAGCACATTTTCTGTGAATTAACTAAAGCCACATTTATGCTCTGACTGGATCCATCTGGTAGGCTCAATGAATGGGTCCCCAGAACACCATTTCTACTCCCAAAGACTTTACAGGCAAGCTTAGAAAGGTCATTCTCCTTCTCTCTCTCTCTCTCTCCCTCTTTGTGTCTCTCCTTTATCCTCTCTCACATACACAGACATAGATACACAAAATACTTTTTAAAAAAATCGTAACAAAAATCGTGCCAGTCATACAGAAAATAACATAAGGTCAGATCTATCCCCCTTAGAATGTACGGAATGATGCATGTATAGAAACGGAGGTACAAATGCCCGAGTGTATAATTCCTTGTTTGTTTTACTTATTTTTACCAACTTAACTTGGAGTTTTAAGAAGCAGGGACAGCCTGGATGAAGCACTCAGAACACCTGAGGTTGTCATTCTGCCTACTCGATCCTTCCTCCTTTTTTCCTGATGTGATGCACAGGGAGGTGGACAAGCTCCTAGAGGTCTCTGCTGGTGCCTAACACACCAATGGAATTGTCCACTGTGGGTACGCTGAAGCAAAAGCTTGAGCCTTTTTAGAATTGCCAATATCTCACTGAAAAAATCTAAGAGTAAGGTGTGAACTTTCCTAGGCAAAAGACTAGCATCTTAGAATCACCTGTTAAATGAGTAACGGTTGTATCTTGAAGTCTCATGAAGAGGGATGGGGTGCCATGTGTGAAGTAACTCAGGAGGCTGAGAAACTCATGATGAAGCTGTGATGGAGAAATGGGAATGCCAGAGATGGCTGGTCATGCAAAGTTTGGTTAGCTTGTGAAGTTATTGAATTAGGCCTGCCACATCCTGGGTCTTTAATGGACAAACAAGACAGTCTTTGTAATCAGATGCAGGGCTGAGGACAGATGTATGAGGCAAGTTTCTCCAGCATGACACATAGAAACCCACAGGCTACACTGGAAGACACTGACTACCCAAAACATGACCCTCTACTAAGCTGGACACTTGTCACTCACTTCAAGCACTGGCTGTTTACAACTGTAAACAATTCTGATTTCCAGTGTCAGTGGGAGTATAGTGTATAGACACCTGAAGTACCAAGAAAGATATTGAAATAATGAGTATAAAATAGAACCGAGAATGTCTAAATTCTTAAGAACAGCTATTGAGGTGATCAACCTTGATTTTCAAGTTAGTTGGACCTGGAAAGAAATAAGAGACTTATGTCTGGGAAGATCTGTGAGGGTATTCTCAAGGATTAACAAAGGAGAGAAACCCTCCACCAGAGTGGGCAGCACCTTTCAGAAGTGCCTTAGATAAAATGAGGCTCAGTAAAAGTTGTGCTGTTTCCCTCCCTGCTCTTGCTTCTTGATGGTGATTGTGTCAACCACTCCTCCCCCAACACTACCTTTCAATAACATCAGAAACCATTCCTTGGTCTTCCAGTGTGGACTGAATAGCAGTGAGTCTCCAGGAACCTTGTAGACTTTTAGCACCATATGTGAACTGCTAAACTAAGGCATGCACTTTCCCCCCAGCCTCTCCACCATTCAAATAGCCTTATGGGACTACTTGGCCTCTACTCTGCAAGACAATCCAATAATTTCATTTTTCTATGACGTGACTTTATATTGAAGAAACTGTAGTGACTTTACCGGCCTACTTCCATCAGTAAAATACTTCAGGTGAGTCTCTGTTTGGGGAGCTACTCTGAAGCCTCAGACCTTTACAGCTTCAAGGAACAAATGGAAACTGATGATACCAAGGGAAACCCATTGTGCTCCTGGACCATCTGCCTCATATACTACAAAGAAGAGCCATATTTGTGGTTTGGATTGTGAACTATCTCACCTAGCCCAGAACTCATTTGCAGTTAGTAAAACTCTCTGTTGCATGCATGTGTCTGGCTACATTTGTCCACATTCAGATTGTGTTTGGGAACAACTCAATTTTATTGAACTTTGTGTGATTTTTAGAAAATCAGAGTCTTGGTGCCCCAGGGATAAACTTTAAGCAAATGCTTTTTTCTCTGATTAGAAATTTGCAAGAGATCCACACTTCCATGCAGAAACCTCTGATGATTTCTTTTGATTTGGCTTTAACCAAAAAGAAAAAAAAATATCTCCTTGAGCAACTCAAAGAAACACTTGGGATGCAAATGTATTCTGTCAGAGACCAACAGAAGATATCGCTAGCTCCTTGAAAACTGGGCTCTGTGTTCCTCTTCTGATCGTTCCTGTTGTCTCTGTGATAAAGCAATTGGTGCAGCACACATGTGAAGGGCCAGGTAAGAGATGCTGAAGATGTCACATAACTATGGAGATCAATCTCTTTATAACTCACTCTTACCAATTATAGAGGAATATAAATAGCCTTAGTTCCAGAAGGAAGCAGCCATAGAATAGAAGTGGATCAGCCATTCTTCCTTCAGAATCCCACATAGTCCATAAGCCTGTAGAGCACCCAGAGTGGTTGCCATAATAGGAAGAGACCATATCTTGCCTCTACTAAGAAATCATTTCCATGAAGGGAGGGTATGTAGGTGTGTGTGCAGGCACAGTCACACATATAAGCATGTGTGTGCAGGTGTACTTGTGAACAAGCACATGTGTGGGGGATTTCTTATGGGGATCAGAAGACAACCTCAAGTGTCTTTCTCAGGCACAACCTTACTGGTTTTTTGTTTTGTTTGGTTTTGTTGAGTTGTTTTGATGCCTGGTTCTCACCAAGTAGACAAAACTGGATGGCCAGTGAGCCCCAGGGATCGTCCTGACTCTGCTTGCCCAGTACTGGCATAAATGTAAGCAAATGCCACCAATACCAGCTTCTTGTCTATGTGGTTTTGGGGGTCAAATTCAGGTCCCAAGCCTTCTCAACCCCAGAAAGTCACTTCGTTGTCTATGGGTCTCATAACATGTAGAATCAAAATACATGCCAGAGAGCAGAGTTGATAGCTTAAGCTTAGATAGTTTTAAAAATGGGAATAGCTACAGGATTCCAGGGTTCAGCTGCCTTTCTTAGAAGGTGTGGGACCCACTTAACATGCTATATTTTCATTCTATTTCATTTTCTTCCCTATTTATACATTGTTGCAGCATATATTGTACAGAGATGAAGCCACCCTCTATAGAAAGGAAAGTATGACCTTTTCATCCAGAAGAATGGGAACAGGGTGCTCTGGTCTTCGTCCACTCTCAGGCCATATAGCACTCCCCACAACAAGGGTCTGAGCTCCTTCCAGCTCACAGTCATCTTCTACCTTCCAGTCTGTTACTTTCAAGATCCATGCTAACCACATATAATAAACAGTGAGCATTTCCTGGATGGAATTTGATCTTTCTAGGCTGGGGCCACATTCATTTTCCAGTCTTAACCAATGTTGCAGACTAGATTCAGCTCTTTATTAGCATTGCTGGCTTGACTATTCACTAACATCCAGCAGTCTTACTAAATCCATTTTGTACAAAAAGAATATGAAAGGTCAAATAATCTCTCTTCAAATCACACAGAGAGGAATTTGGGCCTAGAGCTATATACTTTCAAAATATATTTTCGTAGATATTCAAGACCCAATTATAGAGCTCTTTGCTGGGATGCTCATGTTTTTCCTCGTTGGTGCTGATTCTCTCCCATTCAATGAGCTCTCTTCCTAAGAATCAGTTTTCAGAATCTCCTTAGCTACCAGCCATCTCCTCCACCTCACCGAGCACCTTAGCAAGCTACACATACAAAGACAACTGACTTCAACCTCTGGTCTCCACATACATTCGCTACACATTCCAACCATAAACACACACACACACACACACACACACACACACACACACACACATTGCACCACTCTTTTAAAAAGGGTGCAATCATTAAAGTCCCTCATCTTCGAACTACTAAGCCCCTCTGTGTATCACAAGTTTCACATTCCTCAAAGACTCAGCAGTGAATTAGACATTTTATTTAAATGCTACTTAACTAAAAGTTAAAAAGTATAATTTTCTATTGTAGAATAAGAACCAGAGAGACTAATTTGCTAGAGTTGTTAAATTTTGCAAAGCTTGAGTCTCAATCTTCAAAAAATATTGTACATTTATTTATTGAAGTGAATGAAACATTTGCTATAAAACTATTCAATGGAAAGTTTTTTAACAAAGCATAATTTACTTTTCATTTACAGAACAATGGAAAGTAGAAAGAAATCTCCTCCAAGGTATTAGAATCATGTACAGTTTCATATTTGACTAAAAAATTATTTCCCCAGCCTGCTTTCTCAACACTGAAGATATGCAGGGAAGTATCACTTGCATTCATCACAAAAATTACAGAAAGCTGACTGAAACTGCTGGGACGGTTATTAAATAAAACATATACTTATTATCTGTCTTTTTCTCTCTGTCTTTTGTTCAGTAGTTTACAGAACATTGACTCTTTCTCACTTGTCCTCCTACTCAGAGATTAAATTTCAATCTACTCCCAAATGTGGTACGTCAAGACTCCCACAGAACTCACTGGGGGCATTTGAGGGTGAAATTCACACCGACGCTAGAGAGCCAAGCTCCTCTGTCCTCTGAGAATGCACCCCTAGATTTAAAAGGATCATATAGATGTTTTCTCTTCCCCAAAAGATTGTGAGCAAAGTTGGGGTGCTTTGTTTCAGGTACACTGGTTCTCTGCAGGAGGGGGGGCCTCCTTTCTCCTTAGCTGATTATATAAGTGTTCAGCATTGCATCCTAGAAGGCTAGGGAGATAAATATGCACCCTCCCCCACTCAACATGGTAATATAAAATTAGAGAGAAAAGATATTGAAAAGTTCATCTCTTCCTTCCCACCCACCCCTCATAGGTCCAGAGCCAGAAAGCTGAGCCTGGCATCCCAGCCATAGACAACCAAGTGCTCCAGGAAATGTTATCAGTATCTCCAGTCACATTGGCCAATATAAGCATCAGTATTTGAGGGCATGTACCAGGAAGTATTGAAATCAAAATGCTAAGTGACAGAACTCCAATCCCCCATGCTTGAGGAAGAAGAAAGGGAAGAAAAAGAGAAGGAGCTCATTCACACACCATTCACCTATCCACTAATTATTGGACATCTTCTTTGTATTAACTACTGTGATTGCAACAGAACTAGAAGAATTTCATGTATTTGAAAAGATCTGTATATACAAGGACAATACGAGGGAACAGGTCTTAACAGTATTCTTTTGGGAGCTAGAGAAAGGAGCCCCGCCGTGCTGACAGTAGCAGCCACACAAGACATTAATGAGGTAGAGGCCAAAGGGTGCAGGACACTGCCCACTGACCAGTCCTCTTCCATCTATGTATTGTGAGAAGTCCTTCCCTCATGATCAGCTACTACTCTGGGGCTAGAATAGGAACCAACAAAGAAAGGGAGGAAGAGGAAGAGGCTGCAAAGGACACTCCTCTTGTGGTGAGGTTCCTGTAATTCTTATGAATAAGCCAAGAAAAGAGTGAAACATGCATCTGCTGTCAGAGGAGACCTGCTGCCTGACTGGGAAGAAAAACTATCTCTTCTTTACTACTTCAAAGAAATGATAAGTCATCCTGAACAAATGATATATTAAGAGGGAAGATATCAAGGAGCAGAGCCCTGACTGTGAGCAGCCAACACAGGCTGAGCTCTCTCTCTCCCTTCAGTGGGTCACAGGTCTCTATTTGGGTGGAGTGATATAAATTTGTTCTCTGCTTTCCCCAACTAATGGTCATAATTGCAAGGACAGAGGACGAGGCAGGGGTGGCATAGGGAAATTTCCTGCTTCAGAAGGTACTGCTTCAAATCCCAGAAGGATCGATTTCTTCATTGTTCTCTTGCTTTGAAGGTGATAGATGCCTGAAGACCAGGTCCAGCATCTGAGACTCAGACAAGGAGACTTCTAGTCAGAAAGAGAAATGCTGTCCTCCTACTTCTGATGTCTCTTCCAGTTCAGACACAAGACAAAGCAGACATTGTACAACTAAGCCCAGTTTAACCCTTGTTTGCCCATAATGACTCTGCACTGCGCTCAAGTAGTAAGGTCACAGTGGTCCCCTGAGCTACCTTCCCATCTCACTCCCTCTCTGTATCCCCATCAGTCATACAACATGATGGAGGGAAATGGGAGACTTCCTTCCAGTGCAGATGTGTTTATTTATGAGTTATAATTGAGAAACAGGCCTAAGCTATTGTAGCACTTTTTTTTTCTTGATTTTACCACTTACGTTGCTAAGCCCACTGAGACAGGTAGATTTTTATTGCTCCATGTTATTCTTGTAAATCAAAAGTAAAATATACCACAGGAAGGCACAGCCTGTTTATAGATGGCTCATGCTAGAAGTCAGCTTGTCGTGTAACTTGGAGTATTCTGCACTGTAAACCCTCTACTCCCATTTCCAGCCTGAGTGGTCAAAGGAGTGTCTGACTCGGTGCAATGTAGTAAGCACCAAGGACACCGTATGTGGACAGTGAACACAAATGTAGCCATCTGGAACTGCTGTCATGGCTCCAGAGTAACCCTACTTGGCATTCCCCTTCATGATTTCCCCAGCAACTACAGACAAAATCATTACAGTGGCATGTGAACTTTGCAATATTTGTGCCCCATTCCTTGATATTAGTCAAAGATAAAGCAGGTTTAATTTATCTGGCTTGAACTTTGGTCCTAACTAATACATCCCACTTCATCCTTTTAACACAAATTACGGCATCCACTTAGTCTTCTGGCTGGCCAGGACCACACTTCTTTCAGTAAATCGCCTCAGTAAATTCTTCTTTGCCAGATCCTAGGTCTGTCCATATCTTTCTTTAGTCCCAGTGAACATTATGGCTGAACTTGTATGTTTCTTACAACATAGTAAAATTATACCTACCAATATATAGACCTCTTAGATGACTTATAGTGGTACTCAGAGTTCCAGTTTCAGGAAAAATAGTATGTTTTTTCCTACTCTGAACCACAACTTGTAAGTTTACTAGCCTCAACATTCTGTTACTCCAAATTGGACATAAACTCTGATTTCATTTTAGTTTCTTGGTTTTCCCTGTTTTTAAATACAGTTCTCTTAAGTATTTTATTAACAAATATTTAGCATTGTGTCAGAAAGTATATTGATTTTTTTTGCTGTGATCATCAAATATAATTTAAGAACTCATGAGAGCAATCTATTGTATTCAGTCCAGTCTGTAGCATTATGATAATTTCTTTTTTTTCTTGAGTTTCCTAAATCTTCTTCCATTAGTAAGTGTTTAAGAAAGTACTTGCTAGTGATCAGGTTCCAAACTGATCTCTGTCTCTTTCTGGGCATGACCACTTTGCCCTGTCCCTCTGGCCTTCTTGTTTCCAGTGGGAAATTTGCTATTCTCTGAATTGCTGTCCACTCCTACTGCAGCAGGGTTTTTAAAAAAAATGTTGTTAAAATATTTCATGATATGTGTTTTGGGGTTTGTCTTATTAGGATTTGCTTGGTTTGTGACATAGATTATGTATACGTCTTTCAGCAAATTTAGGATGTTTTTAGACATTATTTCTTAAAATACTTTTCAGCCTCTCTCTGTCTCTGTCTCTATCTTTCTCTGTCTCTGTCTCTCTCTCTCTGTCTCCTACATCCCTCCCCATTCCATCTTCTCAGTGTTGTTTCTGTTCTGTTTTCTGGTTCTCTCCCACCTATATTCTAAGCCCATCCAATGAACACTTCATTTTCATTTTGACCAGTATCAGCCTGAAAATTTCAATTTCTCATTATAACTTCTATAGTTTTGTTGCTGTTGAGTTTTTCATTGGTCTCAAGAGAATTTATTACTGCATATTCACACATTTATTATTTCCCTTCAGTATTCTTGTCAGATAATTCCCACAAATGATTCATATTGGTATTTGTATCTGTTGATTATTATTCTTTATTTAGGGTGTGGTTTTTCTTGATTCTTGGTGTGATTCATTATTTTTTTTTTCTTAGCATACATAGATTTGGGTAGTATAGCAATAGATTTTTCTGGATTTTCTTGGATCTTTTTTGTAAAAAAAAAAAAAAATATTTTCATACCAGGTCTGTCTTGCTTCTGCTGGGCCCTGCTGATGTCATCCTGTTCTACAATGGCTCACAAGGTCCATTAACCCTTTGGCTCCCATGACACACCTTCCTAGCTAGAGGTAGCACTGACTCATGTGAGTTCCTTGCTTTAGATATGCAATATAAGCTCAACTCTGCTAGCTATCATGCCCTAAGAATACAAAGAGGTAGAAGCATAGGGCTAGATGACCCAACTCACAGCATTACAGGTAGAGATGGATCCTTGTCTGTCTCTCTGCTAACTTGGCTCTGGTAAACCTCCAAGCTTCTATGCTACTGGTGACCACAGGAGCTTAGCTCTCTATAAAAATCCTCTCTGATATTTGTTTCCTGGAACAGAGTGGAAATCCTTTAAGACAGGAATATGTTTGACTAATTTTTATATCTCCAGAATCATGTCAATGTGATAAAGTCGTTCTTGATGAGTCAATCCATAAAATAATTTTGAAAGAGGTTATGGAACTACATGAGTTTTACAGGCTCTAAGTCCTGGAGCTCTACAGACATGATTCTAAGTAAAGCATAACTAAAGATTAAAGTGCCCAGTTCAGTGAGTTAAAAATTCAAAAGTTCCCCACATCAGAGCTGAGAAGGAAGGACCTAAATGGTCTTTTCTATTTTAAATAACCCATTTAAAGTGTTAAACACGTGTATTTGGAATCATCGTTAAAACGGCGTGAATGTGAACCTCCAGTCCCTTGTGTGGCAGAAAGCATTGACACTGAGGAAAGTCTACACTCTTCCCTTGAGGAGGAATTTGAGATTTTAGAATGTAGAGCTGGATCTGTCCCTTTGCTTTTCCCATCTGGGAGCACCCTGGCTCCAGCTCTGCTGGCTGCTTCCCAGTGGTGACTTCCAGTAACCTTGAAACAGCATTGTGTAAAACCATCAAGTGAACAACACTCTCCTTTGCACCAGCTCTCTTGCCCATGTACTTGTCAGAAAATAACTTCCTGCATCTGCAGCCCTCATCTGCTGTTCAGAGCTATGGAACCCAGCTCCCAGGTAGCCTCCCTTCAGCTCTGAGCTGCACAACTGCCTCTCAGCTTTCACTTCTAACAACATCGCGGTAACTACCAGCCCTCTACAGCCTACTCCCCATTAATGTCTGGAAGGACAATTATACCTTAGAGGACAGTGAATGAAAAATACTTTAGAAATTTGGAGTACATAGACAAATGCTTCAACAAAAAAAGACTCAGAGTGTAGCTCTCTCCTTGGGTCCTCTTGCGTTTTTCTAGCTTGTTCATTCTGCCTTGAATGTCCACTTCCTTCTCCACCCATGTGAGAACTCTCTGTTGCTGTGGCAAAATTTTAAAAGAAAACATTCACTAAGTGAGAGGGTCATTTGGTTTCATGTTTCAAGGTTTCTGCATGTGGGCCTTGAGCGCCATCAGTTGAGGCCTGAGGCGAGATCTAACATCATGGCAGCAAGTTTGGAACAGAGCAAAGCTATTTCCCACCTGAAGCCAGAATGAAGAGGAAGCAAGAAGAAGAAACAAGCCGGTAACAAGACACTGTCTTCAAAAGTATGCTCCGGTAATTTACTTCAAGTAGACCTCACCCTTCAAATGTCCATTCAGCTCCCACATCCCAACAACCCTCATGAATAAAAATAATAAAATATGTTTGCTATTATTGGATGGCAATCCAGATCTTTGCTTTGCTGAAAGAGAATCAACCTATGATCCTCATTTGCATAGAACTTCAGTAGGCAAATAGGATCAAGAGAATACAATTACGTTGCTTTGTTTATACTAAATAGGGTACTTTAATGACTGTCTGATTCCTGTCATTTTGACTATAATTAAATTCAAACTTCAAAACTGGCCAATAATTAGTAACATGCAACTTCCCTTTTAAACATGGTTCCTCTTTAAAATGTCTTCTTTTTATTTAAATTCATCAATTTGGCAAATAATATAGCCTCACCCTCATACCTGCCCTCACAACTCCCCAAAACACAGCTTGCCATACCTACCCTTCAACCAGACTTGCTTCAAGAAATACTGTGAGGCCAATTATATTCTGTTTTCCCAGTCTCAATCCCCCTGCCTTTCCAGGAAAACCTGTACTACTTTTCTCTAAGTGTCTTCCTTCCTTTCCTGAGGAAAGTCTATCCACACTCTCCCTTTGAGGAGGAATTTGAGTTTTTAGAATGCCAAGCTAGATCTGTCCCTTTGCTGCTGGCTGCTTTCCAGGGGTAACTTCCTGTAACCTTGAAGCAGCACTGTGTAAAACCATCAAGTGAACAACACTCTCCTTTGCACCTGCTCTCTTGCCCATCTGCTTGTCAGATCACACCCTCCTGCATCTGCAGCCCTTTTCTCTAAAGTCTTCCTTCCTTCAGGATGGCTCAAGATCCAGTTTCTCCATGAACACCCCTGTAGGCTCTGGCATCTTCCACCTGTCTTCAAACACTCCTCGCCTGGAACTTCACTGCATCTCTGCTCTAACCCTTCACATCCCCTGCCTTTTCTACTGCCCTACTTGGCTAATAGTTTTCCACATTCCCTATTCATTAGAATCACTTGCAGTTTTGTTGGAAAGACAGATTGCACTAAAGCAACTCTGAGTTCATCAGTATGGGACTAAAGCAACTCTGAGTTCATCGGTATGGGAGACAGAACTCTAAAGATGGGCACCCAAGTATCCTTTCCATTGTTATTTTTGTTGTTGTTGTTGTTATCATTGTTTTAATCCATCACTAATCTGAGTACTACTGTGAAAGGACATCATAGATATGAGTCACTAAAGTCTCAAGTGAACATTTCTTAGAGTACTTTAAATGATCTCTGTGGGTCTAGGTAAAGCCCTTACAAAGCACAAAGTTTTCTCTGATGTACTCGCAGCAGAAGAATTCAGTGAGGTTCTAAGAACACATGTCTCTGCTGACTTCAAGATGGAGGCAGCCAGATTTGAAGGAGGTGGGTGGCCTCCAGAAGCAGAGAACTGTGTCCAACTGACAGGTAGGGAGGAGATGAATTTTGCCAACAACCTCAGTGAGTGTGGACTATACTTTCCCTCTAGTCTTCAGACAAGAATATGGTCTTGACAGACACTTATTTGGGCCTTGTGGAACCCCAAGAAGTGGACATAGCAAAGCCCACCTTGCCTTTAGACATTTCAGAAGTATGACATTATAAGTTGAAGCTGTATTATTATTGCTTGTTAGTGGTCACTTGTTCACAATAAAATGATTAATATAAAACACATGATGCTGGGCCCAGGAATTTGTGTTTCAACAAGTAGGTGGTCTCCAGCCACAATTTTAGAAACATCATCCAGAAACTTTATAATCCTTATTTTGCATGTCGAATAAGCAAGGTTCAAAGTCATTTATTCTTTGGCAAAATAATGTACTGAACCCTTTAGCTTGCAATTAATCCTACCCCACACTGAAAGTGTTGAATTCAGGAGCTGTCAAGGTCTTTGAACTTTATAAAATTCTCTAAGGCACACAAGCTATTTTCAGTGAAACTATCATGGCTGAAGCCAGGGTTTGCACAACTCATCCTTTTGGAGAAGGTGCAGGAAATGCAACCAAAGGAAGTGACTTCTGGATAGGACATTAACTTTTTTGTTGTTGTTGTTGTTGTTATTGTTGTTTGTTTTTTGTTTTTTTGTTTTTCGAGACAGGGTTTCTCTGTGTAGCCCTGGCTGCCCTGGAACTCACTCTACAGACCAGGCTGGCCTCGAACTCAGAAATCAGCCTGCCTCTGCCCCCCAAGTGCTTGGATTAAAGGCATGTGCCACCACTGCCCGGCAGACATTAACTTCTTTGTTAGTATGCACTGTCACAGAGCAGTAAACAGGACTCCTTAAGGCTGCTGATCAGGGTCAGGTCCAAAATCCCAAGAAGGGTTCTATAAAACTAGAGTTGTACTCTGCATTATGCTCGCTCTGAGAGCCTCCCCACTCCCCCACAACAATAGAGATTTTCTGAGTACTGTAGTAAAAGAAAATGAAACGGAGAGACAACAGGGGTGGGAGTGGGGCTCGGATTCCTGAACATTCTCCATCCATCCTCATGAATATAATCCCTGCTTGCTTGATGAGGACCGTAAGCACAGCTTTTCAAAAAGAGACAATCAGCAGCTAAATATTAGTGTTGGAAAGGAACTTGGAACTTCTCACATTGAAACAAACCTTCAGCACAAACTCTGTTTGAGTGCTCTTAGTGATGGGGAGCTCACCACCTCATTACACAGTTCATTTCATGTCTGGGCAATTCCATCTAGAAGGTGCTTCCTCACCTGAGCTGTAACCTGCCTTTAACCTGCTATAAGTGGGTGTGTATTGCTGAGTCAGTGTGCTTGTCTGATTTTGAATATCCAGTAGATATAGAGACCATTGTACCCAATCCTGTGCTGTGTGTGCTTTTAGAAAAACCTCTGTTAATTCTAAGATTTTATTATAGGATTATGTTATACTATATCATACTATATTTTATTATGTTATATAGTATATATTATCAATTATATTATTCTCATATCTTTCTTCATGCCTGGCCTCTTAGAAAATCAGCTATACATGAAGTAGTCAGAAAGACCCAGAGTAAGCAGACTACAGAAACAGAAAATGGTAAAGAATTAACAAAAGAAAATTGACAAAAGAAGGTAGATGCTTTGAATCCATAGTAAGGACCCAGACTCTGCTGGCTAGAGTTGTAACAAAATTCACAATGTCCGAATTACTTCTTCCTCAAAAAGTACTAAGAATTATCTATTACTGTTCTACTGTTTTCTAGACTCTACTGCACCAGAGTTGCTGTTTCCGTAAGGATTCTAAGTAAAACATCTTTAGTACAAACCCTAATTGAGTCTCCCATCTGACTAAGACCAAAGATATTCAGGACAAAAGAGGAAGGTAGCATCAGAGGAAAAGTAGAGTCCTGCACTCTAGTCCCTTTGAACTCTGGAGTACAGTCTCAGTTGTCCCAGATCATAGAAAATAGTCTTTGTTTGTGTCTGTCAATGTTTATAATTCTTAAAAGCCAAACATGCACACTGTTTATGTATATAGATGGACAGACACTCCTGGATAAATCACAGAGCTAAAATGTTTATGTTTTGGATATATTTCAGACCAAGGCCCTACTCTGGAGTCTTGCACAGCTGGAATGCAGCAGGAATCCCAGCAAGCTGGTTCTGATGGAGAGAAAGCCTGAAAGATCTGACTTCACAGAAAAAAAAGTTCTTTTTCTAGGCCCACCCCTTTCCCCATGGCCCAGTGTAACACCTGTCTCATCAGCAGGGGCACTGGGAAGGGAGGGGCCTCCAGGCACCTTGGTCCCCAGATTCTCCATGCCTCATTCTTCATCCACGCCGCTCGTAATGTGCCATCACTGGCACAGTTACACCTGAACAGTCTGGTGCTGCCAAACACCTGGCTTGATTTTCCACTGTCCAAATGAAAAATAAGCATAATCTGTTTTTTGAGGATACAGCAAATGAGGGAGTTCATGACAAATTGTGTTGGTTTATGCAGAATGGTGATAATAAGATACAAATGAGAATTTTTTTTTTTTGCTTAATGAATAATACTAATCATGTTTCAACAAATGCTGTGCCCTTCTAATTAGAGAGACTGCATAAAACCAGCTTAATTTATTTGTGACTAGTTATACAGAGTTTAAATATTTACTAGAGATTTACTCAAATGTTTGAGAGGATTTTAAACATTTCCTCCAGTGGAAGTGGCCCTGTCTGATTCTGTGGAAAGGTGTGACAACTCTAACTTGTGGGATCTCTCTGATTTTGCAATGTATGATTAAAAACCCCAGTCCCAACATGAAGAAGAAAGGATATTATTGATTTGCATGCTAATTCTCCAACTGTTACTCATTTTCTTGATTCCAGCTTCTTCTAAAGTTGCTCTCCCAACATTCATCACTGTAATACACTAGAGGGGTTGAGCATCTTTTTCAATAAATTATAGGAACTATGACTAATTACAGTGATATTAACTATGCAAAGTAATGTGTAACTTAAAATGGATGCGTTCATCATTTCAAAGTACGCCTTTGACTTCTGACGGTCTAATACAGGCACACTCCCTTGGAACGAAGCATGTACTATATTTTCCAAGAATTTCCATGGCAAATCTAGGTTTTGTTTACAAGCATAATATCCTATACAAGCATAATATAATGTACTCGGTCCTCTCTGATGACCTAGAACAACAGTAGTAAAAACACGAAGAACATAAGAGGCAACAAGATTCAGAGACACACAGGTGACATGCTTCTCTGACATGAGATTTGACAGACAGCCCAGCTAATGTGAGGTTTTACTGAAATACTTTATTATTTGCATTTCTCAAAAGTATATTTTGACTGTAAATTATTTTAAAAATATTTTTACTAATGCTTTGAGAAGTTCGTACAATGTATTTTGACCATACTCATCCTCCATTCCTTCCCCTGACTCTTCCTGTGTACACCCTACCTCTCCCAACTCTGTGTCTTTTTTTCCTTTAGGAACCCTGGACACCAGTTTGTACTGCCTATATACTCCAGGACGTAGAAGATGATCAACTTACAAGCAGCCATACCTTTAAAGAAAACTGACTTTCCCTCCCCTAGAAGCCATCCAGTGTCTTTGGCTCTTCAGTTAGGGTTGGGAGCTAATGAATCCCTTCACACTGCATGCTAGAATCTTGACTGTAGGTCTCATGCAGCTAACCACAGTGGCTGTGAGCTACAAGTAAGGTTGTCTTGTCATGCCCAGAAGGCTCTTGCTCTGGTCCTCCCCAACCTCTGGCTCTTAGAATCTTTCTACTTTACCTTCTAAAGAAAGTCCCTGAGCTTTGGAGTGACAGAGATGTCCCATGTATGGCTGAGGCCCCCACGACTTCACATCTCCCTACTTTCACCAGTTATGAGTTCTGTGAACTGTTCTTATTCCACTCTGTCTGTGCCCTCCTGTTCTGGAGGAAGAAACTCAATTTTATTGGGAGATTCAGCCATCTGTCCAAGATCCAGACCCAACAACTGAGCCGCCTTCCAGATTTGCTCCCATGTTGGCCTTGTTCTGCTCTCTACACCAACTGAATCAATGCTTGATTTGTTAAAGAAATGGAGATCATTTCCAAATCCATCCTTTATTCATTTAATATAATTTGTCCATTATTTCTTTCATCATTCACTCATTAGTCTGTAATGGTTTCTGAGACATATTTTCTCTTCCTGGCACAGTTTTGGATACTTCAAGCATGTGGGTGATGATACAGCCATGCATTACAAAGCTCATCCCTGTCTCCGATATAAGAAAGACTGACGACATGACACAGACTACCATGAGGTGCGCTGTGGTTTCGGGAGAACATTACAGAAGTATGCAGGCGAGGAGATTGTTCTAACCAAGAAAACAAAAAGTCAGTGGTCAGAGAACCACTCTGGTAATGTTTAATTCAGTCTGAAAAAAGGCATGGGATTTATCCTAGTGGACAAGAGCAAAGGCTTCCATAGGCTTAGAAGAACAAAGCCAAGAAAAAACTACGGATAGGAAAACGGGCCTTGCCAAATGCATTTGGGCTCCTGTTGATGGCTCTGTATGTTTACTATTGCAGAAAACTCTGATTCTATTTATCGTTTTCATGGGTTTCGAGCAGAGGAGTGCTGGTGATACTTTTCTGTTTCACCTGAAAAATCTACATAAAGCAGGAAGAAAGGGAAGGCCCTGGAGGAAGAGATGAGATGGGAGTGGTTGCATAAGAAGGAGCAAGTAATTCCTGTTGTAGCCTCCAAAGGGAAATGCCGGGGTTGGTTAGCAGAAATGGGTTTGAACGCTCTTAAGGAACAGAGTGGCTTGTTAACGTTGACTGTGCTTGTAGTACATACACACAGGAATGTTTTTCCTGAGCTTCTGTCTCTGCTCTTTTTGTTTTTATGTGATGCGTATCATTATCCCTTAAGTTTACATAAAACAGGACTGGATGTTTGTCAAGGAGAAATTCTGATTATTCTCTCAAAGTTACACTTCATACAGTATTCATAAGTAACAGGTACATTCACAGATAAGAATTTATGAGTTCTGATTGGCTACCACAGAATGATAGCGTCTCCTACAATCTACAAAGGAGCCAGCATCTCTATGCTTACTGGGTTACATATTAAGTCCTGAAATGTCCTTTTTCTAAAGAGAAAACTGGACAACAAAGAAATTATATGTTTCAAATTGTAATATACAGCCAAGATATTTGGTGCTTAAGGTGACAACGTGGGTTTCAAGATAACTTAATGGTATCATACTTTACTTTTAGTTCAGAAAATGATTCTGGGGACTGGAAAGATGCTGACCCCAAATTTGGCTTTCAGCATCCACTGACCAATTTACAAATATCTGTAATTCCAGCTCCAAGAGATGCAATTCCCTCTTGTGGGTTGCCATGGTCACATGTACTCATGGTTGTACATACCTACACAGACACAGACTCACACACATAATCACATAATTAACAATAAATTAAGCCTTAAAAGAAAAAGAAAATGATTGTATAATAACTAAAGACTCTTAGCCAATAGACTGGGTTGCAACTCATTCTAATATAAAACACATGATCTTGAACAAGCCACATGATGCCTTTGTGCCTCAGTTTCCTCATTTGTAAAATGAGGCAAGCATGGAAGTGTTTGCTGATAATCGTGTACATGGAGCTAAGAATTGGACATTATTATAATTTTATTATCATCAGATTAAAGGATTCATTCAGGACTTAGTAGTGTCATGGAATTCTAACCAATAATCCTAACTATGAAGATGATATTTTCAAAGCTCACTATATGATAGAAGTGTTGTTGTTAGTATTTTTTGTGGTGCTCGGAATTGGACTGGGGGTCTTAAGCATATTTTCATACAAGCACTGTAACCACTGAGCTGTCCTCCTTGATCATCATAATAAGAACAGAGAAACTGCCTTGCAGCCCATATTTGGGTTTCTGAGTCAGATGGAAGGAAGCACAATCACAAGAAGCTAAACTGACTTCATTTTTCTCTACTGTATGTTAAGTGTCAAGAATTTCAGTATTAAGATACACAAACTTTTGCAAGTGTAATGATGTTTTCAAATTTGGAGTAAAATAGTCTCTCATTTTTCTCTCAAGCATCACTTTTGATTTGTCTTATGTCTATTTATGTCTATTTTTTGTCTCATCTCTTGAAAGACTCACATCGTTTTATCCTTCTGAGAGTTGGGAGTTAATCCAAGATTTAAAGTAAAAATGTTTTTTAAAAGCCCACTTATTCAAACATACTTGGTTTTCAATAAACATTTTTTTCACTCTAAACTCCTAGTATGTGCAGACATCACAGTGACACATTTACACTCTTTAACTTTGTCTTTATGAGAGTGAGTCTTGTAGGGTCATTATTCCTACTGTATAGGAAACAAACCTGAGAGATGAAGGGCTTTTCTCAGGTCCTATTATTAGCTGATTGCTCAGAAGAGATTTGTCTGGGGTCCCTGCTTCTGTTCAGTGAACAGCGTGATGCTTGGCCTTTGGCTATTTGTGATGAAGAATTTTAATTCTTTAGATGACACTTACTCTTCACATGTTGTATTAAGCCTGTCCCAAGATACATGGGTCCCTTAGATATTGGCTTTTAAGGGCTGTTCAGCAATCTGACCCACAAGCAGGAATTCACATACAGGTATACCCTGGTAGAGTGGAAGAATATAGTCAATTCTCTCCATGTGTTGCATCTTCCTCAAAGAACCAATGGAGCAAATGTTGGTGAAAATTCAGAGGCTAACACAGGTGCAGAACCTCACTGTCTCAAGCACTCGGAAGGAAATCGTGTAGATCCTCATTTTTATACAGTTGAACAATAAAGATCAGTTGATTTAATGGAACCTAAAAAGATCATTAGGCATTTTAAAATGTATTTAATAAAATGACAATTTTATTAAACCTATCAGCTGCCAAATGCCTTTCAAAAATATTTCATGCACCCTGGCCAGAAAAGAACAAATAAACAGCCAAGGCTTTTGGGATCCTTCAGATCACAGAACTGCCCACCTGTCTTCTGCTGCCACAGCTCTAGGGGTTGGTTCATCCCTGGACATTTTGGAGCCTGAGGCTACAGCCTTAAATCTCAACCCACAGTGGCTGGGACTGAAGCCATTCTGGCAAAAGAAGGAGCCCAGCATCTGATTATTTTTAAATGTGCTTTCATTGTGTGCTGTTTGCAGCTGTGAGTTAATTTTGTTTAAAAAGAAAAAAAAGACCATTTGCTTCTTTAAAATCCAGGTTTTTATCCCTCTGCAGAGCAGCTGTAAGAAGACCAGACTAAACTTCAAATGCTGCTTCCCTAAGAACCACTCTGGGAAGATGCCTTCCCACCAGCAAGATCCTCCTTGGCTGATATGTGCAGATGGGCAGAGAGATGGACCAATTGTAGATCTGAAAAGTGTGACAGCTGACTGGCTGCATTCTAAAGTGATCCTGATCCATCTCTCATCCCTTGTATGCAAGAGAAAACTCAATGGCAGAGATGTGAGTCTAGCCTAAGACCTCAAATCTAGCTACCCAGAACCCTGCAGCAGCTACAATCTAGATGCAGACAGCAATCTGGTGTGGATAAATGCCGTCAGTCCCATCATGTGGTCGGCATCCTTCTGCAGGAAGTGTGAGCCACTGCTGTGTATATGGCAGTTTAAATGTGTTTGGCGTTTGGCAACAGGTCTCTTTCTTTCCCTCCACCCCATGTCTGAATCACTATCTCAGTAGAATTTGAAGTTCCTTCTCTCTTGCCTTTAACCTTTTGTCTGAGAACATCCTTCCTCAGAAAGTGTCCCCAGTTGGACAGGCTCATCCCCATCTCTCTCCATCACATCTTCTAAGCAATTTAGTATCACGTTTACATTTCGTTATAACTTTGGGGATCTGCATGTCACACGTACTTCCTCCACTAGTCCACACTACCCAAACATCAAGGGTCCTGTTGCTGCCGGCTTCTTTCATCAGTATGAGAGAGTAATGTGTCTGTGAATCCTCCCATGAGTCCATGCCACGAGACTGAGTCATATAATGACAAACAGTAATCAATCCCATCTCTGTCACTGCCCTGTTAGCTACAGGGTGGCTCTGCCAGTCACTTGCCAATCAATTTCACAGAATGTAGGTTGTGCCTCCCCCAATTCAAGTCTCCTAATTAATGGAGTGACAAAATTTTGACATTTTGTTGGCTTCTCTGGCTCTTGTGGGAATTTCAGGAAGAGGCTTGAAGGAAGTAGGGGATAAGCAGGATGGTAAGGAACGAAGGCACTGTGGCTTAAAGAGTCTTTGGCAATTTTTGGTTAATGGTAATTTTTAGAATAAATGATCTTCTCTAATTATAACAGCAATGTGTCTTCAGAATATGTCTTTCAAAAGACTGTAATTCGCAAAAACTAAAATTCAAATCAATTCATTTGTTGTATTTGTTTTGCTTTTGCACGATAAGAACCTCAATGTTGTCTACCTTACATGGTTTGCGTTATGTACAAATCACTCCAGAATGAAGGCAGACCTCAGATGGTCCATTCATCTGCCCATCTGTACAAATAAGCTACAAATATTACCAGACACAGGTCTCATTCCACCACTCTGTTCTGCCTTCTGTATGTTCCTTATAACACTGGCTTCTGCTGTGGCCACAAAATCTTCTCCAACTATCTGGCTGCTGATTGTGGTACCTGGACCACGTGATAATACACTGGTGTCTGGAGAGGTTGGGTTTCTCCCATCCAAGCATTGACTAAAAGTCTGCAATTCTCTTAACTGTATCAAAAGCAGTTATTTGCCTAACTCTGGAGCAGACATTGAATCCAGGATGGTGAGATGGCTGGGAAATGTTTGCCAGAGTCTACAAAATTTCAGTTCACCCTATAGGATGAAAAGATTCTGGAGACTTAATGTAGAGCGTGGAGACTATAGAGACTATCAGATTGTGTGCTCGGAATTGCTAAGAATACACTGTGAATGTTTTCATCAGATACAACAGAAAAAATAACTTAAGGGATAGATCTGTTAATTACTTTGATGCTATTAATCAGCTCACTAAATATTTGCACACCAAAGGATAGTGGTGTACACCTTAAATACTATGATCCTAATTACCTTTTTAGAGGCTAAGATAATGTCACCCAGGAAATGGCGTGGCCCTTGACTAAATAATCAATTCTAACCTAAAATCCCTAACTTGAAGAACTGAATCATAATGGTTGTTTTTCTCTCAACTAGAAAACTTGTGGCCCTCAAGTCAGTTTTAGAAAACTTAATGTATGATATATGTGGTGTGAGGTGGGGGAGGGAGGCGACAAGGTGGCAGTTAATGGGTAGGTTGTGTTTTTTCTGTTCCACTAATACCATTGCGAAGGGATGAACTATTTGAGGTGATTTTACTGTACAGTTATAAACATATCTATACTTGTGAGTGTGTGCTTATATCCATTCTTGTGAGTGTGTGTTTATACTTGTGAGTGTGTGTTTATATCTATACTTGTGAGTGTGTGCTTATATCTACACTTGTGTGTGCTTACAATGTTACATAATTAAGAATCATCATTTTGTGACATCTATCTTTCAATGCACAGCAGAGTTTTCTTATGCAATAAAAGCTTCTAAAAACTTATGTTTCCAAAGGATAGAATTCCACAGGTCAAATCCATAAGTGGAAGCATAAAAACAAAATTTTTATATATTTATTAAAACGTTCCTCTTAGACATATTGTGCCAATTTTATACTCTGGCAGTAGAACAGGCAGGCATATTTAAGTATTTACACCTGATATATTTTTAAAATCCCCAAAGTATTAAAAATTCTCAAGATGTGAAGTTAATAATTCATCAAGAGCTTAGCATTTAGGATTTGTAACTTAATGTTTTCTAATATTTCTTGTCTGGACATCTCCTGTAAAGAAATACAGAATATAATTTTAGTTGGGTGTAGGTGAGAACTAATATGTTTTAAAGATGGTGCTGTCCAGCTATCCCTGTGAACTGAGCCTTTTCCTCCTAGAGGGAGGCTCCTCAGGACTCAGGAAGTCAACAGAACTTACAGGAAGCTCCCAGAAATTTCCAAGGTTAACGAAGTACCTTCTCCAAACATTCCAGCTGCTGATAGGTCATGCAGTGGGTCACAGCCATGCGGCTTTCCTGATAGTCACCCACACTGGGGAAGATGTGTTGTAATATAATTGCTTTGCTGTCATTCATACTTTTATAACTAACATCTCAAAGTGACTTCGCAAATATGATGCTGGGGAACCCCAATAAACTCACTGGTTCACTAAACAAGACATGAGGAGAGCTATTCCTGTGGATTCTTGTTGGTGCCCTATTTGGGATGGATAGAAATTTGTTCACTTCTCCCCAGCAGAAGTCCCACAGCAGATGAACTCTTCACTCTCAGCTAATCCTAATTCTCTGATATGTAAATGGCATAGTTTAAGCATATCTGATCAAGCACAGAGGTAAAGGTACTGTTTCATGTAACAAAGAAGAGTACCCAGAGATGGCTATACTCAAACGTTGTGGTAGCCAGAACATTTTCTATTCTTTCCTTACCCTGGGGAGGATCCTAGGAGGCCATAGAACCTTACCTGGGAAATTTTCTGAGTACCTATCTTCTTACCTGCACCAGCAAGGAAGGTACCTCAAGTCCAAAATCCCTGGTTAGCTACTTGTTTAACTGGCAGATCCTTTGCTCTATGAAGTAGAGTGGGGATACCTATTTACTGTATAATTGATTGGTATCCTCTACTGTACATGTTGGGGTCAACTTCTCTTTCTGACCCCCCTCCTCTTATATTTGGTGGAGTAGAAACTGACACCAATATAATTCTTCACTTTCACTTACTATACATTAAACTCACTTCAGAAATTTGACTATTGTTTAAATAAATATACACTGTCATTAGAGAGTATACCATATCATTTCACCTGCTCCTTCTTGCTTCCCAGTTGTTCTCATAACCTCATACTATAGCCAAAAACTGTCCTTGCTTGCCACTTATCCCTGAGAGAAGCAATGTCTCAAGCAGGCTACCCTCCTACTTCTTTCTAAGCTGTAGCTAGCTGCTGGGGCTGCTGAGAATCACAAAGATGGTAGAGAGGCAGATGCTGAAAGAAATAAATAGTTGTCTTCTGCCCTTTCTTGATATATCACCTGAATTCTAGGAAAATAGTTTGAATTTCCATTTTGTTCTTTTTTTCTCTCTCTCTCTTCTATAATTTAGGAGAGTAGTCTAACATAAAACAAAGTGCTCAAAAGGTCCCATATTTACAGAGGAGATACTCTGTATCCAGTCTCGAACACCCAAATTATCTTGTGACCTAAAGAGATAATGGCTGAGAAATTAAAACAGTTTGCCAGGATTAGACGACCACCTAATTCCATAGAGCCCTCCAGATTGAATCTCCCATATCTGGTACTAGAGCTCACCACAATTTAGAAAGGTGATGTCTGACATTCAGGGAAGGCATGTGTTTTTAAGGAAAACATTCACAGAGGAATTCCCAAATCTAAGATGCATATCTGTGAAGCCCCAGAGGAAGAGTATCCTACCATGTCCTTGTAAGAGTTGGAAATGCATCCTATGGCAAGAGATAAAAAAGAACAGCTCAGGACTGTGGTTGACTGAGAGGAATGAGGGGTCAATCAGCATTATCATATCATGTCACTGTGATGTGCCCAAGTGCCTATTTGTTACAAGATGTTCAGAATAAAGCAATAACACACACAATGGCCACTCGCCTTACATAGATTGCAGTCTGGTGGGAGAGATGTGAAGTAAGAAAACATTACAGGGATCATGGCTATTTCCAAAACTGAAGGTGAGATAGGTTGGGGACGTACATTCCATTCACAAGAAAAAGAAAGGTCTTTCATAGAGGAGAACTTCAGCCAGAAAGATCATGGATGTGCAGAAAATATTCAGGGCAGGGAGAGTGGAGTGCTGGTCTATGCCAAGCAAGGAGCATGTACAAAGCCCTGGAGGGGAAATAAAATGGTGACTGGCAACCTCAAAGCCAGTTCCCTGTGGAAAGGATGGAATGAGGATCTGGAGAAGCACATGGAGGCCAGAATAAGCTGAGCTCCATAAGCTACACTCAGGAATTTGATCTTTATCCCAAGAACAATATGGAGCATTTAAAGCAGGGAGCTGTAGAATAATAGCTGCATTTTTAAAAGATTGCTCTGACAGAAACAGCCAGAGAAGCCAAATGTACTGAACAGTCTCTTAGGAGACCCTTGTACTCACCACATAGCTTGGATGTGGGTGTGGAGGGAGGGAGGACACAGAATTTGCTTCCATCTGTCTCTAAACCATAGATACCAGGGTATGCAAAATCAAACCTAAAGTCTGCTCAGGAGTCTCTGAGAATTAAAGAGAGAAAGAAATCCAAATTACCTCCTGTTTGCTAGGAGGAAATTACAGAAGTGAGTCTACAAAAGAAAAAGAAAATTAGTTGTAGTAATTCTAATTCACAGACACTATTTCCTGGCCAGATGCTGCAGTGGAAAATCGCAGAAACACCCACGAAAATCATAAATGAAAATCACATATTCGTAACATTTAATGAGAATACAGGCTGAATTTACAGCCGCTGAACGTGCAATATGGATGAAGATGTTGATTTACCCATGCACGACGGAAATATATATGATAGAGGAAAACAATAGCCAGACATGTGATAAACATTTGCATGAAAATGAATCATGAGAAAAACTTGAGACTTCTTCAATACTTTATGCACCAAATTATCTTCAGGGCAGTCAAAAAGAAATAGTAATAAATAATAACGGGGTGTTTTTTTGCTGTTATTTATTTATTTTTGTTGACAAAACCACTGTTGACTTCAGGGAAAGTTCAGCATCCAGAATGTGGCCCAGGAAATTTATAGTCTGTAACTCAGAGAGCAAAGACCTTGAACATCAAGAAAATCTTCTACCCTTGTTTATATACACTGTTCTTTATCACAAAGGAAGAGCTGGTACCCATTCCAAGTAACCAAGCATTATGCAAGGAATATTCTGACTCACCCAGCATCCTTAATCAGTAAATGCTGTGCCAATGGAAAGAAAGTGGAGAGAAGTCACAGCATCCATTAATAAAAAATGACTGGGGCTTTCTATCAACAGAAGCATCATTAGGAAATGTATGGTAGGAAAATAGTGGGCTGTAGATTTGTGGTGGCGAGGATGGCAACAGAATACTAACATTTATACACTCTTAAACACTGCCTTAGGATACATGCTGGATTTTAGGTAAGCACTCATGTACATAATATAGAATCATGCATTGCCAGCACCGCGCTTAACTACAGCCTCAAAATAAAGGCCTACCATGCATGTCCCTTTGGCTCACTTTCTAGCCTTCAAACAAATATTCATCACAGGCAATTGATTGTTCTTTTCTGACTATGCCCCCCACCCCCATGATGGAACTAGTCAATTTTCGTCAAAAGACCAGTCAAATATGACAGGGTAGAACCCTTCAGATGTAATCTAATCATTTTTTTTTAAAACAATCTTCTCTTGGCTGTACTTCCACTCCCAACCCCAGAGCCCTAAGTAAATGATGGAATCATGATTCATCTTTCAGTAAATGCTGCAGTCTCTATTTCATCCAAGGAGCTTGGCCACATAGCACACTTGAAATTTCAAAGTAACAGCATTAGCTTTAGAAAATACAAGGCAGTTGTGTTCTGGTAACAGAAAGCCTTCTTGAATATGTCACCTGGCGTTTTAAAGGGACTTGTTTTATTTGCTGATGAGGGAGAATGAGTTCACATGAAACCTTAACAAATGAATGAACGAAATCCACAAAAGTTGCTAATGCTTTTCAAATGTCAATAATGCATGTCACCAGTGAATTAACTAATCAGATCCCATTTTAATGGCATTTCTACTCATCATTAACCTAAACATGGACCATAAAGTTACTTGAGCATCCATAAATGAGCTAATGCAAAATCATACAATTTACAGAACGACAGCATCGAATACCCCTTCCAGGTTGCCCTATGAGTCTTGAGGCTAGGATTAGACATAGTAATATCAATGAATATAATGAATTTAAAACATTTTATATCTGTTTCCCATGCCTTGTTTGCCAAAATAATCATAATTTTCTTCCTAATTCACTAGGTATGTCACCTCTAATGGTTCACTAGGTATGTCACCTCTAATGGCTCACTAGGTATGTCACCTCTAATGGCTCACTAGGTATGATGTCACCTCTAATGGCTCACTAGGTATGATGTCACCTCTAATGGCTCACTAAGTATGTCGTCACCTCTAATGGTAGCCCTCTCTCCACCTGTATTCTTCCCTTATGTGGAAACAGGAGTGCTTCGAATCACTCCCCAGTTTAGGATCTAAGGACTATACTGGTTTTGATAAGAAGGTGGAGTATACCACCTCCCACATTCCTGTTTAATACAATCTTCTATTAGAATTCCAGGATTTATGTCACTATTATAGAAAATCTCATTTTGACTATAACACCATCATTACCTAATAAATGACTTCAAGATGCTAGAAAGAAATTTGGCCAAGACAAATAGGTGTTCGACAAGGCTTCCCCGGCACACTCATTTTGCTATATGGAAAATGAACTAACCAAGTTTAATATACACTGAATGAAATTTGGAAGCACGGTCTAATGCTTTTTTGAACAGTACCTGAAGTGAGCAGTTTTTGATTTCCCCGCTTCCTCCTCTAATGTGTATTCTCAACAAAATGGCCAAACTAATCCTCTAGAACAAACACCACACCACACCACTCCTCTGCTCAAAGCCCTTCCATGCCTCCTGTTCCATAAAGCATACAAATCAGAGCCCTGACTGGTAAGCAGAGTCCACTCTATTGAGCCTCTCTAATGAATCCTTACCCTCTTGGTCACTCACTTTGCTTCAGCACCAGTGGTCACACTGTTTTTCTAACAGAGCCTTCACAGATGCATCAGTGGATATCTGTACAATCTGAGCTTCTGACAAGAGCATCCATCTTCCCATTGTCTACAAGTCCAGCTCGCCCTTTGCCCTGTGAGCTCTTCTTGAGAGTCTAACCCTTTCCAACAGACTCCAAGCTTCATTTCACTGCTCTTCCCCACATCTCAATACTATGTACCCCATTCTAGATCCTTTCTGGAGCATCATTCATTTGTCACTAATATTCTGAACAGGCTACTGATAGATCCTGTTGGTCATCTCTCTTTCTCACTAGAACAGAAACTCCATATAGTCTATTATCTTCAACTCCTGGATGCCCAGAACATAGACTACATGGCACCTACCAGGAACTTAATAATAGTACCCGAATAAATGAATGAGGAACAAATGAACGAATTCCAAGTTCTTGACCAGGGGAGAGATCTAACTTACTGAAAATTCTTTGGCTTAAATTTATAATTACATTCCACATTTTCTCATCTGTGAAATGAAGTCATTATAGTAACAGAGCTGGTGCAAAGATTAAAACAGAAACAGACTGAAGACACTGCCTTGTATACACGTTCATTACTGTGAATTTAAGAATAAGAAAAACAAGAATAAGCTGAGCTTGGTGGTGCAAATCTGTAATCTCTACTGTGCTCCAAAGACTGATTTAGGGAGGTCATAAACTCACAGCCAGTTTAGACAGTTAAGTAAGACCTTCTCTCCAAATAAAAATTTTATTAGTATTAGACTGTTTAGGTAACACTAATTAAGGCCTAGATTCCACCACTGGTACTACAAAAGCAAAGACATAATGAAAGAGCAAGGGAGAGGGAGTCAGCTAGGGAGGAAGAGAGGAGGTAGAGAGAGGAAAAATACAAGAATAAAATTTCAAATATATAGACAGACATCTTCTCCTCAAGGAAGATGTGGTCTTTGCATTGGACCTATCCAAGGATCCTCCTAAGCATTGTTTCAGAAGAGAAATAACTAGATCCGCTGGGTCTGCCTGTGTCAATGTCAAAAGTATCCACTAAGCATTGATGTGGCTGGGAAGAGAGGAGGTAGATACAAAGAGCAGCGTTCAGGGTCCAAGGCCAGGATTAGAGAAAGGAAATACTAAACTCTCAAAAAGTTGCGAGACCTTTGGAGTCTTGTACTTGGTGATTTCTTTTCTGAGTCTGGATATCAGCCAGTTATGTAGCAGAGGTAAAGACAAAATCAGTCATCAGTATCCATGACTCCCCTGCAAGTCCCAAGAAGCCACACTATGGTATATCCTAAAATGTACTTTGACTCTGGCACTATTACAAAATCTACCATTCATTTAAAGATTCATCATTTCCCAGCATGCTTCTGTGTACCTCAAGACAGAAGATTGAGGTTTTATTTTTTATCCAGTGCATGTGTATGTTCACATGTGTACAAGTGCACATTGTGTGTGTGTGTGCTAGCATGGAAGCCAGAGAATGGCCTTGAGTATCCTTTGGCAGAAGCCATCCACATTTTCTTTTGAAATAGGATTTCTCATTGATCTTGAACTTGCTGACTGGGCTAGGCTGACTGGCTAGGAAGTTCTGGGATATACACACATGTCTCTGTTGCCCCAGCTCGTAGGCATGCAGCACTATGACAGACATTGTTACATAGGTTCTGCAGATTAAACTCAAGCTCACGAGCACTGCACTGGTTGAGCCATCTCGCATCCAAGTTTCACTCACTTAGGAGTGCTTTCTGATGCCTAATTTTGTCTTGTTTCCATTGTTGATGTTTAGTAAATTCTTGATGAGTAACTGAGAGCGAACAACATGAGTGTGTTCCTGCTGCTGCCTACGGTAGCTTGCAATACAACTGACCTCCTTTCCTTCCTTCTACTGTAATTAGAGCAGAAGCAGATGTCTATAGCAGCATGCACCACCCCTCGCATCCTCCATGATTGTGCTAATTGGGAAACTAGGTCCCCAGAATGTTGTGAGCCAAAGAATTACACACTTAGGAAATGTTGAATTAAACAAACTTAAGCAGACTCTTCCCTACAGGACTTCTTAGAGGCCTCAACACACTAATAGGCATCACAAATCTTGGAAGTTTAGGTGGCATCAGTGACATTTTGGAAATGTATTGGTGCATGTGCTCCTCCACACATGCATCATGCATGGAGTGTCGTAAGTCAAATTTTCTAGGAAACATAATTATCCATAACAAATATAGTGAGTGTCTTCAAAGTTGGAATCTAAAGCTGGAGAGATCGGCAAGGAAAGGCGCCTGATGACTAACTCAAGCCCTGGGACAAACATAGCAGAAGGAAAGAACTGACACCTGTAAGTTATCACATGAAGTGCATGAAAGCATGCACGCACACAAGCATACAAGCACACACACACACACACACACACGTTAAAAATAAATAAACAAACAAAATCTATTAAAAATAAAATGAGTATGGAAACAGAAGTCTGGAAAGTGCATATGTCTGTCTAATGCTACATGGTTCCCGGCCATTGACCTAGACTTCTTTCTCTACCCAGTGCTGGTTTGCCTGGGGCTGCATATTGATCAATTTATCTCAAGAATCATTGAGACTTATTTGGTCACTGTGAAAACAAGACTAAAATTCATGTCAGTGTTTTTGTTTGCTTGCTTGCTTGTTTGTTTGCTTGTTGTTTTATTGGTCTAGAGCCTTATATAATCTTGAAATTCTAACCGAACATCCAAGGCTCTTTGAAGACAGTCATTAAATGGATGACAGGAAATCAATCAAGGGATGCCCTTGCCTCCCTGATCTCAGCACAGGTTTGACTGCATCCCTCTTTACCTACACAAATGAAAGTTTACTATCAGAAGGGAAACATGACCTGAAGTCCCTTATCAGCCAATAGCTATTATTTAATTGCATTTACCAGGTAAGATTAAATAAATCTAAGAAAATACTGAGGACATAGGCCATAGAACTTACATGCTTTGATGAGGCCACAAAGAAAAAAGGCACATAAAGAGACGATGGCTAGGGAAGGGCAGTTGCAACTGGGTTCTCAGGACATGAAATAATCTTCTAAGGAAGGAGGATCCAGTTAAATGGAGATGAAAGAACTGAATTCCACTCTGTCTACCTAATAGTTTCATGGTGGCCAATTATAAGTATTAGAGTTTCCATAACAAACAGATGTGCTGAATAAATATGCAAAGATAACAGGGGAAGAAAGAATTTCATGGTTGGACATAGGCTTTAGCAAATAGCAGATGAGAAATCACAGGGTATGAGGTCCTTATAGCAAGCAAAGGCACAATCTCAACACAACATGCTCGATCTTTCACCTGATTTATCCTAGTCTCTTCTCCACTTCATCCACATCACCATCTCTAACTTAACCCCCAATGAAGATGGGCTGACCATTATGCCTGATTGTCTCTGTGACTGTAACAGGTGCTTCTATGTGTATTCACACAAAGCTTCATCATCACTATTGCACCAGAACATAAAGTCTATTTTTTCAAGCTACGAAAATATCCAGACATTCGCCTAATACCCAAACTCCTCCCTCCCCTTCTACCTGCAGATAATTTACAAATTTTTTAAAATACTTTATTTACATTTCAAATGTTTTCCCTTTTCAGGTCTCCCCTTTGGAAACCCCCTATCCCATCCCTGCTCCCCCTGCCTCTGTGAGGTTATTCCCCCATCTACCCACCCACCCACTCTCTTCTTCCCTCCCTGGCATTCCCCTATACTAGGGCATGTAACACCCTCAGGCCCAAGGGCCTCTCCTCCCACTGATGGCCAACAAGACCCTCCTCTGCCACATATGTGGCCAGCACCATGGGCCCCTCCATATGCATTCTTTGGTTAGTGGTCCAGTCTCTGGAAGCACGGGGGAGGGGGAGGCTGACCAGTTGACACTGTTGCTCTGTCCCCATGGGGCTGCAAACTCCCTCAGCTCCTTCAGTCCCTTCTCCAACTCTTCCATCTGGGACCCCACACTCAGTCCAACAGTTACTGTGAATTGAATCTTGGGTGTTCCAAACTTTTGGACTAATACCCACTTATCAGTGAGTACTTACCATGTTCATTCTTTTGTGACTGAGCTACCTAGCTGAGGATGATACTTTCAAGTTCCATTCATTTGCCTGCGAATTTCATGAAGTCATTATTTTTAATAGCTGAGTAGTATTCCATTGTGTAAATGTACCACATTTTCTGTATCCATTCCTCTGTTGAGGGACATCTGGGTTGTTTCCAGTTTCTGGCTATTATAAATATGGCTGCTCTGAACATAGTGGAGCATGTGTCCATATTAGTGTTGGAGCATCTTCTGGGTATATGCCCAGGAGTGGTATAGGTGGGTCCTCATGACTCTGAAATTTAGTCTCCTTTAGGTAACACTTCATTAAACTTTTAAATCTGGAGTCATGAACTAGATTCTGGTTCCTTTTCTGTTCTCTGTTCTATTCATGCCTGATGGTTGCCTTTCATACTCTGTTATCAGAGGCAAAGTCGTTACTCCAGGGCTTCTCATTTTTAAATATTTCAATGGGAAAACTTTAGTTCAATCTTGAATGAGTCTTCAAGCTGCTAAAAAGAACTGGCTGCCTCCAGATGAACAGAGAAGACCATGGGCCCCTGGGGGGTGAATCCTCACCACCCCCTCAGACTCCCCCACAGCTCTCTCCAAGCTGTTATTCCTTTGTCTTCTTGAGATCTGGCTTCCTCTGGATCTTCTCCAGCATTAAGCCCACTCATTTCCGTGACTTGCAGTGTCCTCTTGAAAACTAAGTAATAGAAGCAGATGCTCTAGCTCACACGCATATTTTCTCACTCAGACGTTCATCACAGCTTCCCACCCAAAGCCGAGGCAGGCTCTGCTGGGAAATTCACAATCTCTATCCCACAAACCAAAGTTGCTCAGGCTGTTCCAGTGAGTTTCATAACTATAGCTTACAGTAAATAAATTTTCCTTTTACTTCTGAGGCTTTTGCTCCATCCACTCAGATTTGGTACATATACATATAATCATTTGCTACAAACCAGATATTCCTTTCTCTGTGAGCATCCTCTTATGGAGGTGGGAGGAGGGACACTCTCTTGCCTGGAGAAAAATGAAACCCACTAAGATTCTTGAATGACATTCAAACAATCAGCATATTCTTGATCTGTCTGATTTTACACCAACCGTGTAGGGGGTGGGGGAAGACACACAAAGAACAAACCACTGCTAGGTGTTTCCTTAACCTAAAAGGCCTTATACCTGGTCTATGACACTACCTATAACTATATTCTCTACTATATAACCAAACTCTTTCAAAGCTAAAGACTCAGAAAAGCACACTATTATAATAACCTTGTGTGTCTTCTAAAGGGGCCAATTCCCACCAAATGAACACAATTAATTAGTTAAAAAGACCCACAGCCAGTATTTCATGTGACTACTGTTTATCTCCCATGGCATGTACAAACTTTTTTTTAAAAGAAATTTCGGGAAATGTCAAGACCCGTACTTGTTACAATTTAATTTTGTGCTGCTCAGGCAATTACAGTTCAATGAATGATGATTCTAACACATCCAAGTTTTCATTACTCTTTGCTTAATTTGTCAGTTAATGTCTTTGAGTTCTGCAGTTTCCCCTGCAGTCTGAAGTTGCCATTAGAAACCTGTCAAGGAAACACAAGCTTCCACTTCCAGCCGAGTTTAAAGACGGCCTACACCCTCTCATTGTTAAGAAAGTTAGAGCTCATTCCTCAACCAAAATATTCATACTTCAGGAATTCACAGCTAGGAAAGATAGCAATAATTCTAGATTAGTGGTTTTTTTTTTTTTAAATGTAACTGCTCTGCGATAAATACCAGAAATAAGAGTCCGTGCTTAAGATATTATATATCACACAGTTGTTACTTTCTTTCCGTGTTTCTTAGTGGTTTATGGTTACCTGATAGATGTTGGACTTTTACATTCCTTTCCCTGTCCCAAGCATTTATTACATTTACAAGTTCATACATCTCTAATATTTTTGCAATACATTTTCCTGAATCAGCTGATGACATTTAATAGAATATTTAAAGCACAATATAAAACCATAAATGCTTTTGCTTATTTCAGTGAGGGAGGTGCACATACATTGGATTTCAAATTAAAACCTACGGTGGTATTCCGGACACTTTTTGCTTCTGCTGTGCATACTGAAATATGAGGGAAGGCTTTCTTATGCAACACTGCAGCATCAGTACAAACAACAAGCTTTTGTACTAGGGAGCAAGCATGATGATTAAGGAGCTATTAATGAAAGGAAACAAAACCGGAGTGCTGGAATGTAATAGTCCATGAAATCCTTATTGGTAGAAAGGGAATCTGCAGTAAATAAATATTAACCTAAATGCTATGGAAAACATAAAGCAAATTGGGGGAAAAATATGTTCTTTAAGCTAAAATATAAGTTAAAAATCGCTGACAATGTAAGGAGCATCGATTTGCATACAGCAGGGCTCCATCTGCTGTGGGAAGTATAAGCTGCAAGAATGATTTAATATTTAATAGAAATAGTGGCCGTTGTTAATTATAATTTGCACATTTACAAATCAGCACTGATAGCAATACAAATTATGAAATATAAGGGTGTTCTGCTGGGTACTAAGGGAGATAAGATGACAGACAAAGCTAATGGAGTATCCCTAACCACAGCTCTGTCAGAACACATCAGAGAACTAATCCAGTTACAAAGAGCCTGCAATGGAAAATCTATTTAAAATATTAAAATGCTGTTTGGTAAAAGCTTTTTCATAGTGCATTTTACTTAAACAGTTGCTGATTGCTCATGGGTCGTTAGCCATATACCCAAATGCATTCTGCAAACTGCCATTTAAAAGAATAGTAGAAATTAAAGGAAAAATATGTTTCTGTGGCTTTTTCCCCTCCAAATATATAGGAAGTGTTTGCTGATATCTAGTTTAGGTACGGAAAAGCTGGCATATGATCACACAATACGTAGATAGTTGTAGAATTATGCATTGGGCTTTGTCTATACTGAGTTGTACCATTCCTTACTTTTCCCTTTAGAGCTGATCTTATTCCCATTTATATTGCATGCTAATCGTGATGATTCAAGGAGACTTTTATTTAGTATGAAGACAGAAATTATCATTGATTTTTTTTCATTAATCTTCTATTCACCCAATTTCTCTCATCATTCTGCTAATATGAATTAGCAGAGGAAGCATTTTATGCACAGTGTTTGAATGGTAACTTTTTCACCCTCTGAATGGTGCACATTGCCAATTTTAGCCTCTGGATTCTCTAATTTAAAGAAACTGTCTCTTTATGCAACCTCCTTCAACTTACCATGATTAGGGAGGGAACCTTTGCTCCATGAGCATTATTGTTAATGCATTCCAAGGACGCGTTTGCATCTTTAAAAAAAATAAAGAACAATGACAGTAGCAAACATTCACCTGAAAATATGTAAGCTTAAGTGAGCCAAATTATTACAGATCACATTTGAATGTGAAACTGGTTATTATCAAATTATATCAGGATATATTAGCACTTATTCATTTCAATTCCATGTATGCTCCCAAGGTATTTGTTGGATTGGAGCAAAGGTCAAAATTCTCAGACTTTGCATCAAAACTTTCCAGGAGAGTTTTATTTTAGCCATCTTTTAAACAATGAATTTGAGTATTTTAGACAGTAGGCCCACCAGTTCGTCCTGTCTTAATTCAGTTTCAAACATACAATTACTTTGCATCTGGAGACATACATAGCATTAGGATTGTTCCCACTTTAATTAAAGAGCACTGATCTATTTCTCTCTGCAATATATACCAGTTAAACACCCAAGGCACCCACCAAAGTTCACCATCATATGCATTCATAACAAAAAAGGTCACACATAAGTTAGTATGAATGTGAAGAAACATTTTGTCACGTATGTATGAATAAAAACAAGATCAAATCAAATCACTGGATTAGTCCTCCCAAGCTTTGGTGTTCTAAAGATATTATATAATATGAAATAAGTAAAAGAGAAAAAATACGCTATATGGTCAAAAAATAAGAGACTGTCAAATAAAGCCAGTCAAATATTGACCATGCATACATCCAATGTTCTAAAAGAATATCACATTAAATTTTGAAATTTTCTGGAAGTTCAATTTCTAATAATAGACTATGTATTTTAACCAACCCTTAAAACAACTTATAATTGTGGTGACATATTTTGGACAATATATGCAAATTCAATGAAACTATTACAAGAAAGCACAGACTAGTGAAATCACACCTTCGAAGTTGATTAACCAGAAGAACCATATACTAGTGTAAGCTTTCCCTAGTGGATGACTGCTATTTCCAGAACAAAAAAGTTAAAAAGGCTGAGAGCTGAGCAGAGACTTTCACAAGCTAATGATACCAGATAGAGAGGAATCCAAGTCCAGAAGCCTCTGAAGGGAGTTACTGGCAATTCCCCTAAGCTTTAGATTAACAATAAACAAAGCATAGGCCTAGTTTTAAGTGAAATACAACCCTCTGTGGATCCACAGCAAACTTTGATGGATGCCCCCTTAGCAACAAGTTAAAAGTAAAAATCAATTATCTTTCCTACAATTTGATATCACTCTAAATCCCAAATTACCTTGAATATTTTCATATACAGTGATTCAAGTCAGCAAACAATAGTCAGAGTATAAGCAAGCAATCAAATGTTGTCAGAGCCTAAGTCATAGAAACATATCAACAGTAAGATCATAGAAACATATCAACAGGGAAATTAGATAGTACATTTTCTTATCTCTGAGATAAATTTTGAGAACTGTTATCTTAACTCTACTAAATGATTCTATCCATGAACATAGTGCATTTGTAATTTAACAGCATTTTTAAAAAGAACTTAAAACCACACAACTGGAAAATTCCGAAACTAATAAATATTATGGACAGACTTAAGAACTCCATGGCTATAAAGAACCCTCCTAAAATTCTAATACCTTGGACACAGAAGCAGGCAGATCTCAGTGAAACCAAGTGCAGTCTAATCTACTTATCAAGTTCTAGGTCGTCCATGTTTACATAGTGATAACCTGTCAGTAATAATAATAATAATAATAATAATAATAATAATAATAATTTTTATATTTCATGAAGGAAATAATTATAATAATAATTATTGTTCCCTGGCTGAAATTAATTGCAAAATAAGCATAACAAAAGAATCCTTAATAGTTTTGAATGTAGACATGCTTAAGATATATTAAAATAAATGTCAATATGTCAATAGATCAGTAAAACTATCCAGGATGGTGTACAGGGAGGAAATGAGAGCAGGTGAAAACCAGAAATGAAAGTAAAAAACACAGGAATTTCAATTAAAATTTTAATCTATATATCTTAAAGCCCAGAGGAGAAAGAAATGAGTAGAATTGTAATTTATGATAGTGATGACAAAATTATTTAACCTATGGAGAGATACTTGGTCAAATTTTCCAAATGTACAATAAACTTTAAGCAAGTGGAACCTTAAAACAAATATAATTATACTATAGATCACAAGGAAAAGAGTTAGTCTTCAAGTGACCTCAGAGATACGTGAAATGAAAAGATGTAGGATGATGAGATGATTTTTCAACATTTGGGAGATAAAGCAATTGAACCATAAAATGTTACCCACATAAAACAGTATTCAAAAATAAAAGTCAAAACTGTTTTCAGACAAAACTTATTTTAGGCCTAAACTACCTATAACACAGTGAGTATAATTTAATACTAAATTAATTGACAAATATACTGTGTTCATTGATAGGATCATTTAATAGTTAAGAAAATAGTTCTCAAAATTTATCTTATAGATAATAAAACTTACTCATAGTCTAGGTCAAAATTTTGAGAAGTTCAATAAATTAATTGTAGAATATATATAAGCAAAGCATTTAGGACAATGATAGACCAGAGGAAGGAATTTATCCAATCAAAACTCACAAAGAAGCAACAATAAAGGATCCATTGGTAAGCTAACAAGTAGTCGGATCCACCTATGGTATGTCAACGAGCTAGAAGATCCTCATGTTGGAAGAAAAGGCACAAAGATCAGGTTGGAAAATTGGGCTCCAGGTTCAAAAGTCAAAAAATATTTAACATTTGTAAAAAAAGAAAATTATGCCACACTTTGAAAGTTTGAAAACGTACAGAGCTATGCACAACAGATAGATAGCCAGATGTGCCTTAGGCACAACAGATAGACAGCCAGATATGCCTTAGAAATGTCATGCTTACCTATTGTTCCATTTTCAGGGTCCTTGTTCCATCATGGCTCAAACAAACTAAATAGAAAATTCAAGAAACAGTTCATAAATTTCTAAATCATGAGTTGTTCTCAATAGAGCAATGAAATCATATACCATCTCATTCCTCTCTCCCCACCAAATAAATTACCATTTGTCCAGTGGAGATCCATAGGGCATATGCTTATCCTATCTGCCTCTAGCCACATGAAAGCTGTCTTGTTTATCAAAGTGACTGCTATGGCATCTCAGTACTTACATTCTACTAATATACGTAATCTACTAATTTTACTTAACAGTGGTCTCAAAATAAAATAATAGTGACTTTGCCAATGTAATTACAGTACATTCTTGTAGTCTTGTAGTTGTTACAAGTACCCTGTTATGTTGGGTTATTGGCCCCTCACTGTGCCTAATTTATAAATTAAACTTTATCATGCATATGTATATGTAGGAAAAAGTTTGGCATGCTTAGAATACAGAACTACTCACAGTTCCAGGGATCCACTGTGGCTCTTGGGGAAATCCCCGACAGATAATGAGAACCTACAACTTGCATTTCATATACTTGATATAACACATGCATACAAGGATGTAAAACAAACACGGTAATTAGAGATAGCAGGTTCAGAGCTGTAGCTTCATATTGCCCAAAGATCAAGGGATGCAACTAAGGAAAGGCAGAGAGAACTAGAGGCCTCCCAGCAGCTTCATGTCAGGTGAGAGTTCCTGCTATTTATTTTATTATTATGACTTATAATGTTTATAAACAAGTGATATGTTCTCTTTTGCATCAAATGTTGCATATCAAAAATAATCTAAGACTCATCAGAAGGAAAAGGAAGACAAATGTAACTATACCATAATCATGCTTAACATATGTCAAGAGTGATCTGGAAAGATGGTTAAGTAGGCAAGGGGCCTGCAGCCAAGCCTGATGACCTGGGTTCTGTTTCGGGAACCCACAGGGTAGGAGAGAACCAGGGTCTACAAGTTGTTCTCTCACTTACACATGAGTGCTGTGGCATTCATACGCCAACACACACACATACACACTGTAAATAACCATATATATGTTTTATATCTAAGGGTTATGGATGTGGCTCAGTGGTAGAGTGCTTCCCAGCAAGCATGATGAGGCCCTGGATTTTATCCCCAGCATTGAAGAAGTAAAAAACAGACTAAATGGAAATTTTATCTTTTGCTGCTATCTTGGATGACTTCTGTAACTTAACTGCATGATCTTTTTCACTGGCTTGGTTTAGCAACCAGGTCTCTGGAAATGACAGCATTGTTGGGGGAGGAATGTCTTCCTGGACTGCAAAAGGAAAAATAAGGAAGTCTTATCCTCAATGTCCCCAAAATGTAACATTATTAGGAAATAGAGTCTTTAAACAGTAGAGCTAAAAAGAGCTTAGGGAGGACTCTAATTCAGCACAAATGATAAAATGAACACAAAGACTTATTATTACATATTAGCTCATTATATATTTTATATATGTATTAAAGGAACCTACAAGATTCCACTGCTATATGCAGTAATAATTATTATTATTAGGATGTCATATCATAGACATGCAACACAGAAGACTAAAGAGAGAGAAAAATACTCACCTAGAGACACCTAGATTTTTCCCTCAGAAGCTGAGACAGACTTGTGGAAACACTCTTTCTCCGGCTTTGGAGAGGATATATGGGTGCACACACACACACACACACACACAGAGAGAGAGAGAGAGAGAGAGAGAGAGAGAGAGAGAGAGAGAGAGA
>JADRCH010000011.1:7747904-7799652 GCA_019843965.1 Rhynchomys soricoides | reverse complement strand
TCTCTCTCTCTCTCTCTCTCTCTCTCTCTCTCTCTCTCTCTCTCTCTGTGTGTATCTGTCTCCCTGTCTCCCTCCTTCCCTTCTTCCCTCCCTCCCTTTCTCCCTTCCTCTTTCTCTCTCTTTCTCTGTGCTGCTCTTAAATAGATTCTCTTTCCTGTGCTAGTCTCATGAGAAGTAGGAATTTCCTATCTCTAACTCATTCTGTCAAACATTCCTCTATTCATCACTTTGCTCCTCGATTAGAAATCACTTTCAAACATGGCTGCTTCCTTCTGCAAATGAAACTTCCTACATTGTTTGGGATTAAAGGTATGTGCTAAGGATCTCTGGGTATTCCCACCAGAAGAATGAAAGACATGTGTCCTATCTATAGTACAGGTGGATCACACAGACCTAGAAGGTCTTTGGATGTGATCCTTTGCCATGTTGCTGGATTAAAATTCATAAACATTAAATATATTATTGTCAGCAAATGTTCTATGTGATCTCAATCAATTGAAATATGTGAGGATTTGTTTCATAGGGCATAATATTGCCCAGAAAAGCTCTGCAAGTATTTGCCTGGTATATTGTCATTGGCCGTGGCATTCAGGAACCATCCATTAAGTTAGGGCTTGGTTAATACTGTGTTAACTTTGCTTCCTTTTTGCTTTATTTTGTTATTCAACCTTATAAAATGATCTTTCTCCTTTAGTAATAAACCATCCTCTTTGAGTTTATTAGCAATATCTCTTGATTTTATTGTTCTGATTGTTGTTCTAAAGTCATTAACTTATCTCAATCTACTTGCAAATGATTGTAGAACTTCATGTGGAATTTAAGGCCACACACATGCACTTTACCACCCCTTCCAACCTTTTTTTTTTTTTAATCATTTCACATTTTACTTCTTATTTTTTATTTTGACTTCCTAAAACATTGAGGTTTAACTTCCTAAAACTTAAAGAAGAGGTTTAATGAAGGAAGTGTTTACTATTTACCTATAGCTTTACTTCTCCCAATACTCATTATTCCTTACAAAAATTTGGGTTTCCACCAAATATAATTTTCCTTCAGTTTAAAAATCTCTCTTTAGTATTTCTCATCAAGATATGATCTAACAGTGAATAGTTTGTGGTTTTGGTTATCTCAAAATGTCTTTATTTCATTTTTTATTTTAAAAAACACTTATGCCTGATTAAGCCTTCTCAGATGTCAATAGTTTTATTGTTTTGGTTTATGTATTTTAAGTTGTTTGTTTCTCCCAGCTCTGTAGAAACATTGTTCTTTTGTATTCTGATTGGCATTGTCTCTGGTCATTCACATCTTTGTAGGCAACATGTCCTTCTTTATCTGGCTGTTCATAGATTTTGTTCTTTATAATTGATTTTCAGCAATATTATTATGATATGCAAGATTCCTTCTGTGTTTACTATGCTTATATTTTGCTAATCTTCTGGATTCTGTCAATTGATTTAGTTTTTATCACATCTGGAAACTTTTCAGCCATTATTACCTTAAACTTCGTTTATCCCAACACCCTCCTTCCACAAACAAACACTCACACTCACACACACACACACTTTCTAAGACTATAATCAAATGTATGCAATTTTCCTTAACTCTGAGCCCAAATCTATAATACTTCATTACTTTTTTTAGACTTTTCTTTCTTCTGTGTTCCAGTTTGGATAGGTTATGTTGTTCTATATGCAAAATGACTGTGTTTCTTCAAGTATTCTGCTCTTAAGTGCATCAAGAAAAATTTCTCCTTTGTATGTTGTAACTTTTATCTCAAGAATATCCATTTGTTCTTTAAAATGATTTCTTATTTATTTAATTTATGTTTCCTTTAAAATACTGGCATATTATGGAAAACATTTAAGCTTATAGTCTTATTTCATTATCTCTCCCATTTTATGGATTGTTGTTGTTGTTATTATTATTATTATCATTATTATTATTTCAAATGTCATACAATATTTGTTTGAACCTTGACATTGTAAATGTCTTGATATTCAGCACTTGGGTTTTGTTTACCTTTCTTCATTACTAGTCTTGACCTGGTAGAGAGCTTACTACAAGATGAACCTGATTCTTTGGGGATGTTTTGGTGTTTGTTGTCCATGAAGGTTTGATGCTCAAAGATCCTGGGTGGTCTTTGAGATCCTATGCTAGCTTGGTTAGCTTCATTTGGCTCCCTATGTATGCCCCATAATCTTTTAATATACATTTCTTTTTCGTTAACTGTCTTCCTGTGATTACTCTTTGCCAAACTTTGTCAAGTCTTAAAAGCACATGGAAGGTATTCTACCAAATTTTCAACAAGACCCCAGGTCTTCTCTTAAAATTCTTTCTCTGTGTAGCTCTTTATTCTTCCTACTAATCTTATAAATTCTGATAGCCTCAGCTTCCCTAAAGTCTAACATCTGTCTCTTTAGTTCTGCAAGCCCATCAGGTTTATCTTGATTTCCTTTCCCTTCACTAGAGAGTGTTTAGAAAATGCTCCTATGAAGAAATAAAGAAAAAAATCAGGATTCCCTTTCTCACTATTTTTTATGGAGTGTACTGTGCTTCCTGCATCTAATGTCTGAGATTAGTTGTTTTACATGTCGCTACTTTTCTGGTAGTTTACACTATTCATGGGAAGAGGGTTGCTCTCGAACCAACTGTCCATCATGGTGGAGCAGAAGTTCACCAACAAAAGTGATGCAGCCCTCAAATCAGCCATCTCAGAACATAAAATTACCTCTGGACCCCAGATCAATAATGTTCCATCCGTGAGTATGACAATCACCAGTGTTTCTGCCACATCCAAACCAGCTTTGCTCAGACCCAGTAGACAGTATTTTAGTACTGGTGAATATGGAACAAGATAAAATAGGGGTAAATACAACTAATTATGGTTTTCTCTTTAACCCTAACAGGACTCACCATGAATTGCAAATACATATGCTTTTGTATGAATCCAAATACTCTGTTAAGAACCACATTTAATTCAAAAGTAAAAACCCAGTCCTGAAACAGAGTCTTGCTTCAAGAAGTACTCCAGACTTTCCCCAGTTACTCTTATCTCTCCCATGAGACTGTCTCCCTTCAGTTCCAGAACACATCAGCCCTTTGCTTGCCACCATGTATTTAAATATGCCACTGCTTCTCAGATAGCTGCTTCTCTTATGTTTAGCCTCCTTTCTGTAATTCAGCTCCTGTCAATTTTCAGAAATATCACGACTTGAATTTAATAATGTCCGCATCATTAAAACATTTACTAAATGCTTCCTAGTCAGTAACACCTCTAAACTTCATGTCTATGAAATCACTCAAATCTTAGAACAACAGCCAAACTTTAAAGATGAAGATAATAAGAGTTAAAGAACCTGGAGTTGAAGAGAAAATTCAGTGTTTAAGGCATTGACTGCTCTTCCTGAGGACCCATGTAGAGTTTTCGGTGGCCACATGGTGACTAGAGCCAGTTCTAGATTTGATTGATATCCTCTTCAGACCTCCACAGGCACAAGGCACACATGAAGTGCACAGGCAAGCAGACAAAAGAGTAGTACACTTAAAATAAAAGGAATTAAATCTTAAAGCAGACTTAGACACTTTCTCGAGGTTATTCAGTTATTAATAAGAAAGCACAAATAAAACCCCAGCTTTACGTGTCTCTAAAAAACTTGTAAGTTTTAATATGTCTTTTATTATAATTATCTAAATAACTTAAATGTTTTTCACACTCAATCAGAATTTTGGAGGATAAAACATAGTAAGAAGACCCTACAAGCTTACAACTGCTACCATTTTCAGATGTATTTGAGAATCAATGTACTATGCTGTTCGTTTTTTTTCCTCGTAAATTTGTTACCGGTTGATGAGAAGTCAGGGAAGTGGCAACACAATTTTATTGTAATGAAATTTAGCATTTGCCAAATGATTGCTGGTTGTACTATGTAAAGAGGGCATGAGGAAAGTAGAAATCAATTGCTCAGAAAAGCAGTCTTAAGCCCAAGCACCAGGCAACTGTTGAGTAATTGAATATCAGAAGTCTACCATTAGGGCAATAATAAGACATGCCTCACTTGTTATTGTGGTTGGCCTATTCTGTCTAAGTTACAGTTCTCTGGGCTTTGCAGGATACCAGCAACTAAATAGGAGACATTACAAAATTGCTTTGTAAGTGTAAGTACAGAATATAATACTGTTATGGTTTTAGCTACAAACACTGGGCATTCTGGGCCATTAATATCTTTTAAAGGATAGGGTCAATTCTGAGTTCATGTGAGAAAAAACTGCATTCACTTATCCATAATTATCGCAGAATATAGAATTTAAGTATAATATTAAAGCATGATTCTTTCAAATCTAGTGTCCTGGCTGACCACAAGAATACCCTAAATGTAATGATTCTGTAGACTTCAATAGAGGTCCTGTATGTGTTATGGGCCTAGTAACTTGTTTAGAATACATTTGTTTCTGGTCCCAGTAGGAAATCAACTTCTGGATTATAAATAATGAAATTCAATTAACTCCCTAAATTGGTTTTAATGCTTACAACTACTTATATCTCCAAATTCTACTTGTGTATATCTTCTTTTCAAAGTCTGAGATATACCTTTTTATGCAGTATTAATAATGCTAGACCTGAATATCATTTTGCAGTATTATGGGTATGGAGACTTCTGAAACTATTATAATTTTTGTTGTTATTGTTTTCAATATATCCCAATAAGAGTTTCCCCTCCCTCCATGCCTCTCACTACTGCACCCACATTCCTCCCACCACACTCACCACCCCTCTCCCCCAGATTCATTCATTCTTCATTTCTCTTCTGAAAAGAACAAATTACCCAGGGATATTCACTGAATACAAGATACAATAAAACTTGGTATAAAACCTCATATTAATGCTGGGCAAGTTAACCCAGTAGGAGGAAAAGGGTCCCAGGAGCAAATGAAAGAATCAGAGATACTCCCACTCCCAATGTTAGGAGTCCTACAGAAACAACAGGTTAACAGCCATAACATATATGCATAGGACATGGCATAGACCGAGGGAGCCTCCATGATTGTTGCTTCTTTCTCTGTGAGCTCTATTAAGCTCTGCTTAGTTGATTCCATGGGTTGTGTTCTCTCTGGGGGCTCTCCACTCCTCTGGCTCCTCCAATTCTTCTTCACCTCTTCCACAGGGTTCTCTCTCTCCTTAAATTTTATTCATTATTACTATTTGTGTGTGCACACCTGCACAGCAAGAACACACATGGCAACGGCATGAATATAGCAGTCAGGGGACAACTCTTGTGAGTCAGTTCTGTCCTTCTCCCACAGTCATCAGGCTTGTATAGGAAGCATTTTTACCTGCTGAGCCATCTCACCAGCCTGACACTTCTGTTGTAGATAGTTAAGATTGCAACTGAGGAGCTTAAGAATTTTCTTTGTATGAGAAAGTGTACCCCAATGTTGAATAACAGTTGGAATGTTTAAAAAGATTTTGCTTTTTCAACATTCAATTCATAGTTCTATTTTCTATCAAAGTGTATATCTGTGAGACTCATGTAGGTTACAATGAAACAACAGGCAGTCCCTAAACTAAGGATGCTTAAAAGGTACATTATTTATTGAATACACTACAACTCATTTGTAGACTTCAGGATGCCATTCTCTACTAGAATTGGAGCTGATAGAAAGATTCTTGAGAGATACAGGTACCAAAAGGGCACATCAACCACTGCCTGGCTCTTATGCTTTCTTGTAGAAATAGTTTCTACCTAAGACTTTGGCCCAAAGGAGTGCCAGAAAATTATAGTAAATAGAACTGATGTTGTCAGTAAACTATCCTACTGACCACTCAAGGTCACCTTGTCCCTAGTCTTGCATGTAAAGCATAGTCACATAACTCATACAGTTCACAATTCATGGCGTTGAGCTGAAGATCCAGGACATAGATTGCTTCTCCACTATTCATTATCAGTCTGTTCACTGGGGTTCCGCAGAGAGCAGAGGAGTACTTCTCAGAGATAAGTTTAAAAGTCTATGTGGATGCTCTGAAGGGCCCTTTCCTGGAGGGGTAAATACTCCTTCATTTGGCTTTGCTTTGTTCCTTCTGTTGTTTTTTATGGTCTTGTTTCTGTCTTCTGGGATTTTTTTGCTTTTCTATTATATTCCTTCGGTACATACAATTGGATATCAGAGGATACTCTACCCCCTGAAGGCCAAAGAGTCTTTCAGAAACTTTCTTATACAGAGATACATGTAGCTCTGATGGTCATGGCACTGGACTTCTATATGCTAGCAATTCCATTGGCAGGGCAATATTTTCAAGCTTAGTAGACTCCATCTTTTTGTACCAGTGACTTTCATGTATCAATATGGCAGCTCTTTTCTACACTGAACCCTATACCTGCTGTACCTCGGCTTCACTGTCGACATGTTAACTCTTCCAATACTCTTAGGCTCCTCTGGCTCCCTTTTCAGGCAATTGGTTTATGTTTTCTTTCTATATTTTCTCTTAAAACCTTTGTCCTATTGGGAGTATTTTCTGGGTGTCAACTTACTATACCCAAAGGTTTGATGTGCCTTGTAATAGTTAAAAGAATTTTCATTTTCTTTCTCTTTTCTTCTAATGTTTAAGTTGAAAAGAAACAACATGAGTACAGAGTTTCTGCACTGCTTCTATATATTATTTCTGCTTGCAAATACATTACTGGGAAAAATAGAGTAGAGTCTTCCTTCTAATACCTCAATAAATGCAATCAATAAAAAGTACATACTACAGTTCTTGAATTTATATGCTAACTTTAACAACACCTAAAATTCTAGGTATAAATTCTCATGTCACTCGGTGTTATGCTGCAGAGCGGGTTTTCCAGTTTGTGTTGCATGGCCATGGCCAGCAGTCTGTTGTTGTGTCATCCCAAACAGATGTAAGAAACTACCAAAAGTTGCTAGCCACAGTGCCAAACTCAAAAGAGAAAGGATATTGAAGGAAACATTGTTTCTTAAAGCAAAATTCCAGAAATGATGTGTGTCCTAAATGCCAAAGAAAAGCATATAGCCATACTAGGTTGAAAGCTGGAAACATGGAAAGAGAGCAGGGTGTCCTTGAGAGATAGCACTGAGTCTGACAGGAGGAGCTGAGCACAAAGACTTAATGACTTTATAACTGACACAGTAGCTCAGCAATCAAAGGAAGACTCATAAGCCCTGTCATCAACTTCCACCTAGAAAGTTCCTAGAATGTAGGGATGTGACCCCAAAGGAGAAGGTAGAGAGGAACAGTCTTCTCAAAAGATAAATATCAGATCCCCAATATTATTATTTCTATATCTGCTTTTTCCATAAGGTCAGAACTTAATCTGGAAACACATCCTAAATGAAATGATTTACTGATTTTTTTTTTCACTTTTTTGATGCATTTGTTCTACTTGTCTCTACCAGCAGGCTCTAAAGCCTCTTGAAATAATGTGAGCTATACAAGACAAACCTGAGCTAAGCTTAGCACAAAAGAAAAATTAATGTTTCTCTTAAGCACATCCTTGGGCAAGTCATCTATGACTCATGAGGGATTCCTTTTCATCAGAGTTTGACACCTACGTCTGCAGCCGGGATGCTAAGAGGATCAGAATAGCTTTGAACTGACAAACACTAAGGCAAGATAGCAAGCAGGAGGAAAGATCACTTTTATGAATAAGATTCAATCAATTGATTTCTTATTTCTGTACTAAAAATATTCACAGGAGCTACAAAAATGCCACTGTTTAGCTGAGTTAGTAGACGGTTCCTTCCATGTGTCAACTGCATAATCAGGATGATTGCGGCCCATTATCTTGCCTTCCCTGTGCCGTTCAATACATAAAAGCTCTTCAAGCTTTGCTCTTCAAAAGATGAATGTGGGCCATCAATTTCCCCTCCTGTGCAGCTTCCAATTGCCATGGTCTGAAGAGATCCTCAGAAAAGTGGGTATTCACAGGGCCCTCACCCTCATCAATAACTCATTACACCCATAGTCAGCAAAGCCAATTGGTCCGTGCTTACAGATAGGAAACAAAGATGGACCACAGAAGAAGAGGGTACCACAGGATGCCATAAGTGGTATCAATGCCCATCTGAAGTGACCTTGAGTTTTCATCTCCCAGTTTGATTTCCCACTTACTGTAGTCTCCTTGGGCCTGTTTTAATGCCTCGTTCCATCACACTAGCCTAGTGCCTGGAGTAACTGTCTAATTAAGATCACTTTCATTAATCATACACCAATGCATGTACTAATGCTATCCTTATTTTGTTGAAAAAGTAATTTTTTCTCAAGCTGTTAAGATCAAATTAGAGAAATTTTTAGAATTTCATGTGATTACTCAAACCCTAAAGCCTACCAATACCAAGTAAAACAGAAATTCTTATTATGTGATTTGATTATGAAATGTGGTGTGTGGTCAGCAAAATAGTTATTATAACATTAACTAGTATCTACTAGTGGGTTAGCAATTTATAAAGAACAAGAATAAGATCAACTGATTTCCACATCAAAATTAACATTATATTGTTTTTTTAATCAAACGTGTACTTTAAAATCATAATGAAATACAAGTTCATTTTCACAAAATGGCATAAAGATATATGAGAAATTAAAGTGGATTAATTTCTGTACTACCTAAAGTAATGACCTTCATGTATGAATGTCTTTTGTCCTGTGATATTGCAGTCACCCTGGTTCTGTGTTCAGCCTCACGAGTGCTTGTGACAAATTATACAGGGAAGAACTTAATAGGAGCAAAGGCTTAGGAACGTTATTCTGCATTTATGTTTACCTGTGCATTCTTCTGCCTTTATCATGTGAATATTCCCAGGTTAGCCTCCCAGGAGATGAGATACATTGAAGTTAATACTATTTTCCCACCCAATGCTGTAGACACTAGAGGGCATAGCTGCCCTGCTTCCCTGCTGTTAGCCAATTGCCTGGCCTATCTCACTTAGATGTTCTGAACCATCCAACACACAGACACATGAGTAAAAATAAACAGTCATTGCCATATGTCACATAGGTTTTAAAGTTGTTATGTGACATTTTTGTGGGAATAGATATCTACAACTTTGAAGAACTGTTTAATAGAGTTTTGAGTTTAATAGAACACCAGACAATAGAATTCACAAAGCCTAAATTTAGTCTCAAAATCTGTCAGTACAAAATTCTCTTCTACAGCTACATAGTAACATATTATGAAACTTCTGAGGGAAAAAAATATTAATTTAGAATGTTCCTTAAATGTCACTTTACCATATTGAGCAAGCAAACACGCCTCTGAAAATCATTCAACTCTCCTTTTTCCCTCATTTCCCCCACCCAACCAAATAGTCAAAGAAATGGAAGATAGTTTGAAGGGACATAAAGAAGCCCCGTGAAAGATTTTTAAAGTTGAAGAGAGAAGGAAGCTCTAAGCCCATACCTACTCTGTTTCAGCTGGAGTTCTTAATGTATTTAGATATGGACAATGAGAATGGCTAAGATACATCACTGGAAACTTTTAGTAATAACTTCCTTGAGGCTGAAGATGAGCACACCACACCAACTTAAAGAAAGATCGTTTGTTAGACTTTCCCCTAAACAAAAGCTCCTTAAACAGCAGAATTAGACTTAATGCTCAGGATTGTTATCTGTCTGGCTCTAAAATAGAACATCCTCAAATCCAAAAAGCCAGACCTTCAGAGGTTTCTCTTCAACTGTCAGCTTGACACTGTCTAGAGTCATCTGGGGAAGTCTTAGTTGAGGAATTGCCAGGTCAAATTGGCCTGTGCCCGTGTCTGCAAGATATAATCTTAATTGATGATTGATATGGGAGGGACCAGCCCACTGTAGGTGGCACCAACCCTAGGCAGGTGGGCCTAAACTATATAAGAAAGCTAGTTGCTATACATGAGCCAGCTAATAAAGCAACAAACAGTATTTCTCCATGATTTCCATTTCATGGAGAACTGCTTGAGTTTCTGACCTGAAATACCTAAATGATAGACTATGGATCTAAATGTATGAGCTAAATAAACTCTTTCATCCTCTGTGTTCTTTCTTGTCATCATATTTATCACAGCAACAGAAAACAAGCTAAAAGGAATGGGATGGCATATAAGCTCAGCACTTTGGCAAACAACATTATAGAACTGCACTTGATACCTGGCAAATTTCTTAGACCTTGAAATAAAACATTAAACTTAAGTTGCTACCTTGTACTTTGAAAATGTAGGTGTCTCTCATATCTTCTTGACCAGGAACTGCAATAAATGCAGCTCTATTTCCTTTGAGCATACGATGGTTGTTCTGTCTATTCTTGTCCCCTTGGAAATGAGGCCTCCAGAATCTAAGGATCCCCCACAGCTAATGATCTAGTGCTCAAAGTCCCTCCTTCCCATCACAGTTCACAGCACAATGACATGGAACTGCTTATCCTTGTGATAAATTCAATGCTGTGGTCTTTGCTTGCCATCTTAGGAACCAAGACCAGAAAGAAGTTTACTCTATGAAACAAAGTAAAAGCAAGAGTAAAAAAGAAAGCTGAACCTTCCAACTACCAATCCAGTGTTTCTACCATGAATAATAACTGATATCCAGTCATGAGAAAACAGTATAAGCCATGTTAACATGACATTCTCTAGTGGAAGGAAAGGATTAGCTCTGGGCCAGAGGTATCTGTCTGATGGACACTCATTGTAGTAATCCTGTACTTAGTCATTGTTATTTGAATGTGTTCTCCAGAGTCTATATTATAAGTCTGGCTTCTACAGAGCACCTTGAAGAATGTGTGACTAATGAGAAGTCTTCAGGGCATTATGGTTGTGCCCTTGAAGAGGATGTTGGAACCCTAGCCTTTCCTCTTCTTCCTTACTTCTGGTCATAATGCAAATGGATTTTTTTCTGCCATATACACTCATCATAACCTTCACCCCAAAGCAATGGAACCAACTAACTATGAACTCTAAGCTAAAAAACCTTTTCTCATTAAATGTTGTTACCTCCTTTACTTTCATAAAGAAATGAGAAGCTAACTGAAATGTTTCTTAAAATTTCTCTTTTTTTCCTTAAATAAAACATACTGTATCCTATTCCTCATTATTGCCCTGCATCTCACCCATGCCTCCAACTCTTTCTTAACAGGATCACAAAGAAGTACCAGGTATGATTCAGAACTTTAAACAGGAACCTTCATTACAGAAGAATTTATTCACGTGAGTCTCGCCAACACATTTCAAACTTTGAAAAGTAAAACTCAAAAGCTCACAAAGAAGAAATGTGACAAATTTTATGCTAAATGTTAGATGTCTGAACTTCCCTGGCTTTGGATATATCACATAGAATTTAGGGAGTGATGTGAATTATGTAACATGCAAAATTGGAATATGCAGATTTGCAAGCCTTTCTTGTTAGGCAAAGTTAATGCACATAAAAAGATGTAAAGTGAATAAGAACAATATTTAAAGAACTCCTTATGCAGGCCCATATGAATTCTTTACATATTTTAAGTAGCATATTCTACTATTCTTGCAAAGATGTTTTCATATATGCTTATCTTGTATTTAAGCCATTTCTATGACATCAGTGGGATGAATGACTAGAAATTCCTACCAATCTGCCTCCCTTTCCCCCGGAAAACAATGAATAAACAACTGCAGGGGGCTTTGCTTTTGTTTTCTGTGTGTGTGTGTGTGTGTGTGTGTGTGTGTGTGTGTGTTTTGCCAAAGTCACTAAAGAAATGTACGATACAACAGTCAAGATGTAACCTGAATTCTTTAGAGCACTTCTGCCAGGAGAGCCATGTGAGGAAGGTAAGAAAACAAGCTGCTACCACCCTACCACCAGCCACTACCACAGTCGGCTCTCAATCAAGAGTTACTTCTCCCTGAGAGCAAACGCCTAGACCAGTGTATCACCACAGTCGTCACTATGTCAATTATTAAGAATGAAGCTGCAAGAGAAGCATAACCCTGATTTACCCAGAGCCAGCCACTGCACCCTGCTGACACACGAGCCACAAGCCTACCATCACATAAAAATCTGCCCCTAGTGAACACTGTAAAATGTGTAAAAAGAAGTAATGCAGGGAATGAGGGAATAGAAAAAGCAAGGAAACATTACCACCACAGGAACACAATAAATCTCCAGAAATCAACACCAAGAGCTGGGGATTTATGAATTTTTGGAAAGGGAATTCAAAATAGTTTTCTCCGGGAAGCTCAGTGATATAAAAGAGAACACGAATAGGAAACTCAATGAATTCAGTATAGCAATTCATGATCTGAAATTCAACCTAGAACCAAACAGACATCATGACACTGAAGAATGTAACCAATGAAGTGAAAATTCATCTTGAGAGCTTCAAACAGAAGATAGAAGCCATGAACTTGAAAATATCTTTAAATGATTCATTAAGAGGATAAAAAGGAGAGAGAGAGAGAGAGAGAGAGAGAGAGAGAGAGAGAGAGAGAGAAAACGAATGTTGGAGGCACCACTCAATGAATAAATGTTGAGATAATAGATATTATAGTCATTCCAGAATGTGACAAGACAAAGACAGACAGCTTAATTAATGAAAATAACTACTGAAAAATTACCAAGTGTTAAGAGTGATGCAGGCATCATGATCTAGAGAGCTCAAAACCCTACATTCATACATGATCAGAATCTTCTTTGGAGCATGTGATGATAACAACATTGTCCAAAGTAAAAGACAAAGAGAGGAGGCTAAAGTAAAAATGTCACATATAGGAAATCCCCATCAGGACATCAAGGGACACTTCAGCCAAACCTCATAGGCCAGGGAGGATTTGCATGATACACTCAAGGCTGAAAGACAAAACAGCCAGCCATGAGTCCAGTACGTGCCAATGCTGTTCTTCAAAAATGAAATAGGCTTTTACAAACAAACAAATGCTATGGGGATTTATCACCAGCAAATCCACCATGTTAGAAATACCTAAAGGAGTCCTTGAAGTTGAAAAGAAAGAATGATAATTACTTACACGAATACACATATGTGTATAGATCTTATTAAAAATACATAAACCAGAATAAGTGAGTACTGGAATGGTCATGTATATAACACACAAATCTATAGTTTAAAAGGGGAAGTTTGTAATCTTATAGCAATGATGTGTACATCACAAAAATAGGATGAGCTAGATGTGGTGTCTCGTGCTTAAAATACCAGAACTCAAGAGTGGAAAAGTCACTGCAAGTTTGAGCCTAGATTGGTCTACACTGTGACAATGTCTCAAGAAGGAAGGTGATGTGGAGGGGCAGAGGGAGAAAGAGGAGCAAGGGACCAAATAAATGGTATGACATGTCACTTCAAGAAACTAGAAAAGTAAAAACAACATAAACTCCAAATGGGCAGAATGAAGGAAAGAGTAACCAGAACAGAAGTAAAATCAAGAACCTGAAGTAATGGAACTAAATGAGTGGTGGTGGTGGGGTGGTACAGTGGTTGAGTCCTGGCCTTGAGTGTGGGGGGCCTTGAGGTCACTGAAAAGAAAGCAAAATGTGAACTAAGTCACACACGCAGAATGGATGGCGAAAGCCACATAATCACCTCAATCTACACAGAAAAAATAAACGCCCCTTTCCTTTACAAAACTTTCATGGCATTGAGTGCGGAAGTTCCTCAATATAATAAAGATCCCTTGCCAAACAAGTTACAGCTAAAATTAAAACCATTCAAATTAACAGGTTTTCCATAAATATTTAGTATAAAGTAAAGATGCCCACACTGGCTTTTATTCAACAGAGTACTGGAAGCTATTGATCATAGCAGTAAGGCCAGGAGAAATAGGGATCTAAATAAAAAATCCAGAAATTAAAATTACTTCTATTTCCAACTGCTGTGTTTCTTGTATGTATATGTGTGTGTGTGTGTGTGTGTGTATGCACACATATGTGTTTTTATATATATACATATATACATAACATACATATATATGTATATATATATATATATATATATATAATACTCAGCTATTAGAGTTAGCATTTGAGATATATATATTTATATAACATAAAAATACCAATGTAGGATATGGAGATATATAGATATATAGATATGATTTATAGATTTATAGATAACAAATGCTAACCATAATAGCTGAGTTAAGCAAAGTTACATAGTATCAAATCAGTTGTATTTTGTACACAACGTATTGCCTCACTTACAGAGAAATCAAGAAAGCATTAACTCCCTGAGAATAAATCTAAAATCTGTGTTTTGAAAACTATGAAGCCTTATTCTGACACTCAAAGCAACACAGAGTCAGTAAAGTCACTATGAAAATTCCCATGACTTTCTGCACAACTATGGAAACAATTCTAAAGTAAATGTGAAACCCAAAGGGGCTCAAAATAGTCAAAGCCGCCAGTGAGAAGACAGTTAAAAACCATCACATTTCCTCAGCCACAGCAATCCTGTTACTAACTGTGGCATAAAAACAGTTGCCGAGACCCATGGAGCCCCCAAAATACCCTGGAAATAAATTTAAACACACCATCAACTAACTTTTGACAGAGTGCAAAGAGGACACAGTGGGGAAAAGAAGCCCTGTTCAATGGCTCGTAGTGGGAACACTGAATTTTCTCATGCAAAGGAATGAACTTGGACCTGTATCTTAAACCCGATACAAATGTAACCTCACAATGGGTGGAACATGGACATGTAAAGTCAGAAACTATAAACCTCCTGGATGAGGGTAAAGGAAGATTTCTGTACATCGGCTTTGAAACGGCTTTTGAATAGCATACCAGAAGCTCAGACCACAAAAGATAAGACAAATGAATGGGGCTATACTGAGTAATAATAGTAATAATAATAATAGTAATAAATTAAACCTTGCGCATAGCAGAGATAAAAGAAGTAAAAGTGAAACAGCAGCTAATGGATTGGGGAAACGTGTTGGCAATCTATTCTCAGCAAAGTGTGTAATAAATAACACATGGAAGTCAATAATTAAACAAAATAATGCAAATTTTAAAAGAGGCGAGCAACCTAAATGTATAATATTTCACTAAAGAAGACAAATATTGGCAAGGTACATCAAAAGGTGTTCAAAAATCCTCTATCATCAGGGAAATTCAAAGGATAATTTGTCAAAAAATAAAAATTAAAAAAAATATTCATTAAAAAGGAAAAAAGGTTGTGAAGACCAGAGTGATGGCTCAGGAGGCAAAGGCATGGTTGCCAAGACTGAGAACCTGAGTCTAACTCCTCAGAACCATATGGAGGAAGGAGAGAATTGATTCCTGTAAGTTGTTCTGTGACCTCTACACATGAGCTGTGCTCTGTGCAGGTGCTCTCTCTCTCTCCCTCTCCCTCTCTCTCCTTCTCCCTTTCCGTCTCCCTCAACCCCTCTCTCTCACACACACACTAATTGTTAATATTTTATTATTACTACCAACAAGCTGAGCCTAAAAGACACTGTTACGTGAAATAAAAAAGATGAGGCCGGGCAGTGGTGGCGCACGCCTTTAATCCCAGCACTCAGGAGGCAGAGACAGGTGGATTTCTGAGTTTGAGGCCAGCCTGGTCTACAGTGTGAGTTCCTGGACAGCCAGGGCTGCACAGAGAAACCCTGTCTCAACCCTCCCCCCCCCCAAAAAAAAGATGCAGAAAGTATGCATGATTTCACACGTAAAATGCAAAATCCACAAAACTAGAAAAAAATAGTGGGTAATAGAAAAGCATGGTGTGGAGAAAGTGTGTGTGTGTGTGTGTGTGTGTGTGTGTGTGTGTGTGTAGGGGGGTAAGTCAGAGGCATCCAATGGACAGTATGCACAAGGAACCTTCTAGAGTTCTGCTGCAGAAGTGGAGGACTCTAGGTAACAAAACTTTCTGTATTTTACAAAATGTCCGTATAATTCACAGCAAAGAAGCAGGTTCTAGCTGCTCCTGAAACAAAGACAAAGAGAGTGGGTAGCCTTGGGCTATGATGGGCGTGTGAGTCTGTTCTACTGCAGTAACCTTTGAACCATGTTCATGTCCTATGAGTTACACTGTGTATTTTAAACACACAGTAAAATTTGTATTAAAAAATCAACCATTTGATTATATTATGGATATTCTTTCAATATGACATTTTCAAGAGGAAGCATGTAATGTATAACGTTACAACTTCAATTTTTATCAAGAAAATGCAAAAGAAAAACCATTTATAACATGCTAGTGGCCATTCTCCTTCTTTTTCCAATCAGCATCACTCTACGATACCAGAAAAACCTAGGTGTTACTGTGCACCTTGTTTTGCTCGTGTTAGTACAACAGAATACATTGCCATTCTTAACAGTCTTCAGACACAACCCAAGTCTCCCAGCCTCATCACGGGCATGCATTGCTTACACGCCGTGTCTTGGATCACACCCAAATCTATCACAATTTCACGAGTGATTTGTCCTACTGATAACTTCTCACTGATTAGAACAATCCACAGTGGAGTCATTTAGGAGCTAGCTGCTGGTTCTAACAATTTGAAATACACTTTTGCTTAATATTGTAGGAACACTGGAGATTCTTAAAGGTTTCTATGGCCAATGTCAACCCAGAAATCATGCATTTGGGTCCCTTCCCTCAACTTTGGAACACAGCCTGCCCCTCCCTGAACCAGGCTTTCTAAAGACACAATATATATTTTGATTTTGTTTCTCGGAGCATGGTCCCAATTTTCACTTCCAATAGGAATATTTTTAGAGACCTAGGAAAGCAAAATGTCTTGAAAATGTCTACAAAACTTCTCTTAGCTTCTTTCCAAATGTCATGATTTTTTGGAAAAGACCACACCAAGTGGTAGGGAGACGGACAAGACTGCAAACAGTTTTAAGTCTCTTTGGAGAAGTTCCATGTCCCACATTACATATGAACTGAGAAATGAAACATCTGTGACTAATACAAAATTGAGTCTGTCTTAAATTATAATTAACAGCAATGAGAAAACGTTGCCTGTTCACTTCTTCAGAGAATCGAGTCATGTTTTTACCATTAAAAAGCTTGAGCTGATGATTATTATTTGTATAATTGCTCAGCCCAGCGCTCTTCCAAATTGTAGCTCAGGACAACAGAATAGGAAGAAGGAAGACTCTTACCACAATTTAATAAAGCCTTCAGATTAGGTTGTTTTTTTTTTTTTTTTCCAGGAGACTTTAAACCTTCCATAATATTTAATCTGTAAGACCTCTTTTTGGCCCTGTATCAAATATTCATATCATCTTTTTCTTTGTACCAAATGCTGTTGATAGGACTTAGGCATTTAGCTTTAGAAAATATATCGTCCTAATTTTTCTCCTGACAAAATTTCCAAGAGGATATAACAAAGGAGAAGAGAATAAATTAAATTTCTTTGGGGACCCACGCTGAGGCCTCTAGGCTGTGCTTATGGAAGAGAAAATGAAGTTCTCAAACATGGTGCTTCATCACAGGCATGGGCATAGAAGCCCAATCCCCTCCCCCCAATCTTTTCCCTGTTCTTTAAATAGAATAATAGACATCCATGATGCCAATAGACTTTGCATTGTGGGGCCCATCACTTTTCTTTTCTCACTTTCTAGTCCTAATTTGTTTCTCGGTCTATCTTCAGGCTCACCTTCCGTTTTGAAGATCCTTCATCACATGACAACATAGCTTTATTTGGGCATCTTGTTCTTTTCCTCTGTACACCTATTGTTCCGCTAAAGCCTCACCTGTCTTCCTCTGGAAGGTACTGTTCCATGCTGCTGTTCAGATCCTTCAGCAAATGCTACTGTGTCTCTAACTGAGCAAATGACTCTCAAGAAAGGATACCACCATCTTGTCTTCACTCATAGACACTCTTACATGTGTGAAAATATGTTACTTTCTGAATCTGTAAACCCGTTGTACAGTCCTTTCTTTACACATAATGACCCAAGGGATGCTAGCATTGCTTCTTTATCTTCACGTGTACAGATCTGGGAAGAAAGACATTGAAATATTTAGGAACAAGCCAAAGCTACTCTGTCCATGTTTAGTAGCTATGTCTAGTGTACCATTAGTGATCTATTAAGTTCCTATGTGTTAAACAACTCATTTTAGGTCACTATTAGTAGCCGTGTCTAGTAGCTATGTCTATTGTTAACTTTTTTCATTTATTTTTTTTTAGATGAGATGCCTTTAAATTACCTAAAATATTGTGAGCTCTTCAAGTTATTCTGATTACTGGGAACCTGGCCTCTGCTACTTGTCTTCTGATTGTACACATTCCCTGCAACACTCAAATATATAACATTCGACATGCCATGCCTCCTCCTCCAATGCTTCCTCTTAGGTTTGGCTCTTCTTGGCAAACTCTTTAGTTGCCTCCTCAAATGCTCTGAGCAATACCCACTCTTGTTTAGTACTTGGGTAAGTGTAGGAAGATTTATTTTGCTCATTATTTCTGGGATCTGGTCTTACTCACTATGGTGAAACATTGTGAAAAAAGGCACATGTACAGGAAGCCTCATGGTGGACAAGAAGCAAAGAAGGCAGAAGTGACTAGAGGCGTAATCACCAAGGCTCCTAGGACCTTCTTCTTCCAGCTAGAACCCTGCCCTCCAGTTCCTACCAGCTCCTCAAACAGTACCTCTAGCTGATGACCCAGTGTTCAACGCATGAGCCTGTAGAAGACATTTCCTACTCAATAATATGCAATGTGAATCTTAGCATTGGTCAAAGAATTCACCCATATTGTAACTCCTACTCAGATCTACATCTGTGTATTTGAATCTCAATATATGAGCATCAAAATGTACAAGCAATGCACTAATAACTAGGGTTCTCAAGAAGTTTCCAACATCAACAAAAAACCCAAATACCTACAATAGAACATAAACAGAACATGCTATTAAAATAAACATAGACTAATGCTTGAACACTTTCTACATGCTCTCTGCCAATCATCTCTCTGCTGTTATCACTTCCTCTTCTCTCCTGCTGCTAAGTAGCATTTTTCAAGGCTTCATTTGCCTTGAGTGTTAAAGCATATGATAAAAACTCATCTGCATAAGTTGAAACAAAGGATTCTAGACTTTTCATGGACAAAGGCAGAGAAGCTTGGATAGAAACGTGTTTGTGTTCTCGATCAAAAGCTAGGTCTGGAGTCAAGGAAATTGATTCTATCACACTCCTGTGACCTTAAACAAATTGCTTAACATCTCTGAACCTAATTTTCTTTATGTAAATAATGGCCATGATAGGTCACTTGTTATGCTGAGTATTAAGTGACATAAGAAATCTAAAGGACTTAGAACAACATGTAGAGCCTAGTCAATGCTTCCCAAACCCTGGACAGTTAATTAGTTTTGTTCTCATTGTGGTGATCAAATACTTGAGAAGCAATTTAAGAGAGGAAGGTTTATTCTGGCTGTGGGTTTAAGAAGGGATACAATCTACCGTGGAGGAAAATCCCATTAATCAGAACCATGAAACTGCTCATCACATTGTGTCCATAGTCAAGAACCCAAAAGCAGATAGGAAGGGGGCCAGGCTCTAAAGCTTCATCTGACATACTCCCTCCTCAAACAGCCCCACTGGTGTTCAATCACATGAGCCTATGGGACACTTCACATGCCAACCAGGACAGACTATAAGGAGACAGTGAGATTACACTGTGAGTGGGAAGCCTCTGAGGGCACCAGCTGTTCTACTTAGTGTTCTACACATATGGTCTTGCTTTACTCATTCTACAATGAGCAACTTAAAGCTCCAAGAGGATAGGAAGCACTCTCAGTTAGAATCACACATGTATTAAGCTGTAGAAATCTTCAGCCACCTTAACACCCAGTTAATGATGCCTCCAAAGGAGTATTGTTATATCGCAATGGCAGAGTGCTTCCCTATAGTATCATTAGTTCAATATCAAGCACCACCATTAATAATGATAAACCATCATCATCATTATCTTGTCATCATCACCATCATCATCATCACCATCCCCATCACCATCACCATCATCACCATGACAATGCTTCAGTGATGTTTCTGATTATGGAGACTTTCTGTGTACCAACAAATCTGTTTCCTACAAAACCGAAGATGTTCTTCTAGTCAGAAAGCAATGCCTGATATTCAGAAAGGCAAACGTCTGTACTTCATAGGAAGTGTGTGAGAAGGGCTAGCTAGGAAGCTTCTTGTTCTACTCCAAGAGAACAGTGGAAAGGCCTTCACTAGTGCAGAGCAGTGAATGTGAAAGGAAAACCAGGTTCTGACCAAGGAATCATACAGGTCCTGAGGAACACAGAAATACAAAGATGGTCAGATGGGACATAAGAAAGGGGCAGGAAAGAAGAGAGAGAGAAAAAAATATTTAGTCAAAATATCGGCTTACCTCCTTCATTCTGGGGAACTTTAACAGGTGTCTCCCACTAGGAGTCTCCACAAATTGTTACGGTAGAGCCCAACGATGCAAGCACAATGGGAAAAGTTTATCTGTTGGGTAAATCCAGTGTCTTCAAAGCTTAACGGTAGTTGGGTGCCAGCGCTAGAAATTTAAAGAAAAAACCCCTGAGAGTCCCATTCTAGCCAGGAAAGCAAAAAGTATTCTGAGAGTCAGAGGATCTGCCACCTTTGCCCTTAAAGCAAAAGATAGAGCATGTGGCCAAGCTTTATCTCACAAGGTGCTACCATGGAACAACAATGCCCGGGGGACGCTTCTCAGATGCACAAAAAAGGCTCAGAAATTCTCTAGCAGCCTCTGTGGCACAGACTAATTGACTAGCTGATTATTATACAAATCAGTTTTTCCTGATTTCTTCTCTTTTCACATTAGTGTTCCCCTAAGATTCTTTCCAATATATCAGATTGAAAATATCAACTCTGCCGCCGGATATTAAGATATTCACATTAAAATCACTAGCTTAAAGTTTAATTGTATTGATCTGATATTTAGAAGAAAGCACTCACAAAAAAAAATTAGCTATGCTAGGCTGCCGTGCCACATTGACTCAAAAAGGTATTGAACATAAGACCCATCCTGCAATAATGCAACCCACAGTTACACAGGCAGAGACAAGCATGAGGGATCCCATGACATCCCCTGAGGCCACAGTTTCAATGTGTTCTCATATTCCTGTGTTAGAACCTTAATCCAAAATAGAACAGATGTGGAAAGTTGGCCCATTTGGAAATGATTAGACAGGTCCCTCTTAAGTGTTATGGCATCTGAGTAGGCTACTTGTTACAAGGATGGGTTCCTTTTCTGTGAATGAGTTCACCTCTGCCCTACCTTCTTTTTGTATACACAGTCACACAGCATGCATGCATCTCTGAGAACTATGCAACAAGAAAGCCCTAAGCAGGTTAACAAAACCTTAAGGTCAGACTTTGCATACACCGTCAGGTTATTCTTCCTGTCTTCCAAGTTTGTGACAAATCCAGCAATACAAAACTAGACAGAGGCACTTGTTGGTTCTGTCCTTTTAACTGTCTCTGTTTAATGTTAAAGGCTCTTTAGGTGAAAAACAAAGTAAGAAGGCTGACAACCTGGTGAGAAACTAAGGAATCTGTGGCCCTAGCAAAGTACCATTGACTCTTGAATGGTAGGTTGACTTCCGTTGACTCCTCAATGGAAGGTTGAAGTGATAGAAAGTACTGTAGCTATAGCTCCTTGGTAAAGCATGTGTCTTATATGCATGAGACCAGGTGTTCAATGCCAGTCCTGGTAGAAGAAGGAGAGAAGGAGGAGGGGAGAGAAGAGGGGCAGAGGAAGGGAGAGAGGGAGAGGGAAGAATAGGAGGGGAAGAAGAGGAATCAGAGAAAACATGTAGGTCTAGAACAAACCACAGATATAGAGGTCTGATTGGTAACACTGACTTGACTGAATAATTACATACCTGTTACTTCTCTACATCCCAAATGTTAACAACTGAAAGATGAAGACAATAATGGTGTCTCCCCTCTTTGTCTTCAAAGTACACAGGGTTAAAGTCTGGGAACAACACAAATCAGGGGTGAAAGCTTGGATCCCCCACTTGCTGAGTATGGCATGTGAGAGAAGACACAGTCTGTGTGAGCCCAGGCTTTCTCCAAAAATTCAGGGTAATAATTCTGACCTTATCAGTAAGCACTGAGTGTGACAATATGGGGAAAATACTCAACATGAGAGATGTTCAACAAGTATTATTTTATTTCCTTATTTCCAGTCCTCCTCTAAAACATTGTTGTAGGGTACCTAACTAAAGTAGATGTTGTGGATGGCCCTGGAGTTGCTTGTATTTTGATGCTAATTCTTCTCTCCTGGGAGGGGTTGTGAATGAGGAATCAGTCACATACTCAGGTGACTTCTTGTGAACCTCCCTGAATGAATAAAGGGACCAATCACTGGGCAAGGAGGTAGGACTTCCCTGTTGGACAGAGGAAGAGAGGAAGCAGGGGAGAGAGAGAGAGAGAGCTTCCTTTTGGGTGGAGACAGTGTGAGGACAAGATGTAGCTGCTAGCGTCTCCTGGTTTCAATGGCAGATCCATCAGGATTCACCTCTGGGGGATTTACATTTAATATGACTTACAAGATTAGGTTTTAGTTGCTGTGCCCAGAGATTGAGTTCCCATTGTTTCTGAACTAAGTTTGTGTGGTGGTTTTCTTCTTGTGGCAACTCAGCTGGGTTCTAGAGAGAAAGGTACTGCAACAAAGTGTGGGTTTGCCCCATGTGCACCACAGAGGCCTTGGGGGATTTGAAGCTTGGATTGGCGTGGTAGCAAACACAGTGGGAACCTAGCCAGCTGGGTGGAGAGATTGTGGAGTTTTGAGTCAGAGCCTCCATGAGATAAAACAGGTCTGCTGTTGCCCACCAATGCATGGCCAGCCAGCCGGCCAGGGCAGAGAGTACCACAACATGTAGAGATGAGCATCTATAAAAGAAAAACATTTCAAATTCTGTGTAAATGCAGAATAATCATGACTACAATAATTCAATTTGGTTTTCTTTGTTTATACTACACTGGCATCTTTCTTTCTTTTTTCTTGGTAAATGCAGTTTGTGGGTTGACGTCAATCTGAAGGGAGGAACTGTTCCAAAGCTGGGGCAGACAGTGGATACCTGGGATTGTGGTTGCATGGTGCCAGATAAGTCATCAAATAAAACCAAATAACACCAATCGACATTGATAGAACTAGAGAACCAGAAAGAAAACAAAAGAGCAAGCAACTGTGTTTTTAAACCTTCTTGATACTGCTGAAGCTGCCAATAGAAAAGAAAAATAGTAAGTACCAGGGCATTCCTAAGTAGATGATGCTTGTACCAGACCCTCCAGCGACTGCATGAATTCAAGCCTCTCTGAGCATGGCTCCCAGCATACTCCTCCAAGTGCTATCTGAAAGGATTCCTCTAGACTTGCTGCCCTGTGGTTACCCAAGAGTTTCCAAGGACTGTATCCTAACATCAGCAGTAGTTCCCCCTGTAGAAACAGGATAGACGTCAACCCACTTGTTATGTGAGTATGCCAGCCAGTGAGGGAGATGGTCAGACCAGAAACAACCAGGGCCATGCAGCCTTAGGAGCACCAGGGTAGGTTGTACCCTTAGACACAGCACAGTGGGGAAACTGCTTCCTGCACATTACCCTGGGAATGGAGGACATAGCTGGAAACCAGGAACCCAGTTGTAGAAAACATTCTTCTAGGCTCAAGGTTTCAGACAAAATAAACCACCACCACTATTATTATTATTATTATTATTATTATTATTATTATTATTATTATTATTATTTTAATATTCAAAACTATCCTCAATGTATCTTAGTGATTGATACGCACAGAGCTTCCCCAGACTTCTGCTGGATCCTGTGGAGCCTCATGCTTCCTTTAAATCATAGAAGTGCCATGTGCCTTGCTTTAAAATGTGTTACAAGGCAGACAATGTAAAACAGGCATTTAAAGCTGAACACCCAAACAGTGTGTCCTCCGTGTCAGCTACCTCCCATCCACTTCTCCACCTCCCACGGGTCTACCTCACTCTTCTGTGGAGTCCTACATTTTAAAATCCAAATATTAAAACATAAGTTGACCCTTCCATTACCCTTGCTTCTCAAGAAAGCAACCCTGCACATAGATTATTGAACCCAGGCAATTACTTGTTTAGCTATTGCAGCTTGGTGACATGCCACCTCGTTTGTGCTATAGCCAGTAAACAAGAGACTGGTAGCCGAAAGAAAAGTAAAATCACTCTGGCAGACTTTAGTTCCGGGATTTTGCATTTCCATTCTCTTCATGATTGGCCTTGTTCATCGCTTTGAAATTTGGAAAGAGGGTGAAATAAAGGCTTGATCTTTTTTTTTTTTTAAGTTCACACCATCTAGGAAAGCCATCCAAATCATTTTATTCCTAATCTTTCTGTGCAAAATGTTTTGTTAAATCCTGATGACAACTTTTATGCATAATGCATATAATAAACTTTGCCAAAATCTGAGGCGCTTTTAAAAGCATGTAAAAGCCTCCTTAGGAGCAAAATGACATTACAGGGTATGCGGCTGCAGCAGACTGAGAAAACCACACAGTAAAGCTGACTGAGGGCATTGTGCTCTGTGTCATTAACTCCCAAATATCTAATAGGTAGACTTCCTTTGGTTTACTTGTGTTCAAAATCGCATGTTATTTCTTATGAGATTTACCACGTATTGATGCCTAGTTTATGTACAGCATAAATTCCATTCTGCCTTCAACACTTCTGGGAATCTTCACACTTTAAAAAAAAAAAAAAAAAAAAAAGACCAGATACTTTTTCCCATGTAACTGAAAGGGGAAAAAGAATCTTGTCATTGCCCAAAAAATAATAATTTAAAGTAACGTTTTTGTGTTTGCATGAGTTAGTATTTGTATGCATGGCTATCATTTGATAAATCATGTAGGTAAATCTACTTCAAACCTTACTCTTGTTTTTGCTTATTTGAAACCATAAAAACAGGAACCAGGGAGGAAAAAGACTTAGCATTCGAAAGTAGGTGCCATAAATCCTGCCATGCTCCAGCCAGAAAAATAAATAAATAAAAATGGGAATAATAACAATGTATCACTAGCCAGTGTCACTAAAATGCTTTGCTTTATTTCTCTAATCTATACCATATCTAAACTGACTATAATAAATGAATAATCGCCCTGAATACACAACCATTAATTGAAAAACTGCACCAAGTATAAAACCAAGAGTCATAACACAAAGTACAAGGTTCCCTCGGTGTTTACGAACTTGTCTTTGTCAATATTTTTAAGGTTCAGTGTAAATGATACTGCTTTGTGTCATACATCACAGACCATCATGAGTTACGTGAGATGTCCTATGAATATTAATGGCCCTGCGTTCCAGGACATTTCATTAGCACACATCCAGGTGTGAGAATCCAATGGAGTTTGGTTTCTCCATAAAAGGAAAGGGGACTCTGGATGAGTTTTGTCTTCTAAGCCAAGTTTCTAAGGGAAGGCTCTGTGTGCTTCAGTCTGACAAAGGGCGGGCTCCTCTTTGAATGTGGAAGCTGTGGCCTCTAGCTCCTAGACTAGCTGTTTTGTGAAGTTGCCCTCTGGACATTCATTTACTATTGTGTGTTTACAACAATTCAACTCCTAGGAGGGAGCAAATACTAGCATGCAGAAACAAACCCTGCATTGTTGATTTCAAATCATGTTTTCCTGGGAGAGCATGCGTTTGTGTCGCCATCTCACAGTGGACAAAATAATTTCAAAAATTAGTTGAATGAAAGCAGAGGCACAAAGACGAATAGTTAATTATCTGGGCCCGTGAAAAATGTCCTTTCTGAGGAAAAAAAATCTTTGAAAACCTATAGCATCCAAATTTGCATGAAAGTTGTATTATAAGAACACTTCTTTATTGAAAATAAAGCACTCCAGGCTCAGTTCAATAATAACAGCTTACAGGAGAGTAATTGAAGTTATCCAATTTGCCTCCCATAGAAAATGACCTACAGTATGTGCACACAGAGATGCAAGAAAAGAAAAAAAAAAACAACAATATGTCATGCAATTTTATTGAGACGGAAGTAAGAAAGGGATTGAGGTTAGACACTGTGTGAGCATTTAACACACAAGAAATGATGATATGGTCAGAGAAAATTATCCCCTTTTCTTCACATTCCTGTTCTGAATTCTCATCTTGCACCACCCCCGGCTGAGCATCCATTGACTTCAAAGGGAAGTCCATGGGGGTTCAGAGCAAGATGAGAATTTGGCCCTGCATGCATAATTTTGTTCTCTCTTATTCATAGCAGGCACAATAAGCACTGACTTTAAAAAGACCCTAACGGAGCTGGATAATGGCTCTACCAGAATGATCACGTATCTTGTATCTTCGTAGTGTATTAAACGATATCACCAACTGTACCTTCAGAGTTACTGAAAGCTCCAGGGAAAAGATCATGCCAAGTCGTTATTACTATCCTCATCTATTATTATTTTGCTAACTAATAATAACAATATTTATGTAGCAAAGCATCGTGGCCCCATGACTGTAGCTTTCAGAAGACCACAAGCACATCCGACCTTTCGTATTCAAGAGATAGTGCCGAAGGTTTTGAGACCTTCATCATGTGGACCAACAGTAATGACCCGAACAGTAACATACAATTACTATTGATAATGATAGAGAAATAACAGGTAGAATAAAGCCACTTTTCAGGATACTGATAAGAAAGGCAAGGTACTATAATCCAGATTTGAAAATGACAGAATAACTGTCAAAAGAAAAATTAAGAAGTGTTAGAACCCTGGGGTCAAGGGTATGGGGATGAACCAGCAAAGTATTCTAGTGTTTGGGAAAAACATACATGGTAAGAATGACTGGACCATGGCTTTCCTTGATTATATAGAGACCACAGATGACAATGCTAATTACATGTCCCCAAAAGAGGAGCAAATACCAATAGAATCAATTTCCCCAGTATGTATTTTGTCAGTTATCAATTCCTCCTATAAACTTTTACCTTTACATGCAGTTAAACCAATATTGCTTCTTATCTACACCGTGCTGAAGGATAATCCATCTTTGCAAACATTGATGACTTACCATCTATCCTAAATTTTCAAAGACAGATGAAACCATGGAATGGCTGAACAGCTTATTTACTTACATAATTTGAGGGTATTAATCATTTGAGTTTTTCATGATTTTTGAGATCTTTCAAACACAACTTAAGGGACATTTATAGTTCAGATAGGTAGCAAACATGCCATCCTCTATCTCTAGATAACACATACAAGTTGCAGAAGTACTTTATGACTTGTTTACACAACAGTCTGCAACATGTTATTTCTTCTGATTCTCTCAACAGTGCTATAGGTCAGTCAAGGAGAAGATACTGAAAGTCCTAATTGCTGAGAAAGCTTCCCACAGACCTCTTTGCCCTAACAGACATGACACTTAATTAAGAATTAGACTCACTGCTTTTACCACTGACTTTACTCTCCTGGTTATGTTGCAGGATCCTCAGCACGTGACCTTTTTCTCAGCTTTTAGCATTACTATTATCACACATATATGCAGAAGGAGCAAATACCTGACAGTAATTCAGGGATGCTATTATAGGTGTTAGGATAGTTGTCTTCGACCCTGTTTTATTTTTTGGAGATGTGCTTTATGTAGACACAACATTAACTCTTGTTCTAGTTACAGGGTTCATTAAGGAAGGCTTCTGAGGAGTAAAGAAGGAAAACAGAATTCACTCATGCTCTCTGCATTTCTTTACGTAGTTCACAATGGGAAAATGAAGTCTTAGAACTTGGCATTCGGCTCCTGGCTAAGAACTTAGTACCTATGAAGAGGTTGCCAGGTTCTCTAAGATAAATGAACCCACTAACTAACCATTTCACAGGCTGTGCACAGAGATATAATTATATTGGAATAATTACGCACTCACGTACCTTGACGAAGTCACTATTAACTTAAAGTCAATTTAATATTCTTAGGGTTTATGCTTTACTTTTCTGGACCCAAAGAGGAGAACTTAAGACAAAGACACAGAATGCTAACTGGGCACAGAATTCTAACCCTAGGCATTCTCCAGTCAACCCAGAAAAGGAGGGGTCGAACTTATGCTGGCTGGTGATGGACAGTGTATAAGTTAAATGCTCTACCACTGACCTATGTGCCCACCCCCGAAGACTTTATCCTGAAAGGCCTTTTTTTAAACTTTTCTCTGTGGTTGAGGAGCTAACCCAAAACACAACAAATGGGGAGGGGGAAACCATGGCAAGGGTTGGAGCATGCAGCATGCAACTTGCGCGCATTCCTACAGCCTTGTATAGTAAAAGTTTATGTTTTTTAACAAGGACCGTGTTATTTTTCACTAGATATCTATCAAAGAACAACATGGCAGCTGGGACACTGGAACCTACATAATGTATTACATATTTTAATCACGTTGGTTACAACACTCTTTCTCTGGAATCAATTATACTAATGACTCTTATATAATACTCTCATGTGCCTACAGGATATGTATTGTCACCTCTCCTTTGTCATAAAAATAGTCGGTAGTTCTGGATCCACATGAAGTGCCTGCTTTCATTTTTATATAATGAATGAGTAACACTGTAAAAAAAAGACATTTTATCCCATATTAGCTTAACAGAGTGAAGAGACTTCACATATGACAGTGCTAAATATACTCTTAAGCTGCTAATAAAACCAAAGCCTGCGGGGAAAGAATCTAATGATGAGCAGAAGTTTGTATCTCTGAGAGGAAAGCAAAAATGTTCCTCTTAGGTATAATTTCTAAATATCTTAAAAAGGACTCGGGATTTCTAATAATTTCATTCCCAATAAATCTCCCAAGTCAATTTAGAATCACTTTATTTGCAATAAATCCCTCTGTCAGCACAAATGATGAACACAACTTTCTCTCCCCCCCTTCCTCGCAGAGGGCACTGTTACAAAAACTTCTTTCAGTTTGTCCTTAAAATTAATCACTACAGAAACCCTGACTCTTAGCCAAATGACTCCATACTTCTTTTTATTCACAGAACAAGCATTCCTGCCAAAATGGTGGAAGATAAGTCTCCTGAAAGAAATGATCCCATGAGCAAATCCTCAGGCTGTGTTCTAGAAATGCTGGTCACTGTGTTCATTCTTCAGAGGACCTGCTAGCCACACTGGAACTGAGGTCTTATGAGAAGCCCTGTTGTAAACCTTTAGTTTACAGGTTTAATAAATCAGTCATAAAAAATGTGTTCACACCTGAAACTTAGCAAAGCAATTTAAAGAAGAAAAAAAAAAAAAAGTCTGTCCTTGTCATCTTTAAGTTACACACATATACAAAGATAGAGTGGGGCCTCTCAGATGTATTCTTGCTACAAACATTTTTGAAGGCCTGTGATTTTAATTGTTCATAAAATTGATCAAGTGATGGGTTCATATTTAGTCAGAATATTTGGGGTTAATTGAAAAGGGAGATAGAAGTAATGAAGTTATTTAAAGTCCACCTAAAAGCTTCTAGATGTGCATTTTGAATACCATATTCTTTTCACAAAAATCACTTCAATTTCCCTTTGTCCACATACCAGATACAAATGGAATCTTCTGGAAAATACATCAAAATATTCTAATAAGAACTTTTATGGAACATATTTGTAATTATTTAATTAATAACCGAATTCTGTGGAATTGTGTCAATTCATAGAGCTTGCTGTTGTTTCCTGGTTATCTTTTTATGAGTGACTTCAGGTTCTGTGGGTGAACTCACTTAGTATTAATAGGTTCTTTGAAACACTAAATCTTCTGGTGCCCCATGAATATTTGTTAGATTCTCAATTCATATGAGCAATGGATATTGGTTAGTCGGCTACACCCAGAACAAGTCTGGTGGTCATAGACTTGTTGTTTTAGGTCTCTGAAACATAAACCTTAATATAAATTCAAAGATGAAGAAACAATTTTAAATTAAAATTCTGTGTAACGTAAATTGCTATCTCTTTGCATCTGCAAATAGACACAGTCATTTGTTGATGTTTCTGGGTTGATTTTCTTTAGCTATTCAGACTTATCCTCAAGGTTCTTGAGTAGATACTTTAAACATTTGCACATAGCCATTCTGAAATTGGTATTTAGGGAAAAGAACTGTCTTAGTGACTGGGTCAGATCAGTCGCTTAAAATGCTCAGACTACCTCAGCTTTGTTTCCTGACCATATTTATGTATCTAATAGTAACATTTGGTTTTTGTAAAAATATATCTGGTCAAGTCCACCTGAATGAAAAAGAAAGAGAAAACAAAACTAGATATGAAATGTCTGCTTACGAATTGTCCACCAGGGATGTCTAAGAGATTCCTATTTCTTGCTTACTCTACAGAGATGCCATGGAAGTCCCTACTGCTGAAGACAGCATGAACTTCAGAAACTAGGTCCAGAGAGCCTGGAGCTTGAACTGACCTGAATGTCCCCTCCTTGAGGACTAACTTTAATGGTACCAGAATGCACTATGCAAACTTCCAAAAATGGGAGGCAACCAACAGCCCTATCCAACAATGTTACTTATGAATCTCACCAACAATCAGCATAGCATGATAATACCAAGGGTGCAGTGATGGTAGTAACCAGCAGCTCTCAAGTGGAATTTAAGACCTTATACTGACAGCCTAGGTAACTACTCAATGCTGTAGAGAAGTCACTTATTTATTAAACAAACATAATCCCTAACAACAATCTATAAACATCAGTCCTTATACCCAAGACGAGTGTAGTTTTCACCCCTCATCAAGAAAATTTCTCTTTGCAACAGATGGAGATTGCTACAGAAAATCCAACCAATCACAAAGCAGAATTTTGGAGGCCAGTCCTAATGGATTCATCAACAAAACACTCCATCCCCTAAAGCTCAGGGAACACTGCAGAACAGGGGATAGAGCTACATCCATAACCAACATGGCTATCCAAATGTGAGGTGAAAAAGGATAACATTGATAAATAAGAAGATACCCATGAGGCCTCAACCCTTTGCAAAGAACTACAGGCAATAAGGAAGACAGGAAACAGGAGAGGTGGTATTTTCCACATGAGATCATACCAGAAGTTTATCCATTGCCAAATGCTTAGCCCTGCAAACACACATACAGTTAGCACTATATGGATGAAATGGGCTATATTTAGGAATCTCTACACATAAACACACACACATACATATAAGTACACACCTACATACACATACACACATACATGTACACATATACACACACATACATATGTACATTCATCTAAAAACAATTATTTCAAATGAGGCAACAATCTGAAAGAGAGCAGAGAGGAGTTTATGGGAAAGGCTAGGGAGATGAAGATAAAGAGAGAAATGCTGTGATTAAATTATAATCTCAAAAATTTTGATTAAAATATTAAAGAATAAAGGCTACATCCTGAGAGTAATAGACGCTATCAACTCATCACCATTAGCCATAAAACAAAGAAGCAGCACAGCAGAGTGTTTTTGGAATTACGTTGCCTGAATTCAAATCCATTTTGTAGAAGTCTGGCACATCAGTTAATTATTGTAATGTGCAATTGCATCACCTAAAAAATAAAGTAGTGAAAACAATGTCTCTTCATAATCTTCCTATGAGAACTAAAAGAGTTTTGGACTTGTAAGAGTATCTATCTGACATTATGGTTCAGTGAACCATTGATATTGCCATTGCCTTCACTGTTGTCAGCATCAACAAGAGCTGGAAGAATTACAGGAGTGAAAATCGACACCCTCTCAGGATAACTTCCTGATGCTTACATGACAGCTATATATTTGATCAACTATTTATTGTATATAAGCAAAGTTGTCATTGGGGGACATGCTCCTATAGTTGCATTCCTGCAAAGTTCCTGTCACTTTTCTCATATATGTGTGCTGTATGTGGTGTATGCATGCTTGTACATTGATGTATAGGTGCATTCTCCTACAGGTATGTGAGTGAGAAGCAGAGATCAATGTCCATTGTCTTCTATGGTTGCTCTCCCTTACACTTTTGAGGGCAGTCTCTCACTAAAACTGAAGCACACTGATTGGCTAGACTATATGTCCATTAAGCCCTGAAAAATTTACCCACCTCCAACTAACCCGTGTCCCCTGTAACAGAAGAGAGGCTACAAGTGTGAACCACCACACCCAGCTTTTACATAGGTTCTGTGGATCCAAATTCAGGTCTTCATGCTTGAGCAGTGAGCACTTTACCCATTGTGCCATCCTCCTCAACCCTGTCTACCTTTTCTATATGGAGCCCATAATGCCTACTTCCAGCCTGTTTCATGTTCTGGACTACTCTAGTACCTGAGTTCATGAAGACAAAACAGAAATTACACCAGCAGCCCTAGTCTCTCTGTTTTTGTACAGTGGAATGGGTCACCCATCCTGAAAGATATTGATCCATTTTTGAGCTCTCATTTCTCATAACAGCCCAAGCCTCTGTGTGCTATCCCACCCAGTACTTAGTCTCCAAGAGCAATGATGCTGTGCACTGACTTATAGTTGGCATTGGGATTACAGCCTTTCTTTTCTCATACTTCTGCTACCTCACACCTTAAGGTCCAACTTCTACATTCATTTCATGCCCGTAGGCCTTAATTTCCCTTTCTAACTGGCACCCTAAGAGCACCTCAGGGAGAGCTTCTGCTTTTGCATTTTCACTGTCCTGATTCTCCTCTCAGGACTCACTTTTGTTTTATATACTCATACACAGATGGCTGTAGTATGGCCCATCTGCCCCAAGTGTGGCATTTCTAGTGCCTTGTCAGGAAGATATGAATCTATCATATTTATTTTGGAATTATTAGGAATGAGGTACTTAGTTCGTGTTATCAACCCTGCATAACTTCCATTTATCTTTTTCATTTCTCATTCATCTGTCTTTCTGGTGGCCTCAACAACTCCCACCAAAGATATGTGGAGAGTTGACAGTTCCCACTCTCCATGTCAATAATTTTTAGACCATCTTCTGTGAGTTCCTTTGTGATCCCCACTCAACCCTTTCTGGACTAAGCACAGATTGTCCTTGCAACATAAACCCAGACATTTCCTGTTCACCTACTAATCAACAGCATGGATAGTTTAATTCACATTCCATTTGTCATTAGACATCTTTCTCAATGACATGAATAAAGCTTTAGAAAGCATACCATGAAATAGGTACATTTCACATCGCTGATGGGAGTCACTAATGTGTTAGATAATGGGACCAGGATGATAAAGGACCTGACAGAGGAAAAGTGATAGCTTGAGACTAACAAGGTGATCAAATCACATTTGGAATATTGGGGTTTGTTCTGGGCAATGAAAAATTAAACCACATCATGGTTCTAGAGGAGTAGAGGGCTGACACAAGGCTCTCTGTGAGGAATGGTGGCAATATCTGTTGCCATTTGATTCCACATAGGGAGCCAAACAAACTTACAGCTATTTCAAATGTTTTTAGTTGGGTTAGCAATTGCTTTTTTTCTGTAATACTTGTACAGGGCCAAGAAATATAAACTATATATTTTATGAAGATTTCAGTCAGAAATTTGTTTTTATAAAGTGATTATCATACTTTACCATGAGGCACTCTTGAAGAGCTGCATCTGGACTTTTAAACCTTAATCTTCATATATTGCTCTGGGTAAGTATGCCCCACATATCCTAGCCTCTCACCTAGCCTCTCAGTCTAAATTCCAAATGAGTTTGCATAGAGGTGTTCAGATAATGAGTCTTCTCTGAACACCTCTATGTGCTTATACTCTGTGCCAATTTTACTTCCTAGTCAGCTGGGGCAGAAACAGCAAGTGCCTATTTCTCTCTATGCTCCATGCAACTACTTCCTGTAGTGTTTGAAGCCCGCAGGCTAAATTTTCCAAACATTCTTTTACATTACTGTTATAGTGACTCTATCCTTTGTTCGCTATTATATCCTTTTCATAGAGACGAGTAGGAAGGGTAAAGAGAGAGCGCCCTGGGTCTATGTTCATAGTGATCTGACCGCAGATCTGCTGTAATTGCCATCCCATTCTCAAACCTTCCCAGTGAGTTATCTATATCTCAGAAAACTCCCACCGGCAGCATCCTTTCTTGGGGTTGATTTGTTTTTTTACTCTTTGTGTGGCAATTTAGATGTCATCCTAACCAAGGAGTTCTGCTTTCCCAGAACTCTTTACTGTAGTATCCTATCATTCTATCCATGGTATTTAACATCTCCAGTTGATTTTCATACCCCCTTATTTATTACCAATTTTTCTTAAAGAAACGACAGTTTCACATGGAGGCACTTGGTGGTTTTGGTTTTTGTTTTTTTTTTGGTTTTTTTTCTCTTGATTCCTAGTATAGAGTACTGAAAACATTGGTTGAACATTGACTCAACAATATTGGTCAAATGATTGGTTCATTAGTTTCACGTCCTTCACACATCCCTTCAAGTGTGGGCTTCCAACAATGTAAGCCTTCCTTGTCTTCTTTGGCCATTTGTAATACTTTCACAGTCTCTACTCCTTCTCAACTTTAATCAGATGCAGAAAGAGCCTTTCTCCTGATCAAAACCTCCCAACAGTTCTTCTATGATAACAGAAGACGTCTAAGCATCTTTCCTAGACTTGGAACTTCACTATTGAAACCACAGACTTCCATATGCCAGCCAGCCATTATTATCACCATTGGATGTAATGCAGATCCATATCATTGAATCTCTTTAGTACTGCTGTGTTCCAGAGACTTTGACTCCCTCGCCTAAGATTTTATTAATGACCTTTGAGAGTCTACCTCTCCTGTGCAGTTTTTCCTCAGCCCTGTCCTGAAGACAGTTGAACACCATGCTTCCACTGCCTATTGCCCATGGTTTCATTGGTATGTATAACACTGCATTGCAGCTAACTATGCACTTTTCTTATTTGCCCAATTAGGTTTTAGACAAAAGTGGAAGTTGTAATAATTTCTAAGTAAATAAGGAAATTCTGAATAAAGGAAAGTTGAGCTTGATGACATCCGGCACCTTTTCATACTTGACATTTCATATACTCTTAATGATTTTGTTATTTTTAAAATGAACACTGGCTTGAGTAGCCAATGGCAAATTCTCTTAATTTGACTCTATACCCATTCATTAAAAGCTATTAAGGTTAAAGAAAACATCTTTTCTGCCTAAGGGGAGAGAGGACCACATAAAGATATTCTGGAGTCTTTAGATGTTGACTCCTATCCAGCAATTATGTTCAGTTACTTAAATTAAAATCCTCCCTTACATTTCTGATTTAGAAACTTAAATTAACAAATCTATTTGGTGCATGGTAAGCTGGTAATGTATTTTAAGAGTTCTATAAATGTTTATGGCCCAGCATTTGACTTCTAGGAAATAATATACCAGGAAGCTAAAGATCCAAAGTCACTTGTATCATTCATATACCATTACATCACATAGTATTTTAGCTTATTATATTGTACAAAAAATTGGAAACAGAAGACCAATAACAAGAAAGTGAAAAATGGTCAAAGGAATTAGAGTGACTCATACAACTAGATTGTAAAATTGGTCATAACAATTTGAACAAAATTTATTATTTGATTCCAAGCATGTGCATAAGTACTGATACACATGCACGCACTCATAGCCATGCATATGTGTACTGAGAAAACATTAGCATTATAATCTCCTGGTGATGAAGCCATATTCAATTATGATTTTTCTTCCCTACATTGCCCACATTTTATAACACACATACATACTTATTTTTACTCATCTAATTTTTAAGTATATTTTTAAACTCTTGTATCTGTATATCTGAAGCTATCTAGAATCCCTCCTAAAATGAAGCATAGTAGGGATGTGAGCAAATGAAACACAACCTATTTATTTTAAACAAATGTATCCTTCACACCAAGTATCTTCCATAGAGGATGCTATAAAATATATTTTGAAAAATTAACAACTTTAAACTAAATTGGAAGGTATAAATGGTGTAAAGAAGGAGGATAAATCTGAGATACAAAAGACGTTCAAGACTTTCTGATGAAGTTGATACATGAATGTGACGAATGGTTAACATAATGTGTGAAGGGGAGCAGGAGATGTGTGAGAGAACTGCCCTAATATATCATATGTACATATTCATATCTCGGTAGAAAATGCAAACGCTATCCCATCTGTTTTCGCCATCTTTGCATCCTCTTGCATCTCTCAAACAGCTGGCTGCACTGCAAAGCTCTTCCTTGGCAGTATCTTCCTTGAAGCAGGAGGATTCATTATTGTCTTATGGATGGACCAGAGGTGGCTAATGGGGACAATCTAAGATGTCAGCCTCTACCACAGCTTAAAGAACACATTTCCGGCATAGTGAATCATCTTGGGCTGTTAATTCCATCTTTAACTTGGTGTTCTCGCCGGCATATTTTTTTTCTAGCTTTGGTTATAAAATTTTAAAGTGTCAGGACACTCACGACAAAATCCCTCCCTCAAATGAGGTGAGAGTAGGCAAGAGATTTGTGTAGATTGGTCTTTGTTTTATTTTTTTTTTCTGCATCTTTCAGAATATTTATTTCAATATTCTCAAAGTTGTATATGTGATCAAATTAGTCACTGTAGCAGAACTTTGCCTTTTTCAATTGTTATAATGGCCCCATTTTTTTTCACTAATGTCTTCTTTTTAAATTTTTTGATACTTAATTTACATTTCAAATGTTTCCCCCTTTCCAGATCTCCCCTTTGGAACCTCCCTATTCCCTCCCCTCCCCCTGCCTCTATGGGAGTATTCACCCACCCACCCACCCACTCTCGTCTTCCCTCCTTGGCATTCTCCTATACTGGGGCATCTAACACCCTCAGGCCCAAGGGCCTCTCTTCCCTCTGATGGCTAACAAGACCCTCCTCTGCCACATATGTGTCCAGCACCATGGGTCACTTGATCTTTGACAAAGGAGCTAAATCCATCCAGATTGGTCTTAATATAGTTATAACATCTTATACATGATAGGAACAGCATTAAAGAAAAAGTCGTGGCATTGTTAAAGATGATGAGGCAGATTTTATTCAAGGTGCATGATGAAACTATTGTGATCAGAGCAGGGAGCACTGTGTAGAATTTTATAGAGGAAAGAGATGAGACTTGGGTCCAAATATAGCCTGGGCAGGTAAAGCAAGGTAAAGATCAAATATTTCAAAGAAAACTTACTGAAGGAAAAGATCAATGACTAGGAAGAATTTTTTTCTTATATATTTATACATTTATTTATGTTTGTTTATTTGTGTGTGTATATAAGTGTGCTCGAATGAACTTATGTACATGTGGGTGTCCACAAAATTCAGAGAGTAATGAATGCCCTGAAGTTACAATTAGTTGTTAGCTGACTGATGTAGGTACTGAGGGCCAAACTCTGTTTTTCTGCCTGTCTCATAAGCATTCTTAACCACTTAGCTCTCTCTCTGGCATTCTTGGAGAGGATTTTAACTAAACCAAGCAAACAAAACTATTGCAGGAAAGAAGCTGCCTCAAAGATATCACCTGGGAGATGGTGGAAGATGAAGAAACTCACTCAAGCACAGAGGGATCAGATATCAAGTGGAAGGTGTGGGTTATGAATAAACTGAATTTACAAGATTCTTAGTAAAAGAATGCAAAAGGTAAAGATGAGTACAAGAGCCCAAAAGTGAAGACTCATTGAGAAGGGACCCAGAGAAGCCAGAACAGCATGCAGTCTGTAGCTGATGAGAATATATCAGTATTTAGATGTGTCTTGGTTGTCATTACCCTGAATACCTCCACATGGGACTTTCACGTTTTTTTCATTTCCTTCATAAACACTGTGTTCTTCGTGAATAAATCCTAATGACCAACATCATAAGGATCCCAGAACATTTTTAGGTAATGAATTCCCTTGTATTGGTACTGGTAGACAAGAAACATGAGTATGCTCATACAGCAACCACAAGATCTAGGTCTGGATTTACCTTTTCTGCTGATCAATCATGAAATTGTGTCACTAACCCAATTCATCATCAAACTTAATACCCACAAAAGACAAACCACAGTGGAAACCTGGAAGTCCATGCTTTTCTTCTAGAAGGTGAGATTGCATGCCCCCATGTACACACACTAATCCACATCTTAAACCATGGTAAATTTAGCCATGTCTGAAGATATTTTCAGTTGCTATCACTGAAGAGTAAGATTACTGATCTAGAATTTAGCAGCCAAAGATAGATCATAAGTATCCGAATATTCTTAGGACAGAACCTCACAACAATTATCTATTCCAACAGATCAACTACACAAAGCAAAAACAAAACAACCTTCATAAACCTTGCTTTAATTGTACTATATTATAGGAGAGAAATTTCCAGTAATCAACATGTCAGAACCTAATATTTTCCCCTAACATTGAAGTTTGAAGTGTAAACTTATCATATGGTGACTGGTGATAGTCCTTGGAATGTTTTTGGAAAAGTCTGGAATATGCAAATACTGATTTAATGTGTGAAAGTAGTCTTAGACACATTAAGCACCAGCCTCATTTTCTTTTTTTTTTCTGTATGTTCATGTGTGTGAAGGATCTTCTGTGTTTGCATATGTGCATGTGCATATGTGCATGTGTGCATTTGTGCACGTGTGTGTGTGTGTGTGTGTGTGTACATGTATCCAAGTGCATGTGGAGGTGAGAGGAACAATGTTCAATGGTTTTCCACAGAACCTATCTCCTTCTTCTTTCTTTCAAAGCACCTGAGTCATACTATGCCCCCCTCTCACTCACCTTCTTCTGCCTCTCATCTCTCCCACAGTCCCTTTCTACTTTCCTGGCTTCTGTAGTTATGTCAGGTTATTTACTCAAACTAAAAATTCCAGAGCTAGGATTCACAAATCAGAGAGAGTATTTGATATATAATATTTTCAAGTTCTATTCAGCTTCTATGTTTCATTCTTTTTTTATAGCTAGGTAGTCTTCCGTTGTATGTATGTACCATGTTTTCATTATCCATCCATCAGTTGAAGGCCATTTAGGTTGTTTCCATATCCTAGCTATTGTGAAAAGGTTGGCAATGAACATGAGCAAGTATCTGTAAATTAAGATGTTGAGTTTTTTTAAGTATATGCCAGGGAGTGGCATAGCTGAGTTATATGGTAGATTTCCTTTTAACTTTTAAGAAAACTCCAGAGCTCCAGTTTGGCATTACACCAACAGTGAATGAGAGTTCCCCTTTCCCATAGTACTCCAGCATTTGTTGTCAGCTATCTTGTTGATCTTAACCATCTCAAAGCAGGCTTAGTTTGCATTTTTCTAACTGCTAAGGATACTTCACATTTTTTTAAGCCAATTTTGTTTCTTCCTTTGCAATCTCTTTGTTCAGCCCCAACCCCCCGCCCCTTTTTTAAGATTTATTCATTTTATGCATGTATACAGTTGCTCTCTTCAGATACACCAGAAGAGGGCATCAGATCCCATTATAGATGTTTATGAGCCACTATGTAGTTACTTGGAATTGAACTCAGGACCTCTGGAAGAACAGCCAGTGCTCTTAACCACTGAGCCATCTCTCCAGCCCCTCCATACCCCATTTTTAATGGGTACTTGCTTTCCTGACCTTCTGGGTTTTTAGTTCACTGTATTCTGGATGCTAAGCCTCTATCAAATGTACAGCCCTCCCCCACTCTGTGGGCTTTCCCTTCACTCAACTAGTTGTTTCCTTTGCTACACAAGCCTTCTAGTTCTACAAAGTCCCATTTGTCAATTGTTGGCCCCAACTCCTAAGCAAACAAGGTCTTATTCAGAAAGTCTTTTCCTGTACTTGTAATTTATACGTGCTGCCTAAGTTTACTCATAACTGTTTCAGTGTGTGAAGTTTCACACTGGAGGCTTTGATCCATTTGGAGTTGGTTTATGTGCAGGATGATAGACATGGTTCTAATTTCATTCTTCTATACACAGACATCTAACTTTCCAAGTACCATTTGTTGAAGATGCTATCCTCTCTCCAGTGTGCTATTTTTGGTGTCTTTGCCAAATATCAGATGGTTGTAATTATGTGCATTCATGTTTAAGTCTTCTATTTTGTTTCACTGATCGGCAACTCTGTTTTCGAGGCAGGACCATGATGTTTTTATTATTATAGTTCTACACTACAGCTCAAAGTCTAGTGTGCTATTCCCCCAACACTGTTCTTTTTGCATGGACCTACTCTGCTCTCCAGGGTCTTTTGTGCTTCTATATATGTTTTACTCATTTGTTTCTATGTCTGTGGAGAATGGCAGAGGCATTTTGATTGGGATTCCATTGGATCCATAAATGGTCAGCTTTCCATTTTCATGTGAGTTCTGAAGATCAAACTCTTGATAGAAAGGCAAGACATATTTACTTCTTTTCTGGCACAAGGATTTCACTAATCCCCTTCTTTTCTATTATCTCAGCAAAGGTGTTTTAAGAATATGTCTCATAACATCAAAGATGACTGATGGCATCATGGAAGGAAAGTGATCTAGAAATCAGTATGGGTTTATCTGTAAGTCAAGGTCTGTACAAGGAATTCACCATTTACTTAGTCATTAACTTAGCCCTGACCTTGGTTATTTTCCCATTGCTGGACTTGTCAATGGCCAAATGTATTATTCTGTACTCAAGGATTAGAAGATAGGATGTTAGTGGTGGGATTTTTATTCCTAAAAAGGATAGAACAAATGTTATGGTAAGATGATGATGATGGTGGTGGTGGTGGTGGTGGTGATTATAGATTAAATACGAAATTAAGAGAAATCCATACTGAAAATATCTACTTTTAATTTTGTAAATACCTGGAGTTTTACACAATTAGAGAAAAGTCATAGATGGATAATTATATTTGCTCATTGCTTTGTTTCCCTTTCTTTAAGTGTAGAGTAGTAAAATATGTTGTCCTGATATTATATGAAATATGCTGGTTGAAAACAAAAGAAGTACAAATTTTACTGTCATTTTTCTTTAAAATTACAATAATTTTAAATTCATCATCATCTCTATAGATCTTCAAAAGGTGGTTTCATGAAGGAAGTCCAGCACTCACCTTAGGAATCCCACAACAAACTAGTCACATTCAAAGATCTTGTTATCTATTGGCTTCTTGTGTTGAAATACCCTGTTGATATATTGACAGGGTTGCAAACACAGCACATTTTAGATGCTCTAACCAGGAAATGAAAACCAAAGGTATATCTCAACAAAAGTCTCAGCTAAGTATTTCTGCTGAAAGCTTCTCAATAAACACAAACTGATGTTTTTCCCTGTCATTGATCAATTTAGTCCTCGGGGAGGTTCTGAGTTTGAAGACCATAGGAAGTTGTAGAAGAAACAAATGAACTTTGATAGGAATCAGAGAGCTGTTGGATGAGTGTATATATACTTGACCAATCTACCATTTGCTTTTTATGTCACGAGCTTTCTTTTGAACCTCTGAGTAGATCCATCCATTTCTTTCACTTATGATGCAATTTTAGCAAGCTCTAAAAGCCTTGTGCTGACAGTCAATCAACTTTCAAAGAGCCTCGTCATTCTTGTCAAATCAGCTTTAATGTTTCTTGGCAGAAAATCCAATTGTTTCCATAATGGTGGACTTAAAGAAACCCTAAGTTAATACTCAGAAGGATTCTGTGTTCTCTAAAAGAAAGACTTGAACAGATACTCCACATTCATTTGTGCACCCAACTTTTAGTCATTAAACAATATGAATTTTGCTGTCAGTCTGATGTAACATACAGAGCAATAAAGTTGAGTATCAAAGGTCTGGCTTAGACTAGCCAGATGGCTCAGTGGTAAGCATGCTTACCACCCTACAATGCATCCTAAAGACCTTAATTCAAACCCTGGAATCCATGTAAATGTGGAAGGAGAACGTCAACTCCACAAAGTTGTCTTCTGACCTCCATCTGGGTGTCTTGGCACACCTCCCATACATCATACACAACTACACAGTAATAATACATACTTTTTAAAAAATCTGGCTTAGACTCACATCTTCACTACTTAGAAGTAGTGCGTCCTTAGGCATAATATTTCTCTCAACAGGCTCAGCCACCATTAGTAGATAAAACACCTAACTGAGAGAGCTATTGTTAGCATTAACTTATACCACACTGTGAAACTACTTTCTAAATTATAAGCCATAATACAAATTATGTGTGCAATAATACTGCCTTTAATAATGTGTTAGATAGATATAATGAACAAATTAATGAAGAGTTAGAAGTGGATTGGCATGTTTCACTGTGAACCTATTCACTGAAGTCTTAAGAGCATGTCTTTACGTGTTTTACACACAACCTATTTGTGCAAACTGTGGAAAAGAGTCATTTCTTATTTCCCAAGCAGATCATGGTCTTCTGTCCCTGCATGTGAACTGGAGCGAGAAGATGACATAATGAGCTTCTGTTTTACGTACAATTAAATGGGTGAGCCTCTAATCTTTTAGGTACATAATAGGAAGATACCTTCGCTGGTAGACGTGTCACATATCCTTGGTATTTACTGGAATGGTTCAACTTCTTTACTTTTTTCAAAACAATTCTGTATGTGATAAGCATAGCTGAAATATGATTTGTTTACACTGATAGTACATTTGGCATCTAGATTTGTATACAAGGCTTTGATGGGACTTCAAAGACTGCTGCTTATCCCATAGATTGCTCAAGGTATTCTTCCCATAGAAAAATTTATTTAAGTACAGTAGTGCCTTGATATTGCAGTTTTCTCTTTCTGTGGCTTGTTAGTCAGATCACCTTTTTCCCAAAAGTATTAAATGCGAATTTCCAAAATTAAGCCCCCCACAAGCTTTCAATTGTCAGTTGTTCTTGACCACATGATGAAACCTTTTACCATCCGTTCTCCTGCCATCTGAAACGAGCCATCCCTTTGTCTGTGCGATTCTCACAGAAGCCTCTACCTGCCCATTACTCATGTGGTGGCTGGCAATCAGATTAACTGTCATACCATTACAGGGCTAGTGTCCAGGCATCCCTTATTTAATATTGGCCCCGAAGTACAGAAGTAACAGTGCTGGTAATTCATCTGTGTCGAAGAGAAACCCGAAAGCACACATTTAAGTGAGAAGGTCAGAGCTCTCAACTTAGACGAGAGAACAACTCCCTTCCCAAGGGTGCTAGCATCTACATTAACAAATGTTCTGGCTGAGAAATAATGAAGACAGGAAAGGAAATCCATAATAGCTTTGTTACTGTACCTCTGACAGCAAAAGTTACTGTCAGAATATGGTAAGGATTCAGTTGAGAGAGTAAAGAAACAGAGTAGAAGTGGTACCTACTTAAGGTCTTGTAGCATTTCCTGTGGATAAAGGGGGCTAATAGACAAAGAAACTGATTTAAATAAACATGTATAATTCTACTGCTCTCAGTTAAGGGCTGTCTGTATAACCAATTAAACAGAAGGTAGGTTGTAAGGCCCACCAGGGTTAGATAGCCTGAGAATGAAGTCACTGAGGATCAATTGCCATCAGAAGAACAGCAAGCTGCTTTGGTGCGATGGTCCTTGTCTGAGTATTGGATCATGAGATGTTTTCTGGGCAGGGCTGTTGTTTCATTTGTTCTTCCTTTTCTGGAACAGTGACATCCTGAGTTTGTTATGGGACTACACGAGGTAAGTTTCAAATCTAGAGCACAGGACCCTTGTCTTCATGTCAGACATGATTCCACCTGTTAATCTCCCAAGGTTTCAGGTCTCATATCTGTACAATAGACAGGATGTTTCTCTAACAGGCAGTTTATGTAGACCACTCAGGAGGTAGGAGTCGGTCAGTTTGGGTCACACCTGCCTGTCTTTCCCTACACTTCTGTTTTCCTTCCAGAGTTAAACTTGATGTGATCATGTTGCAGATCCACCTCACAACTTCTGTGATTTCTCCTGAGGAAAAAGGTAGAAGTAGAAAGATTTCTAGAAGCACCGATTACATTATTTCCATTTCAAATAGGGCATAATCACAAAGAGCAATGTTCATCAGGAATATAACTGAAGGCCTGTGTGTGCCAAGCTGGCTGACTGACTCAGCCAGTCAGACTTTGAGTTTCCAACAATTAACAACACGAACAATCGTCCTTACTTCCATAGCACTTTTAATGATGAAGTCCACCTTAAGGAACAGTGTACATTTTTTTCTCAGCAGGCAGAAAAGATTGGTTGTGCTTTTTGATCATTTTGTAACTGAGGAAAAGATTTTACAATGGGTGATTTCCCCAACAGTTTTTAAACTATTTATTTATTGAGCATGTACAGTTGCACTTGAGTCTAAGCATGACATGATGATGGTAGACAGAGGACAACTGTCATAAGTCAGTTCTCCTTAAACCATTGTAATCCTAAGGATTGAACCTCGGTCATCAGGCTTGGTGGCAAGCATCTTTCCCTATTCAGCCATTTCGTCAGCCTCTCGCCCCCAACACACATACACAAAAAGCATATTTTTAAGGTTATCATTAGGTCTGATACTAAATTTCTCTTTGAGAAAAATTTCATTAAACTAACAAGCTTTAAAACAGCCTTTATTTTTGTTCTTAAATTACCACAAAGACATAACAATCCCAGAAAGGCCTTAAAAAAAAATTAAATGTTGACTGAGAAACAGTATGAGTTCCATTTATCTTGGCAGCCCTTCTTTCTCCACTGGGGCTGGGGGAGGGACAGGTTGGCTACCTACATAAACAAAAATTTCTCACAGCTGATGATTTTGCTATTTAAATATGAGATGAGAAAAAAGTGCTTTTCTTACCAGAGAAACATGAGTTGGTCTCACCCATTGGAATGATACTGAGAAGTGACAAGAAAGAAATGAGGGAAATATTTATCCACTGCTTCATGAGTACACTAAACATTCCTTCCATTGAGCATACTGTCAACGTCCCTCTGCCTTTGTGAAGGGAGCTGGAAGCCTTCCATTCTTGCTTTCTTGAACAAATGAATTCTGTTGTAGCTGTGATGGCTAACTGTACTTCATTGACTCTCTCTGTACTTAGGCTAAATCTGTATTTCTTCAGGGCTCTCTCTGCTTCAGGTGATGTCAAGAACTCCTGTTCCCATACACACATGGCATTGTGCAGTGCTCACTGAGGCAACGCTAACTTCATGCTCAGTACTGGAACGATGGTGAAATTTGGAGGCTAGATGTATACTTAGGATTCTTAGTTGTTTGATCACATCAATGAAAGGATATGCAATCAATCTCCCCCTAAGACAGTGAGTGGTATTGGCCATAACTCATTACTCCGCCAAGGATTTGGCATTTCAATCGATGGGAAATGATGTGTGATCATTCTAATTTATTATACATCATTCCCATCAATCGACGGGCTGAAGCCTTTACATAATAAGTACTTACAGACATTGTCAATCATTTTTGGTCCAAATGCCTCCCAATGCTGCCATTTGGGATATTCTCAAAGCATCATGAACATGGAACGCACCCCTCAAATCACAACTACAATGATTGCATTCAGCAGGAGACATTGAGATGACCTCTTACTGAGGAGTCCATTCACAATTGCTTAAGGCTAGGGCCATGACACAATAGAAAGAATGTGAAATGGATGAGTGTCCTGATGAGCCATGATTTCCCATCCAACCCATCCAAATGGTGAGTCAAATATGGTGGGTGGTATTGGAAAAATTCTTGGGGTTCACTTCTCTTTTAAAAAATAGTCAATCTCTTTCACCTACCTCATTTTTAAAAAAATACTATTTCTTGAGTGCTTTTTGGAATAGTGTCAAAGTACATTGATTTTCCTGCCCTTTGTCACTGAGTAGGATGACATCATAAGAGAGACAAATACTATCAAGACAGCAGAGATCACGCATGGCCTATACTTTCAAATAAGATCTCCATATGGCATTGTTTCCCACACTGCACTAGATGCAGCTGTCTGATTTGATCAGTTCTTTTTGTTTTAAATTTGACTCTCCTAAAAATAAAACAAGAAAAGACATGCTTGGGCAGATATATTAAAGTAGCAGTCACAAGAGTCTTGTTTCTGGCCATTACATAGTATCTAATTTTCATTTCATGGCATCTCTCAAAATCTACCTGATGCTCCACTGTGGTTGGTGGTTTGAATGAAAATGGCCCAGTAGAGTCATGGACAGTGGCTCTATTAGAAGGTGTGGCCTTGTTGGAGGAAGTGTGTCAATTAGAGTAGGCATTGAAGTTTCAGATGCTCAAGCCAGGCCCAATTTCTGTCTCTTCCTGCTACCGGTCAATCTAGATGTGGAACTCCTAACTCTCTCTCCCCAGTACTAGGTCTCTCTGCCTGTTACCATGTGTGCTTCCTGCCTTAATGATAATGGATTAAGCTTCTGTAAAGAAGCCCCAATTAAATATTTTCATTCACCTTATCACAATTATAGGTTATTATATTTCCATTTTCTACTTTCTGGTTTGTTTGTGGGGTTTTTTTGTTTGTTTGTTTGTTTGTTTGTTTGTTTAGAGCAAAACCATGTGACTCTGTGCTCATATGTAACATACAATTCTTAGCATCTTTTGAAAGGATAAATATGTACCTACCTTCTATCATGACACACCTGGCAACCTCTTGGTGAGAACAGAAATAAGTACATAACTTTTTGTTTTGTTTTGTTTGTTTGTGTGTTTGGTTGGTTGGTTGGTTGGTTTGGGTTTTTTTTTTTTTTTGGCTGGAAATGTGATCTACCATGCCCATGACTATCTTCTGTAAATTGATGTGTAAAGAAAAAAAAAGTAAACCAACCACAAGGACTTTTCATCTTAATAAACCTTTGTAAGGTAAAGAAAAGAAACAAACTTTGTCTTTTTCCCCTGTCAGCAACATTTGTGCTATCAGCTATAGCTTTTCCAGATGCTACCTGAGGAAGTCTACAGATTTGGAGAATGAAGGCTGCCGTGGTGCTTTGCGTGCAGTGGATCCGGATGGTAGAGAAGTCAATTCAGGAATTGTGTGACCCATGCACAAGAAAGTATACTTCCATCTTATAAGAAGACCAATAGCCCCCAGGATTGGAAATGAAATACTAAGACAATAGGTTTCAGTAGAACCTTGCTCTATGGATTTCAAAGCATTCATTAGCTCATCAAGATTTGCCTGAGCCAACAGCTTCTAATACTGGAAGGAGAGGCCGTCGTCGCTCCCAGCACCAGGCTTTCCTCTCTGCTTGCTCATCAGCGATCAGTGGGTCTTGGCAGAACCAGGGCTTACTGGGAAGCCAGCTGGCTCTGTTAGCTCTTCCTACACTCTGGGGCTTATCCAGGCTAATGAAGTATCACAGTTCATTATCCACCTTCCTCCTCTACCCCCCATGAAGAAGCTCCAGTGAATACCAGGTTTGGGGCAGGATGCATGATTGCTATTGAAGCTGCCAAAAACAGCTGCCAGTATCCTATAGAAGAGCTAAGGTTTATCAGTATTGGTACAAGAATGTTCCCTGACCTTGAAGAAGGCTATAGGGAACCTGAACAGGAATAAGAATTGTTATTTACTAATTCCACCTTTTCCTAAATAAATAGAGCAATAATAACTAACTACCCAAGGCCTTGCTATATGTCAAGAACTGTGTGTGTCTTGGCTTTCTTAAAAAATACATGAAGACATTGGTGCTATTGTTGTCTTAGTGTTTTAGGTAATAACACAGTAACATCAAGGTCTTATATAGGCACATGGCTTGCCTGAAGTCAGAGAGCATAAAAAAGAGCTGACATTCCATCTGCAGTGCCACTGTATGATACCCTTATACAAGGAACAGGACAGCCTTTAGAGAGGGAAAGTTGCCCTTAAGCTCAAAGCCAACGAGGAAGTCAAGGAGAGCTTTGTTGGGAAGGAACAGAAAGAGGGAAAGAAGAGGGGAAAGTGGTCAGCATCTAAGCTAGCCAGAAGATGTTTCCATGTCTAGGAGCATAGAAATATACATTGTAAAAGTCATCATGGTAATTAAATCATCTATTTTCCTATAAAAAGTTCTGGTGAAAAAAAAATGCCACAAATATTCAAACCCACACATTTAGAAAAAAAAAATGATTACAAAACAAGCAAATTCCCTCTCTCTCTCTCTCTCTCTCTCTCTCTCTCTCTGTCCCTCTCTCTCTCTCTCAGAAATCTGATGCACACCCATCACAGTCCATGAAGCCATTTCAGAAGGCACATCAACAACAGAAACAATGTCTAGAACAACTGCTCATGTGTATGGTTTGAGGTTGGTAAGGTTGGAAAGTCTTGAGTAATAAAATCCTGAAAAAGAAAATGGGACTTAGTAATGAGCAAGGCTTTAACTCCATAGACACATTGCCAGGTACCACTTTAATAAACTATTACAAATGATCGATGCTAAGGTGTTTCCAACAGCTGTTTATTCAAGGCAGCTGGAAGAATTCTTCCATAAAGGAGCTATTAGTGGAAAAATTGGCTATGCATGATTGTGATGTCCAATCCATACCTAACAAACTTTTTCCTGTCAATCAACAGTCTTGCCATAAATTCATACATTTATAACATGCCTTTTTAAAACATTGACAGCTTCAAAGTGGAGAGGGAAATGGACTTTTGCTGTTGTTGTGAAAATGAATTCAGAATGGCTTTTTGTTGCCTTTTAGGCAGAAAGAAGTCACAAAGCTTTGTGACTTTTAACTTCTATTGAAAGAGGTCAACAGCTGGGGCAAATGCCAAGCTACTTCTCCAAAGCTGGGTGACTGCAACAAAGATGGCCAGCCTCCCAGGTTTGGCTCATGGAGGTACAGAGCCCCCGGTGCATCACTGGTAGACAAAGATTAGTGTTAGATGGCTCACCTTGACTGTAGGGGTCACAACAATCAAAGCCATGTGAAGCTGTTATGTAAATTCTCTCCTGCTGGCTTTAGGTACTGTGGTATATTTGTGGCAATGGGGCTCCATATAGGCAAGGGAGGGATTGTAGTCCAGAGTATTACAGTAGGGCTTCAGGTGGTTCATTGTCCTACTGTTGAGTTCGTGGTCCTGGACTTTTGATCATGTTTTTCACCCAGAATGATTCTCAAGCTCATTTATTGTTAGTTTCTGTTGTGATCATCTAACAACTTGCATTCACAAACAACAACAGCAACAACAACAGAGTTGTGAAGAATGTGCTTAAGACAATATGCATGTGCTCTGTGTCTCAGGTATGACAGCAGTGGAGGCGAATGGTGTGTGTGTGTGTGTGTGTGTGTGTGTGTGTGTGTGTGTGTGAAAACTGTGGTCAACCTCAGGTCTAATTCCTCAAGTACCATCCACCTTGAGTTTTTTGAGACAAGGTTTCTCACTGGTACTGGGGATCTTCCTGTCTCTGTCTCTCAGCTCTGGACTCACAAGCACACCATACCCCTTGCTTTGTCTGTGGGTATTGGGGATTGAACTCAGAAGCTCATACTTGCATGGCTCACTTTACTGACAGAGCTATCTCCACAGCCCCAAAAGATCCACAATTAAACATGGTCTGAGGTGGGATGTTGTAGTTCCTTTCAAGAATCCTTGGCTTGCATTCCTAACTACACTAAATTCTTATTTTCATGTAGTAGAAGAGCCCTTCTGCCATCACTAGAGGCAAACAGAAATAATTTACTTGCATGACTAAATTTTACATCTTTTTTTTCGGGCCAAATAACACCTGTTCTAAAGCCAAGGTCCTCTGTGCAAGATTCTTTTAGTTCATATAATACCACCCGTCTTTAATGTTCTTCTCACTTTTCCTCTTAATCAATCCAACCAAAGGGAAGAAAGAAAGAAATTCTCATACACAAGGTTGAGAGCCAAACGTGATTTAATATACTAAGAAGACTTTCAAAAAGTGTCACCAGGAGTTAGTTTCTTTGTTCTCCTGAAAGAGATGAGAGCCACCACAATTCTTTGTCCTGAACCTACTGACCAATTGTTTCTCCTCTTGTCAGAGGATCTGTTGCTCTGATAGACAAGACCCTTGTAGATTCTCCTGTTCCTGCTCTGCCCACGCCACATACATAGTTGGTTGTCCACTCTCATAAGCTCTTACGTGTCTTTGCCTGCTTGAGCATCCCTGCTGGACTTATACTCAGACATACTACATCCACACCTCTCCAATTTGTTCCCAGAGTGCTTGATTATCCCACCTCTCTGTCACTCCCTCCATCTCATCAGGGATGTACAATGCCTCATCTTCTCTGTAAATGATCTACACGCTCACTCTACAAGCACATAAAGCTTGCAAAGAGCACAGGCTTTGAATTCTACCTTCCCAGCCTTTGAGGAAACTCACCAGGCCTAATCATCGCACAGAGTCTAATGGGCTGTGGGGATTTCAAGAGCAAGTGAAACACTGTTTGAAGGATCATGAAAGCATTCAGGAAGCATTCCTTCAGTCTGTTAGGGCCTATTTTATAGTGTTCTCTCTTGTGCTTGCTCAGAATGAAAGAATGATTGGTCCATTGGAAACAGCCATGCATGGGCATTCTCCAACATGTGGGCATGTAGATTTCAATTTGGATTGTCTCAGATTGACAGTGTAACATGGATAGATATTCACATTTAAATATCTTTACCAACAAAATAAATTCTTGTAAAGGCCATTTTTTATATTCTTGTCTTTTAATACAACCAATCTTTACATCTTAGACCAACCAAAGGTCAAAGCATTTGTACATTCAGGAGGCAATCACAGATTTAGTATTCAGAGCAGATTAATGCAAAGTTGTACTTATTTTTAAAATATGCAATTGTCCAAAAATTTTCGGAATGATTTATGTGCTTATTTTATTATATTATTTTATTTCTTTGAAGCACTGGAGACCACATTCAAAGACCTAGACATGCTAGGTAAGTGCTGTCACACTGATTAGAAACCCAGCCCCAATTAATATATTTGTATTGTTAAAAGAATTATTTTTACCTTAAATTATGCATATTCATGTATCATGAGAATATATATATATATATATATATATATATATATATATATATATCCTGGAGCGTTTTGTTTGTTTGTTTGTTTGTTTTTTGCTTCCTGACATGCATGCTGGGAACTGAACTCAGGTCCTTCAAAAGAGTAGCAAGTGCTCTTAACTACTGAGCCATCTCTCCAGCCCCTTGATTGTTTTTAAGCAGATTTACACATTTAATATTGAGACATGTAAACATGTGTAGTACCTCAGTGGTAACACACACACACACACACACACACACACATGGATATTTGCCATTCTATGTGAAGCTAAATGTAAAAGAGCCTCCTTTTCTCTTTTTTCTCACTGGGAAACTTTGTCCCATAACTCCTCATTGTAGAAATCCAGCTAGGCTCTGGTGGCAGGCCAGAAGCCAGAGAGTGGGTCCAGTCAAATTATTTCATTTGAACCACTTCACAAATGCTTACAATTTATACATCTAAGACTTCCCTCCAAATTATTAGAAAACTGAGACCCATTGCCTATGATGGATAAATCAAGTGTTATCCTTAGAAATCCATGTATAGTAATGAATAACCACTGTAATTGTGGGTAATCATGGGTAATTACACAATTCCCCGCTCCCAGTCTTGCCTTGTCTCTGGAATCCTTCAATAGAAGCAAGTGTTCTGTCCTCTGCCTAGCTTCATTGCTTCCTTCCTCAACACACACTATTCAGTTAAGAAAAAACAGACACCAATTTTCTTGGGTTGATATTTGAGAACAATACAGAAGAAAAGAAGACAAGGAGAAGAAAAGAAGGAGGAGAAGAATTGGAAGAGGAAGAGGAAGTGAATGGAAGAAGAAAAAGGAGGAGAGAAGAACAAAAAGAAGAGGAGGAGGGGGAGGAAGAGGAGGTCGAGGAGGACGAGGAGGAGGGAAGAAGAAGAAGAAGAAGAAGAAGAAGAAGAAGAAGAAGAAGAAGA
>JADRCH010000011.1:7728262-7747894 GCA_019843965.1 Rhynchomys soricoides | reverse complement strand
GAAGAAGAAGAAGAAGAAGAAGAAGAAGAAGAAGAAGAAGAAGAAGAGGAAAGATGAAGGAAGAAAAAGAAAGAAGGTGTTTCCAGGAAAGTCGTGTACTGATAGAGAGTAATATAGATAGGTGCACAAGAGAGACAGGGTGTCTTGGGCTTGGGACATTTAAACTAGAGATGCTGAAAATGAGGTGTTAGGATAAAGTTACTGTAAACAAGATCTTTGTCTCTGAATGATACTTTCCCCAAACCCCTTTTACATTTTGATTTGCACTCTCCAGCCCCCTTTCAATGAAATTCAATCACTTCCATTAGCATTTCTAAATATGGGAGTCCCTCAACACAGCTGCATTGTCTTTCCCTTTCAAGTAACATGCAGCTTTTCTTCCAAAGGGAGAACCTCCCTGTGGTTATCCATTTCTTTCCACTTGACACTAATAATTTTCAGTGGTGGAGCCCAATCCTCAAGAAACAGGATGTGGGATCCCAATTGATCTCACTTGAAATAAACTGTAAATACCCAATGGTTCACTGGCATGTAAATAAATAAATAAATAAATAAATAAATAAATAAATAAATAAATAAATATACTGTGGAGGGGAATAGACAAGAAAGACATAGAAATATCATTTAATAAACTACACTTGAGATCCCCAGAACTTAGACATCCTCATTACCATGGGTATTTACTGCATTCCCTGCTGTCTCTGTCTTCCTACCTATCTCAGAAATAGAGAAGGAAACATTTCATCTTTTTAATCTTTTAGGTCTACATGGAGAACACTCTGTGTAGCTCAAATCATAACATGACCAGCCTTGTTTAAAACACAACTGCTTCATAGAGATAATACTTTGAGAAAAAAGGCAAAGGTTTACAAATTAATCTTTTTTCACTGACTTACAAGACAATCTCGTGTGATGCTGAGTTAAAATTTTCTGCCTGTAATTCAATTGTGAAGCCAATCATGCATAGTTAGGAGCTAAAGAATATATGCTGCTATTTACAATGGGAAATGCTGCCGTCGGCTCTCTGAAAAGGGCAAGCACCATTTTGCCCTGACTAACACAGATGTCAGCTGTCCCCTATGATGGTGCCATCAAGCAGGAGCTTTTAGGACTATAGGATGGAGACCTCACAGTGTTCTAGTCCTAACCTGGTGAACTTATCTACACAAAGATCAGGAGGTGAGGCAACACTGGATTTAAGGGAAACAGACCTTTGTAATCACATCTGCACAATTGAATCAAACTTCTGCTTCTAGTAGATGTCAAATTGAATTAAAACTTCAATTTATAGCAAGCTGACCATAAGTATTTCACTGTGAAATCTACTAAGAGTGGCTGGGCAGACTGTGTGCCACTTGGGATACAGGCAACCAGAGCTCTTGCTCCTGACATATTCTTAGTGTTTCATATGTGTTTATTGGGTCATCACCCTGATAAACCTAGTAAGTGTGGCAAAGCCACTCTCCATGTTACCACCTAGCACATGAATTTTCTTCACAGAATCCACTATAGACCTGGACTGATTGTCCCCCACAAGGAAATGACAAGTGAGATGACACATGATGATCAGACCTATTCTAAAACTTTGTGACATGGAAATGCCTCCTAAAGGAATTTCCAAATTCATGCTTATAGGGCACAGTGAGTCACAAGTGTCAAACTGCCAGTGACATGCACGTGTAGAAGAGCTTTTTTCAGAAACTGTCAACCCTGCAACAATGAGTCAGTTAGCTTTCCAACCTTCTGGGTATGTAGATTAAAAACCATGTTTAAATCCACCCATGTTCTAGGACACTGACTGGAAGTACCATTACAAAGAAATATATAGAATCCATTTTGGAGCATGGGGCACTCTTTACAACTGCGTAAAAGACAACAGCATTGCCCCTAGCTCTCAGCCTAAGGAGGCCACATAGTTGTCACTAATGTTTCTGGGCGATACACAGCTCCTGATAGAAACTGCTCAAACCAACCCTCTTGGATTCTGATCATGATAGATGCTCACATCACAGCTATAAACACATGATCCTAGACAATTCCATTCAAGAATAAACTTTTCCTGACAAACTCTAGTTTTCTAAAGTCTTTCATTTTAATGTTCTTCTGAGCACTCTCCTAGAATCTGTGACCCTTTAAATTGTCAACTAGACAACCTAGAATTACCGGAGAAGTTCTCAACAAAGAGTTGTCTAAATCAGGTTCTCCTGCAGGCAAATCTTTCAGAGATTATGGATTGCACGAATTGACATGGGCAGAGCCAATCTATTGTGGGCTGCATCCTTCCCTAGTTTTGGGGTCCTGGGCTATATGAATAAAGAAAGTCACTAAGAACCACTAGAAGCACCATGCACTTACCTCTCTATTCTTGACTACAGATGTAATTTCACTAGCTGTGTCAAGTCTGTGATACTTTCCTTGATTTCCTTGCTGTGATGGACCATAACCTGGAACTGTATGATAAATAAACCTTTCTCCTCCTAAACTGTTTTGTTTCAGGGTATTTTAGCATAGCAACAGACACAAAACTAGGGCAGAAGTGAAACAAAGGTTTTTGCTCCCATTGTGAACGTATACACATGAGCAACACCAATAATGCCAGCTGTGTTTATCAGTTTCTTGCTTTATGTGAATATCTCTACATGAATCTCTCTATATCAATCTATCTATATCACTCTCTCTAATTTATACAGCAGCCCTATGTTGAAGGCACCACTAATCACCCATTTTCCAGCTAAGAAAACTGAGAGGTGAAGAGGCAAAGTGTGTGGAGCCTTTGCCTTTGACGCATAGCTGTCAAGAGCTAGAGAAGACCAGTGTTTAAATCTGTTCATCACTAATCCTACAGGCTTAACACACTGCACTCCTTTTTACATGATGTATGTTTTAGGTAGAGGGGGCGAGTCAATTGTTGCCAAATTTCTGGATGATTTTATGACTTATATTATCCTGGCCTCAAGAATAGCAAACATTGGCTGAGTGCTTAGGAAGGGTGGGAGTGCATTAAACACCACACTGTTCAGTATGACAGCCACTCATCCCACATAGACACTGGGTACTTGGAATGTGACGGTATACCTGAAAACAAAACAAAACAAAACACATATTTCTAATTAATTTAACTTACTTGAGGTCCATATTACTACCTCTGATGAGTGGCTAGCACACTGCACACATTATATCTACACGGGAAGACAAGATAATCATTGTATACCAGATCAGCACCAAGAGTTATACAGGTCCAAGTGAACATGATAGACGCTGGTTTCTTACCAAAAGGGAGAACAAGAATGTATCATCATGGAACCATGCAAAGGAGAAAGTTTCTTACAAAAAAACTAGGTCATACTCTATGGTGACAAGTACAGCTGAGAAGAGAGAAGACAATGACAATAAAAGAAGAAAACTGAGAGCCACAGGTCCTGTACTTAGACACGGCTGCCTTGTAAGAGTTCTTTTGGTAGACTAGAAGTGAGAACAAATGGCTTTTTAAAATTGGGGGTTGGGGTTAGAGCTGAGTGTTGAGTCCTTGGGTTGGACACCTACCTCAACACTCCCTACTTCTTCATGCACACACAAAAGCACATGCACATACATACACACAAGAATAAATAAGAGGTTGGACGGGGAGGGCTCACTGGATAAAATGGGTGTCATCCAAGAGAACTTGAGTTCAGATGCCCAGGATCCAATCCAAAGCTGTGTACACTGAGGAGCATCTATAACCCCCAAGACTCAGGGACAGTAAGCAGGGACTGGCAAACTCCCAGAGCTTACCTCCCAGCCAGTCTAATTGGTGAGCTCCGGGTTCAGTGAGAAGGCTTACCTCCAAAAATATGATGGTGATGTAGAATAAGATAATGTTGATTTTTGGCTTTCTCATGTACACACATGTAAATGAGAAGCAAGAAAATGAAGATCACCTTTGTAAGTTTCACTTCTGAGAATTATTGTTAAAAAGGTAAGAAATGAAACTCATACCAACAGGTATATGGGCAATCTAGACATCTGGTGTACCACATCTTTGGAAGTCAAAGGAAATAAGCTATTGAGGAAGGAAGTGTTGACAAAGTTGTGAACAATAAGGAATTGGTAAGTGATGCTCCTGAGCACTCAGGAAAGGAATGGATCCCTAGACCACTAACAGAGCTGGACTTGGCAGAGAGTGGCCATTGTCTCAGATGAACAACGAAGGGCAACATAGATAAAGGTGGAACTGTAGACTTGCTTGCTTTATCCAGGTGAGCCAAGTTGCCCTGGAGCCTATCTTTCTTAACTGTTGGGGCAAAGAAATGTCAGCCCAGTATCTAAACACAATTAAAGGCAACTAAACATTTTTGTAAACTCCGTAGAAACCCTGAAAGGAAACTGCCTTAGAAACAACACAAGCAAAACTTGCCCGATTTTTTTTTGCTCTCCCTATTTCTCGCTCAACTCCATGTCTAGCTTTTCTTTTTCTTGCTTTCTTTTGTTTTGCCAGCACTCCAAAATCCTAGGGAAAATCTCCGTTGAAAGAAAAATGGATTGAGATAAAATGATATCTAGTCCTAGCCCTAAAGGGTTGTGATTCTCTAAATGATAGAACCTGATATTTAAACTGTACCTTATTTTTGAGAAGGTGAACAAGCTTAGAGGAATTCTGAAGGTTACCAAGATTGTTGTTTGTTTGTTTGTTTGTTTCCTTTTTAATGAAGGCACTAAAACACACCATATTATGTAAAAAACAAAGATGGCAAACTCAAAAACTACTAGAGAAAGATTAAGCATAGGAAGGGGATGGACCAGAGGGAAAGAAGAGGCTAAGGAGGAGGAAGAAGAGGTGTGGGGAAGGAAGGAGAGAAAGGGGAAGAAGAGGAGGAGAAGAGGAAGAACCGGAAAAGGAAGAGGAAGAGACAGAGAGGAGTATCAGAGAAACGTGAGGGAATCAGGGTCCGTGTTGACAAGCCTTGAAAGAAATCAGAGATACAGAAAGAGGCACAGCCTCTGCTTTCTTCTCCAAGAAGCTTTTGCTTTCAAATCCACCTCCTTTCCTTCCTTGCCTCATCCTGGACCCAATTCTTTTCTCTGTAAAATAACAAAAAACAGCAAAGCGTTCTCACCAAAGAAATGAAACCACTTTTTAGCACAGCCCAATTAACTGGGCACACTTGGGCACACACAGGATGGCAATCATGGCCAAGCAGTTCTGCTCTTCTTTCTTTCATTTTTTCACTCAGGGAGAAGCAAAAGGGAGGAGGCATCACACTTACCTCTTAAAGTGTTTGTTTGAAAATAATATGCAGAAAGAGAAAAACAATCCTCAACTAACGACCGCCTTCCTCACCATCTGCTTAATCTAAACATTAGCATATCGCGTAACCAAGTGAACTCAGATTGCACTGGAAAGGGAGTATTCTCTATTCTACTTTTTCAGACCCTTAATGGAGGAGTCAAGTGAGAATTCTCTATGGGATTATATGGGCTTATGGGCTTCCAATGCATGCATTTAGGGCCACATTTTCAGTCCAGCTTTAACTCATCATAGGAAGACCGGAGGCAAAATTGTGCCTGGCTTAATTAGCACAAGTACTAATCAAGTACTAATGAAATTTGCCCACAAGCAGTCCTTCAGATGAAGGCACAAGTCACACACACAATTTCCGGATATATCACTTAGCATGTCAGCACAAAAGGAGGGAAGAAATGAACAATTCCTCCCTAAAACTGGTTTCGGGCTAACCACAGGCAAACATCATCTCTACCCAAAAGTAACATGCTAGTTTCATCAGTGTAAACTCTCTAAGTCCAAAATCTGCAAATTGTATCCCCATTTACCACCTTAGGCTGCCAATTTATAAAAAGACAGAGAACACCATAGACAAAGACACTTCATTCCTCCTGATTTACGAGCTATTTAAGACTTGAACCTGGAAATGTGTGCACTGTAGCATTCTTTAAAATATATAGATGGTCTTTCAGTCTAAAATACAAGGCTTTGAGAAATGGCTAATATTGGACCACAGTCCTATTCATGTGAACATACCACAAAAACAAAAATAAAAGAAAACAAACAAAAAAACCCACCCATTTTTCTCTCCTATAATGATATATCTGGATTATTGTGTGTTAAATCTGCTGATAAAATCTGCCCAAGCACAAGGCTCATTTACAACACAAATATTAATGATGCTAAGGAAGATGTTTTCCATCTATAAATTAAATTATATTAATCAAATATGGGGTTAGTATATTGAATTATGTATAAACATACCAAAGTTTCACACTAAAGAAATATATTTTTTCCTGGGGTTATCTATGATATTTGATCAAAACTAAAATTCTGAATCAACCCCTTTCCATGGAGAGGAGAGGCACATCACATGTGAAACAGTGATTAACTCTGAAGAGCAAGGAAATCAAGGAGAGACTCCATGAGGACCCAGTATTGTCACCTCTTCTGCCCAGGAGAGAATATTCTTCCCTCCAAGGGCTGTTCCATTTCAGGTGGGAAAGGATCTTACTTCTGAGAAGCTGAAACTCACCCACTTGAACAGGTGAAGAGCTAGATGACCAGTTTTTCTCTTTATGAACTATCGACAAACATCACTCAGGAAAATCATGGGCACTGGCAAAGGCTAAAAAAAAACCAGCCAATTCACACAGTGTCTTCATAACACGAAATCCAAGGGAGAGGAAAGAACATCACACAAAATCTGGATAACCTCGGGGCAACTGATTTGTCACCTGTGGTCCCATATAGCAAAATCCTCCCCTATCGAATTCAGGACTTAGAAACATTGACCTTGACCTTGTCTTGCCTTGCCTGGCTCTTTCAGTGATGCTTGCTGTTGTCTGGGTACTATGCTATACTCATCTTCCCTAAGCAGACCTAAGTGTTCTCTACAGAAGGGCAGAATGGGAACAGGGTCAAGGGCCTTTGTGTCACTAATGAATTTTATTTATTTTTTTTCTCGATGAAGCAAAGGTGTGCATGTTATAAAGAGTGCAAATGTTAGATGCTGTAAATGCAACAAGAAAAATTCAGGCAGCCCACCAGACATTAACAGAATTCAATCTCTGCTATTCTTCAAAGGAACCAAGGGCCCCATCTGCTGATGCTTAAATGAACTACAGGAGCAAACAGATTAAAAACAGCTCATGAAAAAGGTAGCATCCAGCTAACTCTAATATTTAATAAAGAGTCTGAAGCTCCATAGCCTCGAGAGCAGACGGCCCAGTAGGAACCAGGGAATCACTGTGACTCAATACTCCTTACCCTCCCTTGTCTGGGGTCCTAAGTGTGGAAAAGGTTCTATGCAGTTAGTATTCACTTTGTTTCATTTAAGCCAGCAGTACAGAAGCATCATGCACTGCCTTCATAGGTCGCCCTCTTGGCTGTCTTCATTGGCCACCTCCTCCCTACCAGAACACAGGTGGCTGGAAAAGTGAACCTGTTTCTCCCAGTGATGACTGGAACTGACTGAAGGGCTATGTTAGTCATGGTTTTCATGATGATAAAAGCTATCCAGTGACTTCCTCCTCCTTGTCTCCAACACACGATGATGCTGGAGTACATTCTCTAGGGCTCCTTTTGTTGATCATTTTAGAAAATGAACACACAACATAGCATCCGAGAAATACCCAGGCTGGCTCTGGCTAATGCAGTTTAAGGCTCTGGTCTCAGACGTGCCAACTCGTGACTGTTTGACCTTGTTACCTGGAATTCTGCTCATCTTCAATCTAAAAACCCAGATTGTGTGGTTCTTTATTTAAGCTCCTTTCTTTCTGGACATAGCATTGGCTGTGTCACCTAAAGGGCAGAGAGGATATCTTTAGAAGTTTTTTGTTAGGAACATAGAACATTACATATCGTAAGTATTTGATAAAAATTAATTAAATCAGCACATCTTCAGACAAAGGAAGTGCCTCTCCTACAGGTAACTTCCTCATTTAATTTTCCACTTTAAGATGTTACATTTCTCTTATATCTATTTGAAATTTCGTGAAGCTTATGGTAAAAAATGGCAAACCAAACCCTTTACATCAGAGGTTCTCAACCTTCCTAAGGTTGTAACCCTTTTATACAGTCCCTCGTGCTGTGGGGACCCCAACCATAAAATTATTTTCATTGCTACTTCATAACTGTGATTTTGCTACTGTTATGAATCATAATGTAATTAATCTGACGTGCAAGATACCTGATACATGAACCCCAAAGAGGTTGACACCCACAGGTTGAGAAACAGCCTTTTACAGCTTTTAGAAATCTTCTCCCAGTACTTTTGGGCTAATGATCTTCTTCCTCCATGGTGAACGGGCTGACGGGCACTTGGTCAAGATTCTCTGATCACTCCTAGAATAGATGTGAGTGCACGCACCAAGCTTTGCCAGCTGCCTCCACTGTGACTTTGGTTACTATGTAGAAAAGAGAGAAGAGGAAAGAGAGTTGGTTCATTGTGTTATGATGGAGTTAGATGGCTATCACTGCCTCCTTTGGCTTTAATGCTTAGGCTTAGTGGGTTAACTACTTCCAGTCCCATTTCTGTGATGATTATCTAGTCTTTCTATCAAGAAACAGAAACCTTGGCAGAAGTGCAATCAGAGGTTGGGAGTACTTGGTGCTCACGAAGAAAACCTGTGTTTGATTTCTAGCACCAACATGGTGGCTCGCAACCAGCTACAAATCCATTTACAGGTAATCATATGACTTCTGGCCTCTGGCAGCACTGCACTAATGTAGTACATAAGCATACATGTAGGCAAACATACATATAAAATACAAAGAAAAGAAAAGAAAGAAAGGGAAAAAAGGAGGGAAGGAAGGAAGGAAGGAAGGAGGGAAGGAAGGAAGGAAGGAAGGAAGGAAGGAAGGAAGGAAAGGGAAAGTCATGAAGATCTGCCTGCCTATCTGCCTTCTGGGCTATTTTAAGCACTCACTTTGTGTTGAAGTGACCATGCTGAACATTCTCTTGTTGCCTTTCCCACATGGAAACCATCCTTCCCCAGTGCTCCATCTTCCTCCTTACAGGGCTCTGGACCATCAGCCGTACATTTGATTTTGCTATGGACTTGTCTCCACGTCTTTCTTTAGGAGTGGCGCTTGATTAACTCAAGCTAATTACCATGTCTCTTCCTCTTTTCTACAGTAGTGGCTCAGAAGCCAGCATATGACTGAATGTGACCATTCATATAGAAGGCATGCTTGCCAGGAATTGTAAGAGAGAGGGTATTTCTAGCTTCTGTGGGAGTCATTTTAAAATAAGTTCCCTTTCTTGAAAGTGAAGCACGAAGCCTTTGTTGGACCAGCATGTGCCCATCTGTCTCGAGAGCAGATAGCCTTAGGGCGAGGCCAACACCGGGAAAGCACAATGAGAAGAAAGGAAACACATTTTTAGAAATGGTTTAAGAGGTCTACAGAACAAAATTTTTAGTCATAGGAAGTGGGAGATTTATCACAATGTTGAAGCCACTTTGATTTGGATTTTCTGTTACCTGCATATAAAATCATGCTAGATAAGGCCCAGGGCCTACTTCTGCTGATAAGAATCAAGAAGTTTTACAGATACAGTATCCAATCAGGAATCTCATTTCTTTTGGAGATGAATCACTGCAAACCTCACACAATATGATCCTATTTAGATATTTTCATATCATTTAATTTACACTGTGGAACCACATTCAATCTATAATCCACCATGACCAATTTTTGTCTACCACTCTGGTGTAGGGTATATCAGCCATTCATTCATTCATTCATTCATTCATTCATTCATTCTATACTCTGAGTACCTTGCTTACCAATTAAATGATTTCAGCTTTGCTATAGTTTTCTGGTTCTCCAGTGTATTGAGGGTATTTTCAGGCAATGAGAAACCTTTCCTTTCTAAGATATTTGATTTGATATGGAGATTTTAATTTTATTTATTCATTTGGGTGCATGTTTGTGAACACACATGAACACTCATTCATGCCGTGGGAAACACGGAGGCAAGCGGCAGCCACAATATGCTGAAAACTGTCTCTGCTTTTCTAACTTCAAAACACATAGAAAGTCTGAGCTGGTCTAGCCTAAGTGTTTCTGCCTAAAGTCTTATTACATCCAGATTCATCTTCCTTAAGGTATTATATTTTCTAAGCATTATAGCATGGGCCTGGCCTTGCTTTATTCACAATAATGGAACTTAATAATTCAGATTCCAGGAATATTTCTATAACAATATGCAGTTGAATCCCTGGGCATGTAGCTTCCTCCCTATGTCTTTTTTGACCCTTACTTTTCTGCCTGCTTCAGTCACATCTACTTCTCTGATATAACCTTGGGTGTCATCATCCTGAGAGAGTCTTCTCTGATCACTCCAGACAATTCTTTGTCCTAAGTAATTCTGAATACCATTACATCCTAGCACTTACAAGGTAAATTGAACTAGACATAGCTCTTCTACAGACTCTGAAGAACAAACAACTCTTAAACATGTTTTTACTGTGTGTCCCAATCCTTCTTTCAGAGTTGATTGAGTTAGGATTGAGTACAGATGGTCCAAGGGAAGCCATGATATGCTGGAGATCTTAGGCTAGACCAGCTCAGACTTTGTATGTATTTTGAAGTTAGGAATATAGAGACAAATTAGAAACAAGAGTGAATTCTAAAATCCCATTGTAGAGACACAGTTACAATTTGTAACTGTTTAAATCTTTACTATCTCCCAAAGGACTAAATGCTAAAAGCCTGTTGACCAAGCTGTGATGTTGTAACAGATGATGAAATCTTAGTTGATGGATCAGTCAGGAAAGTGCTTGGCACATCAGTGTGAATACCTGTGAGGGATCACCCAGAACCTATTGTAAAACAACACCCCCTACCCCCCCAAGCTGGGCTCAGCAGCACTGCAGAGGCAGATACAAAAGGATCTTGGTAGTTTTCTGGCCTGTCACTCTCAAAAACCATGGTGAAATAAGATTAAGGAAGACACCTGCTAAAATACATATGCACATGAGAGCAGACACACATGAACACAGACCCAGACACACAACAAAAGGAAACTTAATCACAAGGACTGTGATGCCTCAGCAGTCAATCTGTAACCAAGGGTGCAAAGTGACTAACAGAAGGGTAGCTTATAAATCATGGATATGCTGGATGGAAGGTTGGCTCACACTGCCTGTGGGACAGACAGGCATCAGAAGATTCCATTGCTCTACTTGTTATGGTACAAAATTTAGAATTTAGAAGAGTTTTGCATCTAATATTTCTCAACTGCCATTGACTGTGGGTAACATAGACATTGGAAAGTGATACTTTGGCAAAGGGATTGCAATTTGCCTTTTACAAATTAATTGAACAAGAACCAGTCATCATCCGTCATGATTAGCACACCACTACATGTGATGAAAAACGCAAAAAGAAGTAAAATAAATTCTTGTTCTCAGAAACCTGTCTTCAGTGTGAATTCTTCATGGAACTTCATTAGTACTCTGCTTCCTGATTGTCAACAAGTATTTTGAAGCTAATTTAATTACCTTGCACCTTGCTGATAAAAAGACTCCCTAAAATGGAGGATTAAAAAAATGCCACAAGTTCTAGCTTCATTGTCCCAGTTAATCTAGTAAAGGCGGTGAAGTATTATCAACAGCAGACTTCATTTTTTTGACTGCTTCAGCCACAATAAAGAGATTATGAAAATTCTAAATGCCTTGCAACTTAAAGCATATAAACTCTATTTTTCAAACTGTATGAATAGCTGGAAGAAGCAGCTAAGAGCAAAGGCAAGCAGGGAATTGTAGAATAAAACTTTCATAAAGTCTCCACGATGTCTAGCGAGGAAGTCTCAGGGCTGACTGTTCAGATGATTTAAAACCTTAACCACCATTTTGTTGACACATAATTCTTTTATATATTTTCAGTATATAAATTGCAAGCTCCTCTAAAGGAAACACAGTTTTTCACAGCAAAAACAAAGGAGAAAAAAAAGCATCCAACTCTTATTATATTTTAAGCACTAGATAACTTTGCAAGCAAGTATCCGAGTTTAGGGAATTGTGTAGGTCAGCATTCTGTAATGCATGCAACAGAAGGATGATTAGGCGGCCTTCCTATTGACACTTACCCAAACATTTTCACATTTAAGATTTTTTTCTTGTGGTTGCTAATGTGGCTCGAAAATATGGAAATGTGAAAACCAATAGATTCCATGGCTATAAATTGGATGGTGCAGACAAGCCTTGCATTTCTTCCTTTGGGCCTTTGGAAAGCCTGAACATTAACCAATGCATCTTTGGTCTTTTGAAGGAAGCAGGTCTGATTCATGACCTTATTTTCACTAGCATAATAGCTGGATGGAAGTGAAGCCTTTCCTTTCATTAAATTAAGGAACGAACTGGTGCTCAATATGCATGTATTGGATTGTATTGAATAAGGAAATGAAATATGAAAGAAGTACTGAGGGTAGATGGGTAGGTGTGGATGGATTGAGGCTACAGGGTTTTTATAGACTTCCTGAAGTTTATATTGGAGACATATCTTGACTATTGCCTTGGCGCTTTGGATCGTGAGGAAAGAGTAAATAGTCTCTCCTGAGATTACATAAGGTTGCTTTGAGAAATCAGATAATCTTATATACTAGTCCATGTGTTCAACAAATAGTTGCTGAGATCTAACCATGTTCCAAGCATGGCTGTAGGTATTGGGGACTATGACAATTTATCTTAAATGTCAGCCTGAACATACACACATGCAAATATGCATACATACAGACACACACACACACACACACACACACACACACACACACACGAGTCCATTCTACAAGTTCTCTTTCTCTATAGAACTCTGATCAATGGAGGCACCCATTGGTGAGCAAGTGAGTTGCTGTCTTCAAGCAGATTGTATTCTAGGGGAGAAAGTCAATAAACAAAGAAATAGATGGTTATTTAATTTATTGACTATTAGCCCTAAATCCTGTGAAGAACAATAGAACATGGCAAATGTTAATGAGTGATGGGAGCTATGATTTCTGACATAGCCAAGGAGTGCAAGATAAGAATGGAGTGTTAGAAGGAGCCAGGAAGGATCAGTCAAAATCTTAAAGATCCAATGCAGATGGTCCACACAGGGAGCATGAGATATATCTTTCACCTACAGCAAGTAGTCAGCTTGAGGACAGTGGGAAAATAACAGGAAGATAGAATGATCCTGGAGGCCAAGGTATCACCTTAGAGGTTGTATGATAAGTTCTGTGAAATCAACATACTAGGTAGCCAGACACTGTTTTCTAGCTAGAATGTATAAACTTGACAATGAGTAGTCTCCACCATATACCTCAAACACAGCTCATCTTATCAACCTCTGGCTCAAAGCAACAATTTTTCAATCAGTTCTACAAATGCTACATGCAAGGGAAGCCAAGAATTTTTCCTCAACCATATAAATCTACCAAAGATTTATCACCTCTGATTGTGGACCTTAAACACCAATTGATAGCTTCCCATCAATAAAAGTTTGTCTCCATGCAATTAAGGAAGGCACTAGGATCAATCTATTAACCACTGCAATTCTCAGAAATTCATGGTGGAAACACTTGACCTATGTCAGCTCAATTCACAGTGAGACCCTAGGCTAGTCACTGCATCTAACTTGAATTTTTTTCAGATCTAATTTAATAAAGCATAAATATAATGATGAATCCAAATTTGAAGACAGTAACTTTACTGCCTTCATATACATGCACTATAATCTCTAATAAAGTATCACTAAGTTTTTTCTTGACAAAGATATATTGATAATTATAATGAATGTGTAAATTTAAAAATGATTAAATTTTGTAAAATTTATCAAAGTGAAAATGTTTCAATGGGATAAATTCTTGTGTTTGTCATGACAGGCCATAACTATGACTTCAAATTTTCCCTTGGAAGAGACTATAGTTTAATGGTAGAGCTTCACACAGCCCTGGGATGTCCTCGTTGCCTGGCGTGACTTCACTGCAGCCTTACTTCTGAATACACCATGTACATTCTTTGTAATATGTATGCCATCACAACACCTGATGCCAAGAAACACTGCCTGCAATACCTTGGCTCAGATTTCTGCTATGAATTTAGAATTTTGCTGTACACATAGAAATTTCTGCTCTTATACAAATGTGAATGCTTAATTAAGAAAAACAAAGACTTTGGTGTTTTCTTACTGTCACTCCTCAGCATGTAAATATCATATCAGTAGATCTTTGGATGGCTTGGATTTCAGAAGAGATTGTTAGATGAATCTCAGCTTGGGATTAATACAGAACTCCCAGTGATTTCTAAGATGGCCCTAAGCATAAGCCTGCCATTTTATATTAACCATTTGTGTGAAGCAGCATCGTTGGCATCTATGATTTTAAAAACCAAATTGTGGATCAACTTTGAAAAACACTGAAGATCTCTATATCTTATAATAATAAATATCCAGCAAAGATTTAATTCTCTGTTATACTTGTTTATCTTTTTCTCTCCAGCAATCTGTCCCCACCTGGGACCCTTCTCTCTGCTTCAGGGAACCTGAGCACCATGACTGACTTTACAAGGTGTCCATACCATTATGGCCGCAGAGCCTTTGATTTGCCGAGTGCATAGTGAAAAGTACCACTGTATCATAGTAGAGTCATCTTAGCCAATTACATTAGCACTGACACCATTTCCAACAAGGTTACATCCTCCACACTGGTCATACACCTACGTGGTAGAACACATGATTTTCATGTATAGCTCCAGCATTTGATCCTGAATATGGTGTCTTGATTTTTAAATGAAAGGGGGAAGGGAACTATGCTTAGATACATACATACAAACAAGGAGAGCTCTGTGTCAGAATTAGAAACATTTTTCTACAAGACAAGACATTATCAGAAACTAAGAGCATGGCCTGGAGCATATCATCTCCTAAAGCCTTCAAAGAGAACAGGACTCTAGGCTCCAGATTGTGAGAAAATAAATTTCTGTTGTTTGAACCATCACTCAGAACTGTCTTGCATTCTTCCTTGACATTGTCTTCCCAATCTTTAACCATCTCATGTCTGTCTAAATAGTAAGAACATTGTCTGTTCAGGTGCCTTTTTTGCTTTCATTGAGGCCCTTCTCAGCCTCTTCTTGTATAGTGTGGTATTCTCTTGTGTCTTTTGTGTCTCTGAATTTTGCCAATTTATTCTCTAGACATTTTTGCATTTTGCTTCTAAATGACTCTCCCAAAACAGAATTTGAGTTGTTTTCCCATATCTGATTGGAAGCCTCTATCAACTCAAGGTGAAATACTAGCTAGATCCCATAGCTCTTGAGATCCTCATAAGCCAGATCCAATCTTACTTTCTACCTTGAGGTCTACTTTGATTATCTATTTTATGCCTTCTAACTATACAAAGATCCTCTATTTTTAAAAATAGACTATATGATCTGTCCATCTGTCATGCTTCTGACTTTCTGACTGATCTGTTCAGTATAATGGAGCTTAGATCTTCTCTTCTTCAAAGCCTTTCTGAATAATGACCTGCCTCTATCCAATAGTGCCTTTTCTCCATGATCATCTCAACTTGGAATATAAGTCAAGGGCAGAGGATAAGTTCAGTATTTGTTCATAATTTTGAAGTAATATAAAGAGCAAAAGGAAAGAAAGAAGACTGACCTCAGAAGAGGAAGATACAGGTTTAAAACTACAGTGAAGAGGGGAAGAATAGAATTGGGAGGAGATTGGGGTTGATCTCTGTTACAGAACTATCTTTGCAGCCTCTTGAATTGGCTACTGTTAGTTTCAAAGTCTTCATTGCTTTTGTGCATTCATTGCCTCATGGTCAAGGATCTTAACAGAACTATAGCTACACATTGTGTGCAAGGTCAGTTCCAATATCCAAAAATACACTGATGGGTTTGACTACAATAAACAGTGATAAATGGTGATTAAACAAAAGCTGGGGCAAAGCATTTGTTAGATTTTTTTCTAAGACCGTATACATGCAATTTTTGCTACCAGATGCTTGGGAAGGAAAGAAAATTATAATTCCAACTGGTCAGTGGTCAGAAGGTAGAATTCAAAACATTCTACCACATGGATAAACAAGAAAATAATTAGAAATCAAAATGTTAGAGAATTCTGCAGTGAGCATAAATGTAATCCACAGGATAAACAAGACTTGGTTGACATTTGACTGAATAAATTAAAACCCAAAGTAATTTAAATCAAAATTCAAGACATGTATCAGAGAAGTTCAGGGTAGGAGACAAAAGATGAAATCTACCATTGCCATTCATGCTCTATTGGAGTAGGCAGGCCTGGAAAGAAAGGTCAAAGGGCTTCTCTTTTTATAGCAATGGTCCTACAATGGTGAGGGCTGAACTTGGTTTTTGGGGGGCTATAAGTTGACTCTTGAAAAACCCATTAAGCTAAAATGTGTACATTCAAGACAGTGTGTGAGTGAAATTACCATACCGACAGCAAATAAAAAGTCAATTCAAACCATCTACCTTGTCTCATGTTTCCTTGAAGTAAGATTAATAATAACAAACCAAAGTCATTCTCCTAGCTTTTCATTACACTCTGTAAAGGAGCACCAATAATGAGCTACACAGCTATGGTGCTGGATGTTTGACTGTCATGTTTGTGGTCATGTACACACATGCACAAGCACACATACACACACACATACACATGCGCACACACTCACTGGGTTTCACTGGGTAAGATGGATTTTATTTCCATGAGGTTTATAGGACTGACTCTACTGTTGGTTCTTTTTTGCCCTGTGAGAAATATTTTTCAACAACATGAGGGTTCCATGAGCCTTGGGACTTATTAAGGATGGAATACTTGCAGAGCAATGCTGGTATTTACCTTTAATCCCAGCACTCAGAAGGCTAAGTTTTCAAAGTCCATCTTTACACAAAATTCTGGCCACCCACAAAGCTAATTTCCACACTTAAAATATTTATTGCATTGTATAATATATGTCTGCTTCCAGGAGGCTTAAAAAGTTCTATAAGCTGATGGTTACATCACTGTAGTGACTGCAAGCTTGGGACTCCAGCTTACCAAAATCCTCTCAATCATGTAACAATAGCAGCATGTAAAAAATTCTGATGTGAGGAAATACGGGATAGGAGGTTCATCCTAGGGTCCAGGGATGGACCCACAACTCAGTGATAATATAGAGTGAATAAGCCCATTGTCTAATACATCAAATCCATCAAGAAAAATAATTATACCCATATCAATTATCAGTCTATTAGAAATAAAGACCCAGTAGAAGGACACCATCCAAAGGTGATTGTCTAGTGCTTTCAAAATAAATGTCTTATCTCTGCCTTGGCATTTTCTATGCCATCAAAAGGCCATTATCCTATGACAGTTCCATTTCACAGACATTAACATTAGATACTGACTCTTTCTAAAGAACCCTTTACAATGCTTTGTCTCTTATGGTGGGTTTGCCAAATGTTCTTCACATTTCATTAATAAATTGACCCACACAAATCCCTTAGGATTCTAGGGGAAATTAAGTTTCATTCTATCTTCTTCTTCTATTCTAATTAATACTCTTAACAATGAAAAGATGCTATCAATGGATCAATCAAGTCTAGTAAATTAAGCAGCACTGTTTAAATGAAGTGATGTTAAATGAAGAGAGTATCTCAATAATGGAGCTATAAACCATATGAAGAAGCAGCATTCAACAATTAAATAGCAACTGTTATGCCAAGGACTTTACATGTTTTTTTTTTTATTATTATTTTAGTTGTTTGTTTCTACATACAAAATAACCTTGTAATTGTTTTTTGTTCATGTTAAAATTAAGGGAACTAAGACTTGAGTATGCCAAATGAATTTGGTAAGTCTTTTGGACTTCAACGCTTTGGCTTATGAACATCCTGGTTTACTGAATTGCAGAGGTATTTTCTAGAAGAACTCAAGCACCAGCCTCAGGCATACCATATAGGCCTGCTGTGCCTCAGTTTTCCATTGGTGAAAGTTAAAATAGTATATTGTCCACAGAGCTACTCCAGATGACCTAACCCTTTAAAGTATGTCAGAAAACCATGTGGACTGGATGATGTATCTTTAGGCTATGATTAAATTGAATGGCAAAAAGAAAAAGAAAGAAAAGAAAATGTCTCACTGGTTTTCCATGCTAACAGATAACAAAGACAGGCCAAGAAAGAAGAATCAATAGCACTTAGGAGCTGGAAGGAATGAAGGAAACTTGTCTGGCCCAACCCACTGCTTTACAGCAAGTAGTCAAAGGCTTTCAAGGCAAGGGAAGAAGTCAAAGGCTTTCAAGGCAAGGGAAGAAATCTGATCTCTGGTTTTGTTTTTTTTTTTAATTTTATAAATATTATTTTCCTTTTAAGAATGGAACACTTGCAGAGTCATAATGGTATACTCCTTTAATCCCAGCACTCAGAAGACAGAGGTAGGCAAATCTCTGATATCTAGACCAGTCTGGTCTACAGAGTGAGTTTCAGGCTATATACATCCTCTCTTGTGAAACTCTGTCTCAAAAATCAAAAAAGGAAGTCTTTAGCAGGCCAACATCTTATTGCACTCTCAATGCAGACATAGGAGGATGGCTACAAATTCAAGGATAGCCTGATCTACATAGAGAGTTCAAGGTCAACCAATATACACTGCAAGACCCTATCTCAAAAAAAAAGAGAAAATAACTATAAATTGGAATCAAATATGGGTTGTCATAGAGCCACAAAAGAAAAAGAATTCTTGACTCCTATAACCTATCCTTATTTGGTTCCTTCTTAGGTAACAGCCTGAAATATCAAAATAGGTTCCTCCTAGGGAAAAGCAGACCATTTACCCAATGTTGATGGTCCCTTCCTTAATGTGATTCATTAGCACCTACACTGTGGTGACCACCCAGTGGGAAATACAACCACCCCTAAATGTTCAAATGCTTCTAGTACTTTACTCAAATGCTGTATCAATATTATTTCTTTTTGTAATTATAATATTAAAATACGAAGTCCATTTCTTGGTCTATTTTAATTAATCTTTGAACATAAATCTCTTTGTAGAAAGATCTAAGATATATACTTTCCATTACAATTTGGAAAAATACCACATTGTAAGTCTGAAAACTTGATTTATAGATATTACTAGGAGTTCGGTTTCTTCATAGGCTGAAGACTTTTGTCCAGCACTGTACCTACAGTTCTGGACATATAGAGAATGATGGAGTGTGGAAGTCAATCATATTTAAACAAGATCTACAAGAAATCAGCCTAGTTTCCCCAATGTCAGAGGTAAACCCAAAGAAAAGCATATGATAGCTCAATGGATCTTCATATGGAGAAGAACACAAAACAAAACAAAAAGGGGAAGGAGGGAGAGAAGTTCAGTAGGAGAAGAAAGTATTTGATTCCACTTTACTTCCAAGTCCCTTCTCCCTGACTACTTCTTCACATACGGTTTTGTACAAATAATTCTGAAAGAAACCTAAACCATCAAATTACTTTAAAACTCTGGACTGACAATCAAAGACAATGATATTCAGAGTGAAGGTTGCTTCTCAGTCCTCTTAATCATCTGCTATGTCCTGACATTCTAGGGGTCTCAGAAGAGTGAATGACAAACAACGTTCCATATGTGCAGATAAAGCTACCTGCAGCAAGGGTAAGTGACAA
>JADRCH010000011.1:7700556-7728252 GCA_019843965.1 Rhynchomys soricoides | reverse complement strand
CATGAGTATACATGAAAATAGGTTGATTTGGGTTTATGTGTGGGCTTCCATTCTGATACCAGACTCAATTAAATGTGTTTTCAACAATAGTAGCATTTGCTATTTCTAGGACTCTAGAAGCATTTTCTGTATACGGCATCTCTTTATCACATTTTCTTGTAAATACTGAGTCATGAAAGGGTAAATTCTCTGCTAGATCCACACTGGGAATTTATGTATATTACCTGGTACCAGAATTTCTACAATGACATGATAAGGAAATTTTCAGATTTAAATGCACCCTCAATCACTGTAAGAAATTATACCAAACAAGCTAAAATATAGTCAAGTCCTTACGGGAAAATGTCTTAAAAGAAAGTTGTGCTTTATTTAATGAGAGCAACGTTTTGCTACAAAGAGAATCATTTTTATGCTCCAACAACCAAATATTTTCTGTTCTATGCATGTGTGACATGAATGCACAATTTGGGGCAGCAATTCAGAGTCAAGACTCTAATATTCAGCTTCATTCTTTACCTTAACACGGCACCCTTTCTTAATCGCCCTGTATGTAGCTGCTCATATAAATTCTGTAACTGAAAAGGGAAGGAGGAAATCTAACAGAAAATTTCTTGCCAGATGGAGAAAATTGAAACATTACCCTTGTTTCTTTGCCAGCATAGATCCATTTTGACAAGCTGGAAATGATTTATGGGGAAAAAAGCATATTTACACTGGCAGAGATGTTATTAATTGTCATACAATGTTCACGTTTTTGCATTGCTGTGTATATGATTCCTTATGAGCTTACATATACAGTCCAAATATGTGGCTTTTCTGCATGCTGATTACTGTATGACATACAAACTTACAATACATGATGCCTGCCATAAATTTCATTTAAACCTTCACTGACAATTCTGCAGAGAAGACAAGACAAAACAGAAAACCTGCACACACCGCAGAGAGAAAGCAGGTCTTTATGTGTGTCTATACACACACTTGGTTGCAGCCAGCTTTAAAGGATTGTGTACAGTATATGGGAAGCAATGAATAATATAAAACTCTCAATGCATAAAATATTGCTTTTATTATATGAAACCACAGCTAAAGAAGATCTCAAATGTTGGAAAACAAAAATATTAAAGCAATATATAATTTCCAAATCGAAGGATTTCGCATCATAAAACTCTCCTAGACTTGCTAGCATCTTCAGGAGAAGTTCGGAAGTATTCTGTTTAGGAAGCTTATCTTAAATAGTTCTGAAGATGACAATACCTTTGGAGGAGAAATTTCCCTCACATACATGTGTAGCTGTGGGGAGAAGAAAGATTAGGCTGTTTAGTGAAAATAAAAGCAATTGCAATAAAGACAGGGAAATTAATCACCTGGACTGACCATTAGCTGTCTACCTGCCTATTGCGCTTACAGTTCTGTCAGCTTCTCACGCTAATGTAGATGGATAGATTTATTACTACCTGCAATTTCAGATTTTAATCTCATATTAGAAAGATGTTCTCATATAACAGCTACTTTGTCTGGGAATCATTTATAATGCATCTGTGTCCACCGAGGACATCCTAAGATAGCCTTATTTCTACGTGTGGAAATTAATTTTGAAGGTCTCAGTTACCAACAGTCATATCAGGATTCCTACCCGCATTAGTACGCGGCTGCTCCCTTAGGTTTAATGCCTTTAGTAGCAAAGTCTCTCTGCAATTAGTTTTACGCTCCTTAAATGTAAATCAGATGTAAGTCTCTATAAACACTCACTCTCTGTAGTGTTGGTGCAGTGCGTTTCCATTGTATTGGGTTACTTTGGGAGGCAAATGGCTGTAAATAGGAAACAAGAGCATGGGCGTGTGCCAACACTATAATTTAGCTGTTTACAATTTACCCAACTCCATCTTTGTTGGGGGGAGAAATGCGTTCAATGTGTCTATTTGAAATTAAGTTATAAATAAGGAGTTGCTGCGAATGATTAATGAGGATAGTCCAGCTTACATCAGATTCATCCCCTGAGGTCAAGCTGTCCCACCGGGAAGTTGGGCATTTGCCCAGGGACACCCTTGTGGGTGGTCTTTTCTGTAACTGAGACAGAACATGCAACAGCAAACCAGAACTGTCCCACTGCCAAGCACTGCGTTCAAGAGACTGCTGTCACATCCTCTTTCTTTAAATGTCCCCTGAGTTCCAAGCCTTCCTCAGCTTCATAGGTTCACAGATCTGCACATGTTGTCACAGGCGGGAGAAACGGTTTTTAGCATGTAGTCTGTACCCAATACCACACTAAATGTCACAAGATGGCAAAGATCATAACAAAACACATTGTTTCTATTATTGTTTTAGTGAGTTAATAATTTCAAATATGTTTAAAACATGGACACATATCCAGAATATATTTGCTTTATGGTAAGATCTTTTTAACCAAGAGTTACAAGACGGGCCTTGAGAGTGTTAAATTGAAATGGCTGCAGATACAGACTTCTCTGTTTACATGACTTAACTATGATGCACACGTTAGGGAACATGCTTCTCTCCATCTTCTGGCTATCCAAGTGCTGATATGTGATAGGCACTCAACAGTTACCTGTTGGACTCAGCTCTACTTTGATACACTTCTGAAATTAAGCATTTTTACTCAGATGTCCATCCAACTCCTGAGCCAACAGAAGCATAAAGCCCGTCCATTTAACATCAGTTAAACAGGCACATTAGTCTCAGGAGTAAACACTTTACTTCATCTTAACACGTCTCCAACAACAGCAATGGTACAGAAACTTATTCAGAGGCCTGGAATGGGGGGCAAGTACGTAGTGTGTTGCAACTGCCATCTTGTCAGGGAGCAACAACAGCCACCAGAAGTAGGACACATTAGCATTGCTAAGTGTGGGAAGGAGCCACTCAGTATGTTTCAGTATTTTTCAGTAAGATGTGGAAGAGACATGTGAGAGGCATTTACCCATTGTATTCGGTCCCTGTCCAACAGGCAAGTACCTCCCCTGTGGGACAGTAATTCCATTATTGGCAAGATTACTGAAGGGAGCTGCAGAACACCTTTGTTCTGTGTCTAGACACTGAGTAGTAGTCATGAGACCCCGGCTTGCCATGGATCTGGAGTGGCTCCTGCTGGCTGCTGGCAGTGTTTGAAAATGGAGAGCCCAGACATATAGGGGTAAGTGATCTCTGGGAACAGTGGCAGTTAGTGCTTCCCACGTTGCGTTTTTCTGTAATTTGTTACCAAGTGCCTTCTCTCTGTTTTAAGCCTAGTTTTTAAATACTCCGTAGCTGTGTTCTAAAATCCCTGCCATTCTAACATACACCCTTACTGCTTCGATTCAACAGAACTGGTCCCTATCACCTTTAACTAAGTACTATGACCAGGACAAGAACTGATTCAAATGCCCATGAATAGTTTTGCAAATTGATAGATCGTGGCTTTTTAAACATCTTCCACCCATCCTCCCCTTTCATCTAAGACATTTGTATATACTTCAAGTATATCAGCGTGCTAAAAATATAAACAAATCAAACATCTTCTGATAATGAATCATAAATAAATTTCTTTCAAAAGAACTGTTGAATACATATGCAATTTTACCGTCTATTAAAGATAAAAGACAAATTTATACTAGTGAGACAGATGTGCTTGTTTATCTAACACAATGGTTCTCAGCCTTCCTAATGCTGTGACCATTTAATACAGTTCCTCATATTTTGGTGACTCCCCAACCATAAATTATTTCCATTGCTACTTCATAACTGTAATTTTGATACTGTACTGAATTGTAAAGTAAATGTCTGCTTCCTGGTGGTCTTAGGTGAGCCCTGTGAAAGGGTCATGACCCCCAAAGGGTCTAACACAATACAATTTGAAGATATACTAACTTGATCCATGCTTAGGGATAAAGGTAAGATGTAATTAGAAGTTTTTGCTTTCCATAAATAAACTATTATGTTCCTGTAAGAGTAGAGAATTTTGTGTGGAGACTAAAATCTTTGCAATTCATAACATAAAATAGTTTGAACTCTGAGCTGAGATTAGCTGGTGAGACAGCATGCTCTGTGCAAAATGCATGCTGTGTTCAGAACCAAGGATACAGTGAAACTGCAATGCAGCATAGGCCAGCATTGCCAGAAACATTTTGACTTCTTTAGACATTTGATTTTTTTTTCTTTTTTTTTTCTTATTATTTTTCCTACTTTATTTACATTTCAAATGTTTCCCCCTTTCCAGATGTCCCCTTTGGAACCTCCCCATTTCCTCCCCTAACCCCCGCCACTATGGGGGTATTCTCCCTCCCACCCACTCTTGTCCTCCCTCCTTGGCATTCTCCTATACTGGAGGATCTAACACTCTCAGGCCCAAGGGCCTCTCCTCCCCCTAATGGATAACAAGACCCTCCTCTGCTGCTTATGTGGCTAGCACCATGGGTCCCTCCATGTGTATTCTTTGGTTGGTGGATCAGTCTCCAGGAGTATTGGAGGGTCAGGCCAGTTGTCACTATTGCTGCCTCCCTGGGGATGCAAACTCCCTCGGCTCCTTCAGTCTCTTCTCCAAGTCCTCCATCTTGGATCTCACACTCAGCCCTACTGTTGCTGCAATGTGACTCTTGGGTATTTCAAACTTTTGGGCTAATAACCTCTTAACAGTGAGTACATACCATGTTCATTCTTTTGTGACTGTGTTACCTCACTCAGGATGATATTTTCAAGATCCATCCGTTTGTCTGCGAATTTCATGAAGTCATTGTTTTTAATAGCTGAGTAGTAGTCCATTGTGTAAATGTACCATATTTTCTGTATCCATTCCTCTGTGGAGGGACATCTGGGTTGTTTCCAGCTTCTGGCTATTATAAATATGGCTGCTATGAACATAGTGGAACATGTATCTTTATTACATGTTGGAGCATCTTCTGGGTATATGCCCAGAAGTGGAATAGCTGGATCCTCAGATAGTATTATGTTCATTTTTCTGAGGGTCCGCCAAACTGATTTCCAGAGAGGTTGTATCAACTTGCATTCCCACCAGCAATGGAGGAGTGTTCCTCTTTCTCCACATTCTCACCAGCATCTACTGTCACCTGAGTTTTTGATCTTAGCCATTCTGATTTCAAAGTAATTTCTACTATGGTACATTCAGAGGCCTCTTGTTAATGCCAATTTTTCAAAAGCCCCATATTTATGGCTCCACATAGGGCTGTAAGCCAGTTTACCATGCTTAGGTCTGGATCATCCAAATTGGAACCCCTGACGGTGCGACCTTGACAACACTACTTGTTCTCAGGTCCTATGAACAGTGGCAAATCTCTCAGAGAATGGTAGACGTTCACTTACATAGTGGGTATGCAGCACTTAGAAGGGATCATGGGGCACAGCCCAGCTTGTCTATGCCACTGGCTGTTGTTAATGAGGGGGACTAACAAGCAAAACTTCAAGATCCCGTGGCAGTAATTTTATCCTGTGCATGTTGCATGTCTGACTAGTACAACTCCTCACCGACTGAAATCTTTTGCTCGTATTTCAACAGCTTGTTTGATGTGCCACAACTAAGGGGGGGGGTAGGGAATGGCTGTACACACACACACACAAATCTATTTATCTCATGTTTGGTTTTACATGGAACTAGAAAAGAGACATTGACCTCTGCTTTCTATCTTCTTACATTCTTGTACTTCACAATCCTACTGAAGACTAAGATGAGATAAGAAATGGATTTCCTATGTACCCCCTCAATGTTGTGCACAACTTATTAAATACATGCTAACTGATTGATGGCCAGTATTTAATTTGATTACTAGAGCCATCTGGGCCACTGAAGTCATATAGTTTGTACCCAGCCATCTGGAACTCCCTCTGACCTCAGTCTGGTTCCTATTAGCTAGCACCGTCACAAACCACAAAGTCATCCAGAGATGAGATGGTATGGCTTATGATGATCTACCTGACTCAGGAGAAGAGAATTCGGTTCAGTATTCTCCTCTAAATTCCTGTGCTTCGTGGTTCGAATGTAGGGACTTCAGAGCGAGACTACCCAGGCATCCCAATGATTTTGCTAAGGAGTTTTGAGATGATGCTCCTTGTATCCTGGTCAGCTGGGAGACTTGCTCTCCTGAGTCTCTTAAGAAACAGTGGAAGCATGAGAGTAAGTTCAGTCTTTTCTCCTTTGGGTGAGCATTGCCACTGAATCCTCACAGTGTCCATTTTATTATTGTCCAAGTTCCCAAAGGCACTGACGAATATATGATTGAAGGATTTCCTACTGTCTCGGGTATGATAAACCTAACTTCCTTTATTATCTAGCAAGACATGTGGTTTATTGTTTTGCCCTCCTTCAATATAAGACTTCTGGTCAAAGCCAAAGCCAATTTCCTGATTTTTGTTTTTCTGTGTCAAATTGAAAATGGGTGGACCAAATTGCCTACATAAAGGTGGTTTCTAAGTCTAGTTTCCATAAGAAACTCTTGTATATTTTAAAACTCATAATTGGTCTTACATTTAAGTCAAATATGTATTTCACGTTTCCCAAGCCTTCAAAATAATGAGAACAAAAACCCTTCCATCCGTCCAATGTAATGGCCATATGTTAGGTGGTGAGGGACTTCTGCCATCACCACCAGCACCACCAGCAGCAACAGCACCATCACCACCAGCAGCAGCAGCAGCACCAACGCCAACACCATTACCACCACCACCAGCAGCAGCACCAGCACCACCAGCACCACCACCATTACCACCATCAGCACCAGCACCAGCACCAGCACCAGCACCAGCACCGCCAGCGCCAGCGCCAGGGCCAGCGCCACCGCCACCACCACCACCATCGTTAACCACCACCACCACCAGCACCAGCACCAGCACCACTACCACCACCACCCCGCTGAATTGCTCTACCTCTGTCATTTTCCCTTAAACCTCTAAGAGACAGATAGAGGAAAGAAAATATCCCATGTTCTTCAGATCTGAACCCTGACAATGAGAAGGCAATAAGGATGATAAACATTAACAGTTTCTAGTCATCTTCCATGGTTTGACTTAATTATTCCTATGTTCTATCACCATGGTTGCCCTTTGGCCAAAGCGATTTTCACCTTCCATTGTAATTGCAGTCATCTTGCCTATTTTCCCATGAAAATGTATGATTATTGTCAATTTTAATCTCCTTCTCACCCAGTATATAACCTAAATGAATAAAGATTATGGTAGATTGCAACCAATCAGAATTTTCTCTCATACAGGTATGCACTGTCCTCACCTTGACCAGAAGATGCTGTTGGAACTACCACGAAGCATTTCATTCTGTGAGTAGAGCATTTTCTCATCATGTGCTATACCCTAGGCATCTCTCTTTAAAGATGTTTAAATATAAGAGCTTAGGAATGGAGATGTACCATAGGAATGTCAATAGTATCTAAGGATTCTCTGCAGTAAGAATGTAGCTTTGTAAGGCCACCTGAGATCATCTGAGTAGATCATTTTTTTACTGAGCCATCATATGTGATGTAAAATCATGTGTAGGGATCACATGAAATCCCTAGGTGGGACCAGCAGCTGAGGCCAACCAAAACTGAACCACAGTAAAACAGTTTAATAGATGGTTTATTTGATTTCTTTTTTGTTGTTGTTGTTGTTTTTAAGATGGGGTCTTGTTTTGCTGTTATGTTGGACTCAAATTCCTTGACTCAAGTTACCATTCAGCCTATGTTCCTAAATAGCAGAGACTACAGGCATTTGCCACTGAGCCTGGTTAAGACTGATTTGGGGATGGGAGCAGTTTGTGAAGCAGCAACAGATAAAGTTTCTGTGAGCGTCAGATATAAGTTTGTTTTATGAATGAATGCAGGAATCAATTGATTGAGAGTAGAGGCTCTTATCACCATTGGATGCCCTAATATTCACACCCAGAACATATGAAGATAGTTTACCTTGTGCTTGTTGTGACAACTTTATCTGGCCTTTTCCCAAGTCCTACTGTCACCTTGAAAGTGTATCGGGGTCCTTCATTAAAAGAGGTCCTTCATACAAAAAGAGTCATTAAAAGGCTTTTGCTTTCTAGTCTCAAGTCTGTCAAGTTTTCTGGGACCATTTCCATTTAATACCGTTCTCACTCTCAGAGTAGAAATTATCTTCTACTCTCGGCTTCTTACAAATGAGAAATAGTGTTTAACAGAGATATAGCAGGTTGTTGTCAAAACTAAACAAGATAGCACATGAGTTTAACAGGGCATGCAGAATAATAGATATTGCTCATTACTACTACCGATTAACATCTTTTAAAAGAACAGTGACATGGAAAGTAAATTTAGACTTATGGTGCCCCTCCCACTCAGTCTCCCCACTGCTGCTGGGAGGGAGTAACCACACTCCTACACTGTATGTGCACTAGTCTCTTCCTACTGAAGGAACTTACGACATGCATGCTTTTCATGACTCTGACCAGTGCCTATAAATCAATAACATTCATAACCACCAGTTCACTTTCTCTCTTAACTGGCTTTTGGCTTCTGTGGAAAAGAAAATTATGGGATGTGGGGATGTGGCCATCTACTCATTTCAAAGCCGTCAAATACTTTTTACCAGCAAACAATTTTTACCTTGACTTCATATAATCGTGAGACACAATTTTCATCACCTATTGAGATGGTTCAGTAACTTATATGAATAAAATTACTAGAACTCGTTGGTTTTCCTATTTTTGAGGAGGGCAAACTTGAGGTCTATGGAAGTTAAATAACTTTCTTAAAATCACTCATTAAGGGAGCGATAGATTCTAAACAGCTGTCTAGCTCCAAATCCCCCTGTCTAGTTCTCCTTATGTTGTAACTTGGTGGTAGAACCCTGGTCTCCTGGTCTCCTGGTCTCCTGGTCTCCTGGTCTCCTTGTCTCCTGTGCTTTGGGGCCCAAATTCAATGTCTAAAACTAAAATTAAATTAATAATAAACAAACCAAACCAAAATCTCTTGCAAAGTGCAACCTTAGCTTACCTTATTGTGGTCATTGTTTTTAAATTGTTACAGAGGATAAATAGGTCAGATGGAGGTCTAGCCCATCAGAGCCCTGAAGCCCAAAGATGGCAGATGCTGTAGGATGTGAGAAGAGGGTCGGGCACAGCAACAGGTAAAGTACTGAAATGGAGAAAAAGGGGAGATCCAAAGAATGGCAACGTCAAACCTAGATCCTTCTCTAACTGTGAGCAGTAGAACCAAAACATGAAAATAACAAGCGTGCAGACTAGGTAGTGGACCTTTGGACATTAGGCCATGAAAAGCAAGCCCAGAAAATGGGAATTCTCAGACATCTACCAATTTGGAATAGTCTAAAAGTGAGAGGATGAGAGAATAGGAGACTAATTTTTCTTTTTATTTTGCTGACAGGGCAAGCCCAGCCTTCTCCATTTTCAACTAAAAGAAGCTTTGTTTTACGTCCAATTCATGGGCAGAAACAGTAATGTCTTCCCATTATCCATTGATGGGTACTTTATACTCGTTTTACTGTTGCTTAATAAATAAATTAGAGCATAGCTAAACTTGTTCAACAGCCAGTCATTAGTGCAGTCAGATCTACTGTTGGAAAACTGAAGGGCTATTGACTCTGCTCAGTTTAATGAAGGAAAATGAGTCACGGGAGATCTGGGCAGGGATGATTCACCGCCTCACAAGCAGACTCCTCTCTATTCTTCTAAACTTCTTTCCATTGCTTGCTGTCAGCAAGAAGCCAAAAGATTGCTGATGTTTCTTTGCTGGATGCTGAAGTTCTTTACTTCAGACAGACCGAAACTGAGAGCAACAGGAAATCCAAGGTAAGGGACCAGCTACACAAAAAGCTAGGAGGCAGTTATGAGCCTTGCAGAAATTGAATATGGCATTGTTCTAGAAAGAGTCAAGAATCCATTGTATATGATGAAGGCATTTCATGGATATAAAGAGATTTCTGATATTATAGGGATCAGAAGAGAAAGTTTTCAAAATCAGAACAGCATCCATCAGATAATGTTAACCAGATACCCAAAATGCTAACCCTCAGTCTCAAGTGGTTCCATGGCTTACTGAGGAAATACACAAAACAATAATATATATTGTTAATGTGTACTATAAGGAAATTTACCACTTTTCAAAGGAAGTATTTTCCAATCTGTAAATAAGGATCAGCTGCAGTCATTGATGGGATAATTCAGTGATGACTGTGGATGAAGTAGACTCTCCTGGATGAAGAAAGATGATGGTCTCAAGCATAATCTCCAACCACATTCTGTTTTTAATTATATGTATGGGAGTATACGTCAGTGAATTCAGGTAACTATAGAGTCTGGAAGAGGACCTTGAATCTGAAGTTACAGGCAGTTGTAAGCCACCTGACATGAATGCTAATAATTAAACACAGCTCCTCTGAAAACGTGTCAAATCCCTTGGGGCTGGAGCTACCAGCATGTGTGAACTACAAGATATGGGTGTCTGAATCTGAACTCCAGTCCTCTGATAAAATGTATGCTCTTAACCATTGAGCCAACTTTCCAAACCCCAAAAGAGATCTATTTTAATGACTTAATTAATATGATTGGAAGTTTTGCTAGCACAGAATCTGTTGACATAGGCTGGCAGATTGGAAACTTGGGGGAGAGTTGAAGCTTCAGTGCAAAGAGCATCTCACTTGAATCGGTGATTTACCAGGTGAGCTCATTCTATCAGGATTTGACAAAACCTACCCACATGACCAAAGAGCATCTATTTTACTCAGAGTATTATTGATGCCATGCAGTCAATGCTTCACTAGAAACATCTAAAATCTTTAACTATGTACTGGACAACATGGTTCTGACAAGCTGACACATAAGATTAATATTTGCTAAGTATATGATGTTGACTAGAAGGAGAAATAATTGCTGATGAATGGGAAACCAGATAGGGGCTTAAGGGGAGTAAAGGCTATAGGCAGAGAAATTAGGAAACCAAAGTACCACTTCCCCAGCTCAAGGACAACAAGGGTTTGGTCTGCTTGCTCACAACTTCATCTTCATTGCCATGCTTGGAACTCTATGGCTGCTGTTTTATGTGAGATGTGTTCAATTTAAAAAAGTATGTATAAGACATATTATGAAGTTTAGATATATCCTAAAGGGACTGGGAAGTGGCTGACAATGCTAAGCCATAGACCGGGGGTGGAGGGGGGTGTCAAATTGCATTCTCTGAAATTCTCTGGCTACAATAGAAAAATAGCATAGTGGGGAGATGGGCAGGGTAGGTAGCAGGATAAGGAGGAAATAACCTTTCCAATAAAGCAAACAACAAAGGAAAGCACGTTAGACTACTTTGGGGATAATGGAACTGTAATTGACAGATATTTCGAAGATACAATTAACAGATTGATTTATTTATTTGATTAACAACCTGAAATGTTAAGGAGGCAGCTCAATAAATGAAGAAGATGCATTGTAGGTACTTTTAGTCTATAAAATGTCTATGTCACCTTCTCAGTCACGTAATGATAAAAATGAAGATGGTCTCCACATTAACAGACATCCTCTGCACAATGAAATTTCTCTGATGAGATAAAGAGCTATGAAACATACAACTAGTTGATCAACGTGCAGAGAATCTGCACGTTGCAGTGCAGTGCTCTGTCATAAATAGTGGGGCTCAAAGAACGTTGCAGAATTAGATGCAGAAAGACTGTAAAAGCCATAGGTCAGAGAGGACTTTAATAGGACAACATCTCTGCACATGAAAGGCAGACTGCTGTTATGCCATGGCTACTGTACAATATATATAAGATCAAGCCAGACACCACCCCAACATGGAGGAGAGAGCTGCTCATAAGTTCCCATCCTAAATTAGGAACTACTGACAATTTACGGTTTGACAAGGAGTGAGAGTCTGCCTTGCTCCAGTGGATGGCCCACATCAATGAGCATACAGGCAACACTAATTAAATCCAGTATGTTTTAGTAAAGAAGAGGACATGAAGGCAGGAGAGGATGGGGTGAATCTGGAAAAAGTTGGAGAAGTGCAAGTGATCATGAGAAATATATATTGTATGCATGTATAGAACACTAAAAATGCTAAAAAAATATAACTTTTACAAAGCAAAACAGAAAGGGGGGGGAGGGAATGGTTCTACCAGTCTCAGTGTTGCAGGTGATTGGATCTAGGATTCTTTTTCATGCTGTCAATGTGAAAGAATGGGGAGAAATCTGTTCCTGCTTCCAATATCCCTGCACCCCTGCTGTAGAATTAACATCTCATCCATTTAATCACAAGACAATCTATTTACCAATCATACACCAGGACAAAGTATTTTGACAATTGCTCAAGTAAAGACGATCTTAATTACTCAGATCTGAAAGAGAAAGTCCTGGACTTACCTCCATTGCACAATCACCTAAGGAATTGTCAAGGGAAGAGTTGAAAGTAAGTAACCCAAGATTTATGAGTTAAATTTAGAACTAAATGTGCATGAAGTATTGTAACTTCATTCTGCAGATCTGGACCACAGGTCCAGAAGCAATGTGTGTGTGTGTGTGTGTGTGTGTGTGTGTGTTATTATATATTATATATGCTCATGAGTACATCTGAAGGCCACCACCATGAAAGGGACAGGTGGAGGGAAGAAGCTCATGATGCTTAGGACAAAGGATGAGGAGAAATGGAGGAGACACAGAAGCTGTGATGATGCCCAAGCAGATGAAAGAGAAGACATCAAAGGTAATAGATGACAATCAGCCTTAAGTGTTGAGAGACTGAGCAAGGTAAGGAAAAGAACTGTCTACAGAGACTGATCATGAGATGATTGTGTCCATTTGTAAACATCAGCCTATATAGCACACTAGGGTTAAGTTCTTTGGGACTTGGGGGGGGGGGGTAATTGGTGTAGAGACCAAATATATAGCCAAGAATATTAAATAACTTGTGAATTCCTATTTAATTATGGAAGAATTTAAAGAATGCCTATCAATATTTGTCTTCTCTACCAGATGGCAAACTCCATCAAAGAATCACATGTTTATTTCTTTAAATTTTCATCAGACAGAATTCATCTAACATTAAGACATGCTCACTTCAGGAGCACTCATACACTGTCAATATTATGTAGTCACCACACTGGTCTAGTTTAAGAAACATTTTAATTATACCAAAAGAAGTCTCATACCTATCAGCTAGTCACTTCGTGCTGCCCTTACATCAGCCACAATTAGAATACTCTCTATTCTGGCTTCTTTATACAAATGCAGTTATTTTGGATATGGTATTTCTTATCTTGTTGGTTCCCCCACTGGCTAAGCACACACCAATGTGAACTACTTTGAGGCTGAATTCCTTTAATGACTCAACTACAATGTGTTTACCTGTTCATCGTGGATGTGTCACTTTTTAGCTGATTTGTATTGATCGTAGGTAAACATTTGTGAACCTTCATTCAGTTCTTTAGAGTGTGACTTATGGGGAACATAGTCATTCTGTGTTTAATATTTTCAGGAAAAATCAAGTTACTTACATAGTAGTTCTACAACTCTACAGTCCTACCGATACTACAGAAGGTCCTGACGTTTCCTCTCCATCACGAATACTTTCTGTCATTTTATTTTTAAAATTATAGGAATCCTAGCACATTTGAGGTGGCAGCTCATTGAGGATTAGATTTGCACCCAACTAACAAATAATTGTGTCTTCTATCTTTATACATGCTTGACAGACATTGACATACTGCCTTCATTAGGGTTTTACTGCTGTGAAGAGACACCATGACTAAAGCAACTCTTATAAAGGAAAACATTTCATTGGACCTGGCTTATAGGTTCAGAGGGTCAGTCCATTATCATCATGGCAGGAAGCATGGCAGCATCCAGGCAGACCTGGTGATGTAGAAGGAGCCAAGAGTTCTGTACCTCGTTCCAGAGGCAAACAGGGGAAGACTGGCTCACAGGATACTAGGAGGAGTGTCTCAAAGCCCACCCCCATACTGACACACATCCTCCAACAAGGCCATATCTACTCCAAGGCCACACCTCCTAATAATGTCACTCCCTGGGCCAAGCATATTCAAACCATCACACATGCCTTCTTTGAAAATTTTCTAGAAAAATGTTTCTTTTGAGGGGAGTATCTATTTGTTACTGAATTGTAAGAATTCTTTATATTTGTAATCATGTATATGATATAAAATATATATCTTATATGTAACATATTTCACACATTCTGTCACACACAATACACACACACACACACACACACACACATCAGTATCACAATGCCTAGTAATGGTTAATCTTGATTGTCAACTTGGCTGGATATGTAATCAACTAAGAGACAAACTTCTAGGTAAATTTCCTGTCAGGGTTATTTCCAGGAAGGATTAGCTGAGAAAAAAAAAAAAGATTCTCCCTCAGAATGAGTAGCAGATATGAAGAGATCCAATTGAGAAGCAGGGCAGCTTGCTCTCCCACACTGACTTCTTGCTGGTGAATCCTCTGGGCCTCCAGAGCCAGACTTAACTAATGCATCTTCAGGTCTCATCTGTTGAGTGGTTACCAGGTTCTCGGTCCTTCCATTTTTTGAACAGTCATTGTTAGAAAACAGAGTATAAGCCAATCCAATAAATCTATTCTGTGATACATAGTCATGCTGTTGGTTGTGCTCCTCTATGCAACTAGACTAATACATCTGCTGATAAGTGTCTCTTGAATGAATGAAACAGAAAACACAGAGGCATGGTGAGTTTATGAAAGGTTTAAAACAACAAACTCAAATGTCTGGGCATATTTTGATAGACTTATAATCACAGGAGGAGGATCAAAAGTTTAAGGCCATCTGGCTATGTAGTGAGACCCTGTTTCAATATCACCACCACAAAATATCAAGCAGAAGAACAAGGACAAAACCTAAAAGTCGAAGTTATTACAATCTAATAATAGCATGACTATGATCTATCTAAATGTCATAATGTAGGAACTAGACTCAGTTGGTCCTCACTTATATAATTTTCCAAGGACTTTTTAAAAATATTTTCATTAATAACCTTTGGTAACATAGAACCCGAAATAGTGACTTTTGAGCAGTACAGTACACATTAACTAATACCACTACCTGAAAAAGAATAATAGGATCTTCCTGTTCCCTACTGAGTGTCTTCTGTCTATGCTGGCAGAAGGATAAAGCTGTCTTTATAGGACAGGCCTATAAACTCGTGAGTATATGCATATATAGTTTTATACTTTATAAAGTCCTAATGATTCACCATCATCTAACTTGATCTTCACTACCCTGATATAAATAAAATTTGATGATACATCTTTTGTTTTTAACCAATGAGAAAACTAAATCTCAAATTGTGACTTATCCAATATCACACAGCTAAGTATGGTACTTATAGAAAAGAACTTAATATGTGCTGATTAAACCAATTTCCATTTCTTCCTTGGATTGGATGAGGTTAAATCATGACTCACTGACCAAATCCAGCCTGTAGCCCATTGCATATAAATGTCCACCAAGATGGAGTCATGCTTACTGATAGATAGAATGTTTATCTAGCATGCATGATGCCCTGGGTTCAGTCTCTGGTACCAAAAAGACAGAAAATAAGGGAGAGCACCAGTATGACTGGAACCACAGTTTCAGGACACAGACCCCAAGGCAGTGACGACATGGCAGTGACAGTGGCACTAGCTGTGGTGGAAAAGCTGAAAGCACTAATCACATAACATCCAGTCAGGACACCGGGTGAGATGAATGCTGGTTCTCTTCTTTCTCTCCCATTTACCATTGTACTCATTCCATGACTCCAACCCCCAGGATGGTACCACCCGCATTCAAGGTGAGTCTTCTCTTCTAAGTTAGACATTCTGGAAAGGCCCTTAAGTCATTCCCAGAAGTGTGTCTCTTAGGTGATTCTAAGTCTAGTTAACATGAAAATTAGCCATCACATATAACAGACATCTAAAGTCACATCCAGTTTCATAAGTGGCAAACAGTGAGCACCACGCACTGTGGTGATTTGAATAGGAATGGCTCCAAGGCTTATATATTAGATTTCTTGGTCCTCAGGGAGTGGTACTACTTTGGAGGGATTGGAAGGTGTGGTCCTGTTAGAAGAAGTGTGTCAGCTGAGGATGGGCTTTAAGGTTTCAAAAGTTCAAGCCAGATGAGGTGTTGTTCTCTTCTTGCTGCCTGTAAATTCACATGTAGAACTTTCAGCTACTTCTCCAGTACCATGTTGGCCTATGTGCTACCATGCTACCACCATGACTGATAACAGACTACACTTCTAAAATCATAAGTAAACCCAAATTAACTTCTTTTATAAGAGTTTCCATGGCTCTGGTATCTCTTCACAATAGAACATTGACTAAGATACCCATAATGGACAGCAGAGTGGGTTTTGTCAACTGCACAGCTGAGAGACCAAAGAAGGATGAGACAATGCTATCTGTGTACAGGGAAGAAACAATGCTCAGGCTGAGACACACACACACACACACACACACACAAATGTGCTGCCATTAGTAACACAAATAATTGTATAAACTAAAAACCAATTGCAAATGTTTTGTTCTGGTAGGACAAGGCAGAAGAGACATTTAAATAAGACAATTTAAAATATGCAAAGTGAAAAAAACAACAAAGACCACATATTCACTGAATTTTTACTTGATAATAAATGGTAAATTTTGTTTCAGAAATTTGCTTACAACTTTGTTTCATGGGGATTATCAAGTGCATTCTAAGGCTTGTCACAAGCTACTTGCATGTTACACTGACTGAGTTTTCTGTTGGCCATCTTCAAAAGTGACAGAGCTTAGTTATCCCCACTAGTTAGTTTTCCTAATCTTTTCCAATTATTTGAAGAAATCTGAGAAAGGGGGTTTTCATTTTTCATTTGCTCTAGAAAAGGATTTATTTGGGGAAATGAAGAACAAATGAGATTACGTTTTTTCCAGTATGGAGTCATTGCTCAAACACTGAAGATCTCCAAGTCTGTTTTTTCCCACAGTGAACACAGCCGTCCTCAGAAACAAGTCCCTTCCGACATTTTATTATATATCTCTCATGAGTATTTATTTTTAAGGCAATTATAGAAAATAGGTATGAGGTAGCTGTAAGCTATTTTCGCCTGGCCCTCCTTCCCCATATTTTGGTAACACCCTTCTAAGCCATTCTTCCATTGCTGGAAGGACATTTTTCCATCCTGTCTTCTAGCATATTATTTTTATATATTTGCCATGTTGCTTACAAGCAGTGAAGCCCCAGTGAAAGGTTTGTGAACCATTTGGTAAGTGGTTCCTGTTTGAATGAATTACCCAGCTCTCATGAACAGGCATAGAAGCAAAGCAGGCAGAAAAATAATGACCACATTTGTACTGTGGCGCTCTCTCCAGCTATGAGAACCTTACAACCATACAATTTCCCCATGAGGAAAGACAAGATTGCACTGTCATTAGAATAGGTAATCATTAGATTTATCTTTTATATAATTTGTAGATTCTTCAACTATTCTAGGTAGCCTCATTACTGCCAAGAGGCCTCTTTAACTGAGATGATAAGTAAATAAAGTAGAAATTACACACCAACAAAAATGTGGAATGTGTTGTTTTAGTGTATGTCTGAGAGCTCCCTTCAGCAAACCTAATCTGCACAGCAGTTACCATTATTTCTACCTCAATGAGCTTCCTCTAATTGCTGTGTTACTGCTTGTGAAGAAAATATATTATTAAAGTCCACAAACTCATGACTTGTTTTGTATCTATTGGCAAATCCCTTTTAGTAGCCAGGTTTTAATCAGTTTCAAACACAGGATCTGCTGAAGGATCCTCCTCCACCTTACATATTGGTTCATTACAGTTTGATAATTTTCTCTCATAACAGCCAAGAAACATTCATAATTTATTCAAAAACCTGAAGATTTCATTAAAACCAAATCTACTTAATTCTCCATGAATTCACTCAAGATGATTTTGGTGGTTTTTTTGTAATGAACAACAATTAGAAACTCCAAGGACTCAGAACCCACTTTCAGCTGCTAATGTTTAATGCTCTGCTGTTAGTTGGCTGCCAGATAATGATCTACTGAACATTAAAATTTTGTATTAATATTATCTTTAAAAATGCAACGTTGCTCAGCCAAAATAGGGGTTTCCATAAGCTTCATTCTGTACTGAGAGGTTGTTAAAATGTTTATTGTTGGTTAGATTTTTGAGGATGAAACTCTGGACCCTGGAACAGAGATTTTAAGTCTGGTGACCCTGCCTTCTCTTTTCCTATGGGATGGTCTAGAGTAGGTCAACCACATTTACTGGATGTTGGTCAATGTGAAACAAAAATAGCCTCATGTCTTCTGCATTAATTTAAGAAGGGGAATAAATTTGAATTACATAATGAATTCTGTTCATCAATATACCCTCCTTAGTGATTGAAAACTATACAGGTCAAGAGCTATATTTAAGTATCAATCAACATGTACAGAAAATTAGCACATTTACACAGGGGTTTGGAAATATGATCATCAATAGGCAGTGAGTTTCTCCCAGTCTATTCTCCCTTATTGAATAAGTACAGTCATAAGCCATATGAAGATATTTGGTCAACAATCAACCAATATTTGGATAAATGCATCTCATCATATCAAAGAGCTCAGAGATGTTGTAGCCATCTTAATTTATAAAAAGTGAACATGGAACATTCACTCAGGGATGAAATCAATTAACAACTTGCTTCTCAGAAGTTACCACTCTTTATCAAGTGATATATGACAGTATTTACTATTTCTAGGTCTCTGAGGCCACCACAGTGACCTACTCAAACTCAAATAAACTCAAAATATTTGTAATAATTAAAAACATAATTAACCTAAATGTCCTTGGACCAAATATCCTCCTTACTTTTTGGAAGATTATAGATGGTGTAGTACAAGTTTAGGTTGTACTGACCTGACTAATTATACTAGCTGGGTATACCTAGGTGGTACAGCCGCACGTATTCCCAAATTCATCTAGTATAGTTAGCTCAACCTTGTCTTAAAAACTTTAAAACTTACCCACACTGTTACCTATGAGCCTCCAGATAAGTCTACTTTGAGAATGAATAATGAAGACACACCTTTCTCTACCCCATGCCTGGCCAATATCAAAGCCACAACACTGATTGGTTTCTTTTGCTATTTTGGGTTCTTTAAAATAACACTATACTGTTGAGGGAAAGCATCACCCCAGGACCAAGGAAAAAAGGTAGACACTATTCAGTTCAGTCTTAGTCAGGGTTTCTATTCCTGCATAAACATCATGACCAAGAAGCAAGTTAGGGAGGAAAGCGTTTACTCAGCTTACACTTCCACGCTGCTGTTCATCACTAAAGGAAGTCAGGACTGGAACTCAAGCAGGTCAAGAAGCAGGAGCTGATGCAGAGGCCATGGAGGAATGTTCCTTACTGACTTGCTTCTCCTGGCTTTCTTATCCTGCTCTCTTATAAAACCCAGGATTACCAGCCCAGGGATGGTACCACCCGCAAGAGGCCCTCCCACCTTGATCACTGATTGAGAAAATGCCTTACAGCTGGATCTTATGGAGGCATTTCCTCTCCTGAAGCTCCTTTCTCTGTGATAACTCCAGCTTGTGTCAAGTTGACACACAAAACCAGCTAGTCCAAGTCCCTTGAAGTTGACCTTTGATTTGCTGTCTGGTCTTTAGCTTTTTCCCAAATGTCACAAAAATAAGCAAACAAAACAATTCTGCCTCTGAAGATGCAGTTTTCCTTGTAGAATGTTCACCTAGCACATGCAAAGCCTTGGGTTGAACCACTAGCACTTTATAAACTGAGTGTGGTAGCCTGTGGTTGTAGTCCAGGCAACTGAGAAGTAGAAATAACAAAATCAGGAATTCAAGGCTTTTTTGTAGTCTTTGACTACATATAAGTTTAAGACCAACCTGGGAATGCTATTTCAAAAATAGCAAAAAAAAAAAAAAATTTGTTATTAAAAAAAATTTACTGTTTATTAAATGTTTGTATTATTTTGGACACTAGAATATGATACCTAGTTATTATAAAAACTCCATGAAGACAACATTCTAATCGGATTTTGTATTATAAAGAACATAGATCTCAAAAAGTTAGAGTGATGCACCATACACATAAATAGAAAGACAAAACCTGCATGATCATCTCATTAGATGCAAAAGACCGTTGACAAAGTCCAACACCCCTCCATGATAAAATTCCTGGAGAAATCAGGGAGACATGGGACAAATTGTAACTTAATAAAGGCAGTTTACAGAAAATCCATCGCTAACATTCACTTCAGGAAAGAGTGACTTAAAGCACACTAAAATTAGGAACAAGACAAAGCTGTCCACTCTCTCCATATCTATTCAATATAGTACTTGAAGTTCTAGTTAGAGCAGTAAGACAACTAAAGGAGATTAAGGAGATAAAAATTGGAAAAGAAGAAGTCAAAGTATTTTTATTTGCAAATGATATAATACTATATATAAGTGACCCTAAAAATTCTACCAGAAAACTCTTACAGTCAATAAACACTTTCAGCAAAGTAGCTGGATACAAAATTAACTCACAAAAATCACTAGCCCTCTTATATAGTGATGACAAAAAGGATTGAGAAAAACAATTCAGTGAAACAAAATGTTGGGGATTAGTTCTTATCAATCAGGAATCTGCGTGTCCAAATGCTAAAAGTCCTTGTCCCCAGTTAGTTTTTGATTAATCAATAAAGATGTCAGCAGCTAATGACTGGGCAAAAGGAGACCCTCAGACTTATGTGGGCTAGGATGCAGGAGGGAGGAGGAGAGAAAGATCGCCATGAAGCAGTGGGAGACAGATGGACACAGGAGCTGTAGGAGGTAGAGCCAAGCATCAATGTGAGATTTCAGGTAAGTGGCCATTGGCCACTTCACCCATTGGGTCTGGGGTACCTGGAGAAGGTTTAGGAGTGCCCAGTCTTTGAGGTAGCCAAGGCATTTTAAAATCAACTGGGGTGTGTGTGTGTGTGTGTGTGTGTGTGTGTGTGTGTGTCTTCGCAAATCCAAATAGCTCCTGGGGGGGCGGGTGTACAGGTAGCAATCTGCTGGGAGCCAAAGCAGTAGAGCCAAAACTCATGCTACGACAAAACCCTTCACAATAGACTCAAATAATATAAAATATATCGGGGTAGCTCTAAACAATCAAGTGAAAGACTTGTGTGATTTAAAAAAAACTTTAAGACATTGAAGGGAGAAATTGAGGAAGAAATCAGAAGATGGAAAGGTCTTCCATGTTCATTATTTTTCCTTCTCTCATTTTGTCCCACAGGTCCCTTACATTTATATGGTGGCTTCCAGTTTAGTATTTTTATGGGGTCTCTGTGCGTATAAATAAGTGAGTCTATGCATCTACATCTGCTTATTGCGACCTTTCTTGGATTATTTTTTGTTTGTTTATTTGTTGGTTTGTTTTTGTCCCAATCTGATTTGTTAGTTTATATTATATCATATCATACTATATATTTTGTTATCATTCCTTAGAAGCCTGCTTGTTTTTTAATGAGAGACAGAAATGGGGTAGATCCAGATGGAAAGGGAGATGGAGAAGAACTGGCAGGAGAAGAGGAAGGGAAACTACAATCAGGATATATTTTGAGAGGAAAAATATATTTTCAATCAAAGGAAAAAATAAAATAGAAAATTAAAAAAGAAACATGGAAATTTAGATGCAGCTTCTCATTGTTTGATTATTCAAATGCATGCATAATAAAAGAGATTCATTTGATCTAGCCAAAAGAAAAAACTCTAGCTGTTAATATTTGATACTGCTAAATGAAGTTTCAACAATTAGCACAGATTTATTCTTTCTGTCCAAAAATCAGAATGAAAATTTAAAGATACTCAAGATCTTCAAAGCTGTTTTCAGAAATCATAAAATGCTTAATTCTTCAAAGACAGGGAAACAATTTCAAAAGCTGTTTTATAATATTCACACCTTATTTAGAAAAAAAGCTATAGATACCTCCATTCAACTTAATTTTTTTCTTTACATTTAAAATGTTATCCTGCTTCCCAGTTTTCCCTCTGCAAACCCCCTATCCCATCCCCCCTCACCCCTGCTTCTATGAGGGTGCTCCCCCCCATTCACCCACTAACTCCCACCTCACCGCCCTAGCACTCTCCTACGCTGCAACATCAGACCTCCACAGGACCAAGGGCCTCTCCTCCCATTGATGCCAGATAAGGCTATTCTCTGCTATATATGCAGCTGGAGCCATGGGTCCCTCCATGCATACTCTTTAGTTGGTGGTTTAATCCCTAGGAGCTCTGGGGGGTCTTATTGGTTGATATTGTTGTTCTTCCTATCGGGTTGTAAACCCCTTCAGCTCCTTCAGTCCTTCCCCTAACTCTCCCATAGGGGCCTTCATGCTCAGTCCAATGGTTGCCTGCAAGCATCCGGATCTGTACTGGTCAGGGAACAGCTATACCAGGCTCCAACAGCAAGTACTTCGTGGCATCCACAATTGTGTCTGGGTTTGGTGTCTGCAGATGGGATGGATCCCGAGGTGGTTCAGTCTCTGGATGGCCTTTCCTTCAGTCTCTTCTCCACTCTTTGTCCCTGCATTTCCTTAATATTATGATTCTAAAATAAAATTTTAAAGTAAAAGAAACAACTCTGCCATGATGTTCCACAATATATATTAAAGATTTAATTTGTACCAGCCAAGCAAAAGTTAAGGAAGGGTATCTGTTATTAGTTCCTCAAGTTCCCAAGTCTAGATCAACCATGTGCCAACAGGATGCCCTGAAATATTTTGCTTCAGTTTCCTTATGTGTAGTGGAAAGGAAATAATCATTGTTCCTATTTCCTGTACTTCTGAGAGCAATTAAATATATTGTTATGCCTAAGGCTCATTAAAACAATATTTAGCAAGTAAGAGCTTAATAAGTGGAGATTATTGATCCAATCATCAGATACTAACTGTCCGTCATCATCTAATGTTTTATAACTAGTTTTTTCTAAGACAGGATCTCATCAAACTGTAACTAAGACTGTCTTCTACCTTACTCTATGTCACGGGCTAGCCTCAAACTCATGGGAGTCCTCCAGCCTTAGCCTTCCAAGTGCTTTAATTATAGGCACAGCCCACCAACCTGGCCATTCCACTATGCTACAGACACTAGTTGAGTACTGGAGATTTAGATAATTGGCTAAAAGAATTGCCTTCATGGGGTCCATTTAATGCAATAGACAAGCAATGCATGTAGCATAAAACCAGTGCTATGTGTATAATGTGACTTGAGTGCTAAAACAAATGAATTCAGATAGTGGGATGTAAAGTACATTGAGCTGTGGGCTTGAATGAAGACAGAGGAGCCTTAGGAGAGGGGAGGTTGTTGTCATGTCTGATAAAGATAAATAAGTAAGCCAAACAATGCATCTGGACTGATTTGTATGAGGAAACACCTTGTCCAATGCTCCAATACAGAAAACACTGGATGTGCCCTAGGAGAAGTACAGTTACCATTAATTAGCTCTTAGTATTGTGTGTGGATGTGCATACCCAAGCCTCTTTATGAAAGGCCAGGTCTATTGTCTCTTCTCATCTCTCAGCACCAGGAGAATCGGAGGTATGTTTTTGTTTTGTTTTATTTAAAAAAAAAAAAATTGTCTGGCTCCACATCAGAGTGACAGCACTTGTTTAAGTGATCTCACCTCATACCTACAGAACATTGGGGGGTAGCTTCCTGGCAGCATGTTCAGTGTAACAAAAGCTTCAGGAATTGGTAAATGCATGCCAATCTGATTGATTCCTTTTTATTTGTACACAGATGCATAGTTTTGAACTACTCCAGCCCAGCTTGCCCTATGGTCACGTGAACTTGGACTCTACTTTGGAGAGAGTATCTCCAAATGGTTTATCTGAGCCAGAAAGCATGCTGGCATACATTTACATTGAGTGAAATACCAATTACATCTAGCTACAGTGTGAAATGCTTCCTTCATGTGCATGGGAGATCAACCATATAAGCCATAATAACTTCCTTCTGAACGCAGAGTTTGTCCTGTACTAGCTTCTCCTGGCAGGAATGGCTGGCAGCTCTCTGTGCAGTAAGTAGAAAGCCACACTCTGTCAAACCATCAGCCATTAATGAAATAAACAAAAAGTTTTCTTACCTGAGGCAGGTGCTAACGCCTGCTACTCTAAGTGTTCCCACTGGACACAATTTAGTTTGGCTTTCAAATGTTAAAAACAAACAGGTTCTCCTAAGTGCAATTAGAGCTAAGCCATACATCCAGTCTATTGATACAATGGAGCTATTTTGTTTCCAAGGCTCTTAAGGGTTGTTCCTAAGAATATCACATAATTTGATAATTATTGTTTTATGCTAATACATGACAAGGAATTCCAAAAACAGTCATGAGCCTCCTAAACTTTTTTAATAATCTTAAATCAATAGAATTTCTCCAAAGAGCAGAGTAGTTACCATTCCATTACAGTGCAGTATGGTTTAATTTAAATGATTGAGCATACTGTTTTAATAAGATGTATTTACACATTAAGAATACTTTTTATCCCCTTCTGACCCATAGCTCCCTTTCCCTACATGGGAATGGACGCCTAATTCCCAGCCATGACAATTATTTTGCTATTTCTTCTTGACTTAAGGGATGTATCAGAGAAGTTTAGTTTCATTCAGTTTTTCAAGCCAATTTGAACCCCCCACCCCAGCTCACAAGTATCTGCAGTCTTACCATAAATCAATTTATGCCATTGGCTAACTTCCATAGCCAAGTGAAAGAAGGTATTCTGAGAAGCATGGCAACATGGCAGCCATAACCCAAGATCATCTCTGTCAAACCATGAAGTGTAGACATTCTGTTGACAAGCAACCTTTCAGATCAAGAGAAATAAGCATCAACATTTGCAGATTTAAGACTGTTCTTGGGAGAGACAGCTCAGCAATTAAAACTACTCACTGCTCCTGGAAGCCTCTTGCTTTCCTGGCACCTGGGACTTTCTGTTGACTACTCCCTGTTCCCCATTCCCCATTGCTACACACTGCTGTTTAGTTTCCTGACCCTCTCTGTACATCTTCCCCATCTCCTCCCACACCGGATCCTGTCCCTCTTTTTTCTCTCCCCTATTCCTCCCAAGTCCCTCCCACCCTCTACCTCCTGAGATTATTTTGTTCCCCCTTCTAAGTAGAGTAGAACTGAGGCATCTACACCTTGGGTTTCCTTCTTCTTGACCTTCATATGGTCTGTACGTTTCATTATGGGTATTCAAAGCTTTTTTTCTAATATCCACTTATCAGTGAGTACATACCATGTGTGTTCTTTTGTGACTGTGTTACCTCACTCAGGATGATATTTTCTAGTTCCATCCATTTGCCTAAGAATCTTATGAAGTTATTGTTTTTAATAGCTAAGTAGTACTCCATTGTGTAAATGTACCACATTTCTGTATCCATTTCTCTGTGAGGGACATCTGGGTAGTGAATTTCATGAATTGTTTTGGCCTTATTTGGCACCAAAGGGAAGGGAGGCCCTTGGTCCTGTGAAAGCTTGATGCCCCAGTGTAGGGGAATGCTAGGGTGGTGGGGCAGGAGTGGTTGGGTGGATGGGGGAGCACTCTCGTGGAGGCAGGGGGGAGAAGGGGTGGACTGGGATATTTTTGGAGAGGAAACCATGAAGGAGGATAACATTTGAAATGTAAATAAACAAAATAACCAATAAAAAATTAAAACAACTACAAACAAAAAAACCCTACTTACTGCTCTTGCAGAGGACCCAGGTTCAACTCCCAGCACCCATATTAAGAAACTGGTGACTGTATATAATTCTAGTTCCAGTGTGTCTGATGTTCTCTTCTGGTCTCTACATGCAAATGCATTCATGTTGTGAACATAAACTCATGAAGGCATATACACACATATATATAACTTTAAAAAATTATAAAGAATTTTCTTAACAGCTTTACCCAAAATACCTTGGAAAAGCTAATTGTTTATCTGCCAGGGCATATTAGTACCTAGTTAGCAATCTCTGGCAAGAGAAGAAAGTTCAACATGTAGGGCTGGGTATCACAACATGGCAGAACATGGTGGAACAATACTGCCAACCAAAGACAAAAACCATCAGACTTCTGAGCCTACTGAAGAATGCATGAAAGGATGCTCAGAAACAATGGACCATGAACAAGAGAGATGCTAATATACTTAGCTATTGTAATTACCTATTCTTCATCACCAAGACCCCTAAGGTTTTACACTCACCTCGATTTTCGTTATAGCTGTCTCCTCCTATATAGAAACAGATTGCTACAGATTCACCTCTGAAATGCAGATAGGACAAATTATTTTGCTCCCAACTCCATGACTGACAGTTACACAAAATGTTCCTCATTATTGTTTTCAGCACATACTCCCAGCAACCACTCATGATTTCTCATTATTGTCTGAGGGGATAAAAAGAATTTATTGTGGCTACAGAGATGGTTCAGGGGTTAAGAGCACTTCACAGCTCCTGTAGGGGGCCCACTTTCAGTTCTCAGCACCCACATTGTGGCCCACATTGGATCCAGTTCCTGGGGATCCAATGACCTCTTATGACTGCAGGCATCAGACACTCATGAGGTGCACATATGTTCATGCAGAGGAAACACTTATACACATAAAATAAAAACATATAAATATTTTTTTAAAGGAAGAAAAGGATTCATTAATTATTTTTACCCTGTCTACTATGGTGTCCTAACATCAATTATCCAAGTTATTCAGTAATAAAGAATAACAATTTTATTGTGTTGTGAGAATGAATTTAATTTAGTAAACAAATTCCCTGCAAACCACACAGTTGCTTCTAATTTTCTTACTATCATGATAAACTTTATCATGGCCACTTGCCCAAAATACACAAGACGGTAAGTCACACAAGACCAACTAAGACTGTCCTGCATGCATAACACACAGCCTGGCATTCAGTACAAGTTTACTAGGTATTGCACGATTGACTAATCAAAAGAGGAGAAGGACTTCAAGAAACCCCATAATCTAAGCATTCAATGAAGTAAGGAGGTTCAGAGGAGAAAATCATTTTGCCCATGAAAAAATTGAGAATTATAGATAGAGAGGAGAAAAGGGTTAATATGTAGACTGGGCATTCAAGGATAATTAGAAAAGGTAGAGGCACCCATCCTAGATGTAGAAATAGTACAAGAACTTGAAAGGAGATTAAGCTTTGAAACAAAGAAGTGAGCTAGTACAGTGAAGGTTGTAAATCTAGACAAGAAATAGGCTACAGATAGGTTTTGAGATATCTTGTAGGAATCTCAAAACTTGGACTCCATAAGAAAGGGAGTTGGGCAGAGAACACATAGGCACTGTTATTTTCCTAACACTTCTCCTTAGAGTTAACAAAAAAGTGTTTAAAAACACTTATTTGGAATGTTTATGGTAAAATTTATAGCAATGTTAAATTTTCTAAATAATATAAATGACCAAAGTTGAGGCAAAGCTAAATGAATAGGCCATCCATAAAATCTAGCCACTAAGATATGTAGCCACTAAGATAATGAAGGTTTTTATTTATGGGTCAGAAAAAAAGTCCATGTTTTTAATGTTAAGTGGGGAAAGAAGGTTAGAAAATATACAGACCACAACTTCTATTGTGTGCTATTTAAGGTAAAAGTGGCAGGAAAGAAATGTACCAAACTGTTACTGATGCCTATTCCTGATTACTTTCTTTCTTTCTT
>JADRCH010000011.1:7672761-7697195 GCA_019843965.1 Rhynchomys soricoides | reverse complement strand
ATTAGTATTAGTATTAGTATTAGTATTAGTATTAGTATTAGTATTAGTATTAGACAGTGTTTATATGTCTAACTGAAGTGATATATATCATTAATGTCATTTAGTAGAATACTTTAAGAAAACATCATTGGTGTCTTATCTATAAGAAGAATATAGCATTAGTCTAATTTAAGCCCCCAAAGACTTTCTAAATCAAAACTAGAAGACAAAAAAAATTGAAAGAGGAAAAAAAAGTGGAAAATGGCTACAATTGAGAAGATTTTTCATTTTGGTTGTGAGCCTAGCAATTAAAGGCTGAATCGTCTCTCTAGCAATAGACTTTTTTGGTTTTGTTTGTTGTTTGTTTGTTTGTTTGTTTTTAAGAAATGGAAAAAGGGGTGACAGGGAAGATGGATAGGCAGGGAGGAAGAAAACCAAAGCTATAGCAAAGTCAAAGCCCACACTGAAGTACACAGGAGCAAAGAAGAATATCCTACTGAAAAACAAAAATTAGACAAAACAACAGCAAACTTGGGGAGATTTCAGCAGGAACTGCATCCTTTCAAAGGTTAATGTGTCTGTTTCATGGAGACTTCACAACATTGACCCATGGCCACTAAGATCAATAAGAGCTCATAGTCCACACCCGAGATCAAGTCCAATGCCACAGGACCATGGTGGGACAAGTAGTTACATATGTGTCTAGTGGGACATGTCAGCCAATCCAGGTCATCAAGTTTCTTGGAGCTTTTAATCTTTCCTCATAGCACTTGGTTGTGTCATGGCCCTTCATATGTTCACATTTCTGATTAGCACAGTTAATAGTTCTGGGTGAACTCTCCATGAGACCCTGAACTCCTGAAGAAAATGCACATGTCCTCCCATAAAGCTGGGAATGCCTTACAGCTTAATACAATTGCAGCCTTTCTAAGTACTTGTACATATGGTAGCCATCTGATATATGCTTGCTAATGTGGAAGAGGGTTATCTTGTTATAAAACGCCAACACAACTACAAAATCCCAAACTTTCTGTGAAACAGAAACTTAAAGTAGGGTAAAATTTGTAAAGGTAATTTAGAAAGAAAAACGACTTAGCCCAATTTCCTGGTGTTCAGAGCCAAGCTGCAACATTTGGCTCCCCCTAAAGGCGTGGTAAAAACACTGAAACATTAATCAGCTCACATACCTGCTAATCACTCTGCCAGCTACTCTGAGAAGCAAATAAAGGAGTCAGTCTTTTTAAATTAACCCTGCAGAGACGTATGAGCATAGAAACCCAAAACAAACCCACGTTGACATCTGGAGCTCAGATGGTAACTACACCCTCAACATAAGCAGATTCACTGTGTGGTTCTCATAAAGCAACTGCAAAGATCGTTCTAGTATCAAAGCCACAAAAAGGCTTTATCATAGGAATTGTTCTGGTTATCATGGCTCCTGGCCACAGTTGGGGCTGAGAAAAAGAAAACAGTAATTGTCAAGATAAGAAGGAAGAGTGCAGTGTTCATTACTGCTATCGGTACTACTCTGAGGATGAACAACTTGAGTACTCTGTTTTATTGGGGATGGGGCGGGGAGTGGAATCTACAAAATCTGTGCCTCTTAGTCTACCTCTCTCAGCAGACTGAATATTCACCAAAGATGAGAAAATTTAAAACAGTTGCCTTACAGTACCCAATAAACAATTATTTGCTGTTTTTCTAGGTGTGGGTGGTCTCCAGACGTTTTTACTATCACCATATGGCATGGCATGCAAGGTACAATATAAACAATTTCTGTTTGAGAGTCTGTCTTGAAGAGACTATAGTACTTTCAGATAGCCCTACCCATTCTAATCTGCAATATAGAATGTAAAGAATGAAAGGAAGGGGGAGACAGGGTGAATAAGGGACCGGAAAGCCAGGAAGTAGCTCCTCCCTCACACTAGAATCCTCTGCTCTGGAGGTTGCCCTAAAAAGATGAGCTGAAACTGAGAAGCCATGGTCAGCCCAACATGGAACAATGGGAGCTATGGGATAGTGAAGTCCCATATCCTTAAGCATTTATTGAAGTCAATGAGTTACTCTTTGACATAATAATCAAGTAGAGGCATGAGATCAGCAGACAAAGGCATAATTCATAAAAAGATTACTCAATCACTCATTCTTTTTTCTTAACTAACTTCTATGTATGTGTATATGTGTGTATGTGAGAGTATGCCACATATGAGTGCCCACCCAGACCAGATGAGGGTGTTAGAGCCCCTGGAACTGAACTCAAGTCCTCTGGAAAACCAGGAAGGACTCCTCGCTGCTGAGACTTCTCTCCAGGCCCCAATCATTCATTTTTGCAATATTTCTGAAAGGGTCTATTGTACTGAGGTAAGGTGCCATCTCTAGGCTTAGGAACACTGGTCAGATATGTCTTGGGTCCCGAGGAAGCTGATAGTCTGAGAATGATGCAGGACAAAGCCATTTCTGCTTTAGTGGGTCAGAGTTTGGTGCAGTGTGTTTGACTTGTGGTGTTTATAAGGTACCATCCACATTTTTTCTCCTTCTGTGCCATAATAAAGTGTTTGAGTTTAAAGAATCTGTAGACATCACCTTTTTCCTCTCTTGTTTGTTAAAAAATCCATAAAAGTGAAGCACCTTGTTCAAAATTACATATAATTTAGAAGCAAATCTGAAAGAAGAATGTAAGTTTCCAGCCCAGCTTTTCGCTCCTAGTAATGCCACACTATGAATCCTTTAGAGGAATGAGGCATTAGCTACATTTGCACACAAAACACAAATTGCTTCCTTTATTAGAACATCCTACTCTGTCATCTTCTTGCCTTTCAACTGACTTTCAGCACCTCTACTCTAGAATCAGTCTATCGACCCACCGCGACAAAATGCACAACTCTTTATACATATTTTATCATTTCTTTTAAGTCACACTTTACAGGGTTTCTAAGTTTTTCTCTGGTGTCTCTGGTATCCTGATTTTAGTTAATAGCAGTGAAACAAGAGCAAAAAAAGAAAAGTAAAATCCGAGTCCTTGATCTGGGCCTGTTTAGTGAGCCAGGGAAAGAAAACACGCCGGGGCTCGAGGCACATGAAAACATGTCAATCAGAAGTAATTGCTCTCCGAGAGGAACTATCTTCCTGCAAGTAAAAACGAGCTCGTCCCCAGTACGGGACTTTGTAGTGACGACTAATCTACTAATGACCAGCTCGGTGGTTGTCCTCACACTAGCTCAAAATGAACATTTGATAAAACGTGACAGAAAAGGACACCCTGACCAAGTTACAAATCTTCAACAGTGACATAAAGGATATATATATATATATATATATATATATATGAAATCTTTAAACATAGGAAGTAATGGTATTTTTTCATTATTATACAATTGATTTCTGAGAATTCTAATGACAATAAGTATTTCACAGTTACTGAAATGGCACAGATATATATATATATATATATATCAGAACTCTGCACATTGAAAAAATACTCTAGTTATACAATAACTCTTTTTAAAAATATAATAGCCCAGATTTGGTCTGAAGACCTGAAAACCACACCCCTAGAAGTAATATCTAAAGGCTATATTTGGATGGATGTATTTAAAGGCAGCTTTGAAATATATTTGGTATAATTTGCTATTAATTCAGGGCATACTTAAATGGAAACAAAAATCTGTGCAATAAAAGGTGAAAGGCAACTGTTCTCTGCAAAAAAAAATGGAAGAAAGGAAGGAAGGAAGGGAGAGAGGGGGAAAGAGAGTGAGAGAGGAAAGGAGGAGGGAGGGAGGGAGGGAGGGAGGGAGGGAGGGAGGGAGGGTAAAAGGCCACCTATCTAATCTCTTACCACTGTCTATGTTCTTTTTTTTTTTTTTTTTTTTGGTTTTTCGAGACAGGATTTCTCTGTGTAGCTCTGGCTGCCCTGGAACTCACTCTGTAGACCAGGCTGGCCTTGAACTCAAAAATCCACCTGCCTCTGCCTCCCTTTACCCCAAACTTCAGTTCTGTATTTTTGAATAGCACCAAACTTAGCAAATAGGCACAAACTAGAAGGCATAGACATTCACTCAAGTGAGAAAACTAAATAACATCAACAATAAAGTTAATAATAAGCCCTAGGCAAAGGTCCATTGTAATTATCACTTAAATGATTAAAGGTTGATATGACCCTTTAGAGAATGCCTCCATGGCATTCTCTAAAATAACATATCAGGGTTAATTTATAAACAGTTTGTATACAAACCAATTTTAAGTTTTAAAATAGCTAATTTTCAGACTTAGTAAGGCCAGGTAAATGGAAAGGGCTTATGAGTATAGCAGGATTGGGCAGAGTTATCATGGGGCTGTCTTATCTCCTCTTGTCATACTGCCTCGGTTTATAGGAGAAAACTGAACAGGAGACTAAACACACATGACTGTCTGTTTATTCTGTAAGAATTCCTGTACTGGGAATAAATGGGGCTGGCCTCATTACCGATATAGTGGGGTCCAGAGACAGTCACACTAAGGGATACATTAAAGCTTTGGGCCCTTTGTGCTCTTCCTTTGCCCAGACAATGGGAGAACTAGTCATGATCTGCCCTCCAGGTTATAAGCACAAACTCCAGGAAACAGTGGAGCCAGCTGCATCTGTGTGGACTCTTCAAGAACGTAATTCATTACTCACTACTCAGATATCCTTCAATAAAGGAATACAACTATGAGAGTTGCCACCAGCCAATGGCCTTCAATACATTTAGAGACTCTCTTGTTTATAGAACACTATCTCTAATCTCTAAGATTGTAGGACAACTCATAGGCAGTAAAGAGTTGACCCAGAAACAGAAAATTCTGGCAATATTATCTCCATTCAGGAAAACTCTGGAGGCTCTTTTCTGGGCCTCAAACTCTATAGATTTAGCCAAGATTGTTACTGTGTGTATATCATAGCAAAATGTCTTCTTTCTCCTCTTACTTAGCTGCCCCTCCAGCTTAAACTTTTGGATTCTATGGGCACCCATTAATAACTGCTTTGCACACTACACTACACTCACCTAGAGTGTGCTTCCTAATAACTGCTTTGCACACTCCACTCACCTAGAATGTGCTTCCTAATAACTGCTTTGCACACTCCACTCCACTCACCTAGAGTGTGCTTCCTAATAACTGCTTTGCACACTCTACTGCACTCACCTAGAGTGTGCTTCCTAATAACTGCTTTGCACACTCCACTCCACTCACCTAGAGTGTGCTTCCTAATAACTGATTTGCACACTCCACTCCACTCACCTAGAGTGTGCTTCCTGGAGAACTCAACTTGATACAGGAAGATCTTGACCTTTTTTCCAAACATTCTAGAGAGCTGGATCCCCCCCCAGGTTGCTAGACCTAACTCTTAGGGAAAGCATTACCTGCCAGGAAAGGCCTGTGCTTGGATGTAATGAGCACATTCTAGCTATTCATAAAAGTTGAGTTCTATTCCTTGTTAGCTACTGCCATAATGTCATGTCCCGCATGTCATTGGGGGCAGGTCAGGAATGGGTGATGAGATTCAACCCTTAAAATCACACACTGTACTCCTAATAAGGTCTACTCCTGGAGCCAACTGAAAAGGTGTAGTTTAACTTTCAGAAATGTCAAAGTTTCTTCAAATCACTTGAATTTTCCCTCTTGAGAGTCTTCGTATCCATGACAACTATAAAAATTAAGGATTAGTGAATGGTTCCGCAATTCAGAAAAGTTTTAGGGTTTGAAAAAATTGTAATTTAATTAAAGCAAGAGCTATTGTTATTTAATAAAGAGAAATCATATGGATCTGAAATCACATTTTATGCCCATTCCCATTAAACAGAAAAGTAGATTAAGTTAAGAACAATACACAGGGAAATCTTCATTTAACTAGCTAGAACATTCTAAAAGAATTTACATTCCAGTGCATACTAAAGAGTTCAGGATTTTTGAGTAGAGAAGAAAGAGAGAAGGCTAGTGCTAATACGTCCTCAATCCAGCTTATATTCAAGCCAATCATTTAATTTATGCTGTTGAAAAGGGTTTAATACTTAATTCTTTAAAAATTGCTCTGCATTAACGCACAAAGATGCTATGCCTTTCCTGGATGTTATAAATCTATGAAATACAATGCACAAAAGTTAATAGAGAAAAGAAAACATCACATGCATGGCAGTGAAGATATGTTACATGCTCATCTAGACATCTGATAGAGCCACCTGAACATCACCCTATACCACCATTTAATTGCAATGCCTTTCTAGGGGGAAGACAGTAATTTTAGCAAATTTTATAGAGGAGGAAAAAAACAAAATTGGATTCAAATTTCTTACCCAATAAATGACCAACAAGAAGATTAAAGTCTTATCATTATACCCCTGTCCCTTTACAAGGCAATTCAGCTAAAGTTACAGTAAAGTAGTTGATATCTTCAGTATAATGCTGGCCTATTCAAAATCCACCAAGCATTTAAAAATATAGTTTGATAGCTGACATTTCTATTCTGTTAGGGAAAACACTAGAAAGACGTTTCCATTTTTCCTAGCATCTCCAAGTAGGGCTCAGATATGCTTTGTGTGTATGTGTGTGTGTGTGTGTGTATGTGTGTGTGTGTGTATGTGTGTGTGTAAAGTAAAACAGCATTTCAAACCCTGCTTGTCAGAATGGAACTAGAGAAGATCTTACTCCTAGCCACAGTTTTGGTATGGTAGCTATTTGTGGAAAAAGTCCTAATACCATTCATGCTCAGTCCCTGAGGAAAGTCTCCTGCAGAGACATGGACTAGACACTACAACTGTGGGTGCCCAAAGCCCGAACATCATTGGATACTCAGGAAGGTTCCATCTGGAGCACATAGTTCCTGAGAAGCAGTAGCCAGTGTCCCAAGTCTCAGAACATCTGCAATTGTTCCCACACCAGGAGCTAGGGTAAGTTTTCTGGGCAACTCAAAGTCTTGAATCAATGGTTTCTGGTGTCACAAACCCCATTCTTATCCCATGGCTTGGCTGTAGACCTGTGCCTGCCATTGCCACAGTGCTAGGTACCTCTTAATTCCTCCAGAGAGTACTGAGAAAGGTCTCCTTCACATGCTATGTCTCAGAGGCCATGGCTACTAGGGTCAGTTGGTGTCACTTAGGCTTGCCAGGAACTACCTAGGACAATCCTCTCCACACAACATGGCACTGAGATTGGATGCTGCTCTCACAAATCCCAGTGCCATACATGCTTAACTCTGGAGCTGGTGTGTGGACATGTCTTCTATGAAGTCTAAGGTTATTTTCATAAGCCACTACAGTCTGGACAACTAGTTCATACTTCTGGCATCAGTCAAAGCCAAAGAAATTGCAGAGATTATACCTTGAGCTTAGTTGTAAACAAAAGTTCAATAACCATCCAATAGATGCTCTATGTCCTATATAAATAGATAAAGAACATTTCCTATAACAACTTGTACATAAAACTGAAAGGAGCAACTATTCCCTCAGGTATAAAACATCGATGTAGGGACACAAAGGCATGAAAGCATACATGATACCCCCAAAGGAAGATGGTGACTTAATCATTTGAACAAAATGCATAGAAAACTATAAAATAGGTTTTCCAAGGATGTTTGCAAGTACACAGGATAATACAGATAGGCAATAGAAAAAAAGGATAAAACAGCTCAGAAAAAGAACAAGAAATTTCTCAAATATATGGTAATCAGGAAAAAGACTCTGTCAGAAAACTTAGAACTGAATGTTATAATGAGTGACATAAGAAAAACACAGTAGAGAGCATCCACAGGAGACTGTAACAAACAATGTAAAGTGCCTTTAAATGTGAGGATATATATTTTGAATTAATGCAGTCATAGATTAAAAAAGGAGAAAAGAAGAAAGGAATTGCCTCTAAGATTTTTAGAATACAATTAAAGTTAACAAATATTTACATTATGAGAACCCTAGATGTAAAATTATAGGACTAATTAAAAAATCTAGAAGCAAATAGATATGACAGCAAATGTACCAAAACTCTGTAGGATATCTGTGGGCTATATCTAAAGCAGTACTGAGAGGAAAATTTACATCACTGATTTATCTGTCAAAAAGAATGGCATGGAAAGATGCCTTAGCAATCAAGAGCATTGCTCTTGTCCAGAGGGCCTTAGATCAGTTCCCAGCATCCACAGGTCACAACTGCCTCTAACTCTAGTTTTTATGCCCTCCTCTAGCCTCTGAAGACATTAGCACATGAGGAATACACAGAGAGACACACATAAATAAAAATTAAAGACAAACTTTAGTAAACAATAGAAATGTCTCAAATAAACAATCCAACATCAACAAGCTGAACCCAGAATCTCACACCTATAATCCCAACATGCAGGAGGCAGAAGCAGGAGGCCTGTTATGAGTTTGAGGTCAGCCTGGGCTACATAGGAAGCTTCAGACTAGCCAGGGCTAGCTACATAGTTAAATTCTGACTCTAATAAGCAAACAATTTAAGTCAACAAACAAATACCATAATGATACATTTTAAAGACTTAGAAAATCAGAAACAAAACTGCCCAGAATTAGTAGATGATAATAAATATCAGGAGAAGTAAATAAACTCAAGCTAAAAACATAATAAATTAAAATAAAATAAAAGTCAACATAAAAGATCAATGAAACAAATCTGTGGTGTTTGAAAAGGATGAGCCAAATGGACCAAGCGTTGGCTGGACTAAGCAGGAAAAGAGAGAAGTCCCAAATGAGGTAAAGCTGGACATGGGAAGGAGCAATGCAGCTCATGCAGCTGTAGAACAAAGCTCCATAAGAAACTCCTAATGCCAAAAACCTGGGAGACATAAGTGAATTCCTGAACAGTCACCACGTACAATGTATATAGCCTCAAAGGAAAAATGTACACATACTAAACAGAGCAATAATGAGCAAATGAATGCAAACTACTTCCTACAAGTTCCAGGGCCTGATGCTGGGATAGGCTTTGATAATACAGGTGCCTTTGAGTCATTTCTGTTCCTATACATAACCTGACATCCACATTCCTGTACGTAATCCCCATAAAACTCAGTAGTTCACCAAGTTGAACTTTGGCGGTATAGCTACTTTAATCTGTTGAGGTCCCTATCTGGTAAGAGTAAATGTGGGTGTTCTGTTTCCCCTGGAAATCTTGTCCCATATCAGCACCCTGAATCCAGCAAAGCATTAACATACAGTAAACCATGATGAAGTTGTATTTATCCAAGGGATGCTTCACCATATATGCCGTATATGCACATCAATATACATGATATAGTACATAAACATAATGAAAGGCAATGTTAGATAATCTGCAATAGATGTAGAATAAACCTTTAATAAACCTTTAAACTAAAAAATAAAATCTGTCAACAAAAAAGATATAAGAAGCATGCCTCAAAAATACTAATAGCTACATATAAAAAACATGCAGTTACTATATTAGTCAGAGTTCTCTAGAGTCATAAAACTTATGTAATGAATGAGTGTGTGTGTGTGTGTGTGTGTGTGTGTGTGTGTGTGTGTGTGATTTACTGGAATGACTTACAGGCTGCAGTCCAACTGATCCAACAATGGCTAGCTGTGTATGGCAAGTCCAGGAATCTAGTAGTTGCTCAGTCCCACAAGGCTGGGTGTTTCAACTGATCCTCTGTATATGCTAGAATCTAAATAACAATAATAATGACAATAATTAGTTATTATCATCATTGCTATGGGTCTGTATGGTATGTGTGTAGGTGTGTACTATGCCACAGCATGCATGTGGAATTGATTCTCACCTTCTATCTTTACATGGGTTCCTAAAACAAACTCAGATCATCAGTTTTACACAACAAGTGCAGTTACCTGCTGAGCCATGTTTGGGTCAAGGGCAATTATTTTTGAATCCTTGAATCCCGTTTGTCAGTTTGTATGTAGGTCCAGTTAATTTTTTTAAAGATCAAAGGTTTTTTTCTACAGATCCAGTAAGTTCAAACTATTTGTAAAAGAGAAAAAACAATAAGCTCATTTTTTTAAATTCCTCAAGATTATGATTTATGATCTCAGGGGACAGCAACAGGGGTCCAGTATTTGTGTCTTTCTTGTGATCTCACAGTAGAAATCATTTATGTACTTCTTGGCTTTCCAGTGCTCTGAGAACCATCAACCCACTGTTCCTTTACTAACATAAGCTAAGCATCTTTTTCTCAGATGCATACATAGAATAGCCTAATTAATACTTAGTGTGGAATAATACAAGTTCATTATACAAACTAACATTTAAAACAATGTGGAAATTTTAAATTATTTAAAGCACACTTTATATCTAACATTTAATAATAATTACCCTCAAAAAGTTGTGAAATATTAAGGGGTACAAATTGACAGTATGGTAGAGAAAAACGACAATCTTAAAGATGCCTATATACAGATCCTTGACGTTGGAGATGTGAATCTGCTTATAGACCTTAGTATGGGGAGATGGTCCTGGGTTATTTTGGGATAACCTAGGAAATCACAGTCACCTCTGTCTTTGAAACAAGAGAAGCTGGTTTTAAAACCACAAAAGACACAACAATGCAAAGAAATATGAAGACACTTCCCATCTTGTCCGCTTTTGAAGATAAACAAAGAAGATCATCATGTGACTGCCCCAGAAGCTAGAAGAAGCTTGTAGTTGATAGCTAATGAGAAAGGAGACTTCGGACCTGCCAGCTTAAGGAATAGAATTCTACAAACAACCCCAAAAATCAGAAAAAAAGATTCTTCCCTTGAGTTTCTAAAAGAGAATGGAAAAACAAAACAGTCCTGCGAATAGCTTGATATCAACCTGCAAAAAGCTGTGACAGACTTCTGACCTAGATACACTGATAGTTTTCTCATGCTATATAGGCTGTTTTAGAATTAAAAGGTATGTTTTAAATTTTTATATGAATATGATAGAATCTAAAAATTAAAATTGAACCATTTTTATAGGCAATGAATTAAAAAAAACTCATCTAAGGATTAGAGATGTAGCTCAGCAGCAGAGAACTTGTTAAGTATGTGTGAGGCTCTGAGTTCACCACCTGGCATCACAATAATCGTTCAAATCTTTATATTTACATGTGTGTATGAGTGTGCATGTGTGTGTGTGCATGCGCGCACGCGTGAGCACATGAGTGTGTGTCTGTGTGGTGTGAATTGATATGCATGCTACAGAATGCATATGAAGATCAGAGAAAAACTTTATTAAACCAGGTCTTGAAGTGGAAATTTCTGGTTTCTTTGAGACTCAGTTGAATCCTGTGATGTTTTTCTGGAATCTGTCTTATGAGATGATATATTGCTGAGACCAGACATGTGGTATTTTTCTGGAGGCAGCCTGGAGAAAGGGCATATGATTCTTTGCTAGAGCAGATGCTTGAGAGGACACTTGATGTTTGAAAAGGATATACATATAGCCCAATGGACAGTGTATGGTAGTAATATGCCTTGCCATTCCTTGCTAGTCATGATTGAGCTTGGCTGATGCTGGTCTTCGCTGACTATACTGAGGGGTATTGGCACACCTTACCATTCTTTGTTGGTTATCGTTTGTCATGACTTCATAGAGAGAAATGCACCAAAAATACTTCTGGTGGTGTTCCAGTGGCTTCTTGCCATTTCCGTGAATTTGAGCCAATTGGCAGAGCCTTGAGGTTTCTTCTGGATAGACCTGCCATTGCTAATTCATGAATAGTGTTGGCAAGTACTGTTATGGCTGATTTGTGAATGATGTTCGCACGTCTTGCCATTGTTGATTCGTGAATGGTGTTTGTGAGTGGATAGAGCTTCCACTGCTGATTTGTGTGAACTGAACTGCTGATATCCTGACAACACAGATTGTATTTGCTACAAAGAACTATTTCTAAACAAGTCCACATCCCCCTTTGCCCTATTAACCTTTCCTTTCCACTCCCTCTGGTGGGTGGTAGGCTAGAAGGGTTATTAAACATTTAAGAACACTTATTAAAAGTAGGTTTTAAAAATTCTAAGCCTACAAGTTCTCTCCTTTCACCAGGATGGTGGTTCTGGGGATCAGAAATAAGTCACTAGGCTTGCATTTTTCTATCAGCAAGCTCCTTTACCTACAGATCCATGTTGCAAGCACTTTCCAATACTTTTAAAAGATTGTGAAAATATTTGAGTGTTGAAGTCAGGTTCTAAATGCTGTTTTTTACTTAGATGGAATGTGTTTTTCTTTATACAACAAAGAAATGAACATATTCAAGCTTGCCCCCAAGAACTATTGCTGAACAGACCCACTTCCCCCATCCTAATCTTTTCCACTACCTCTGCTGGGTGGTGGGCTAGAGGAGAGGTTGAACCCTTTTTAAAAGTAGGTTGAAAAACATTTATGCCTACACATTGGTTACTATTTTCATTTTCGTACAAGTTCTTCAGTTACTAGAGAGTTTGTTTTCAGTCACATTGTCTACTTTTCTCTTTTCTTATGGCTCTGTCTTTGTGGTGGCTTTATCTCCTCTTCCCCTCCTTTTCTGATCACTACAAGCTCTCTTTCCATTCTCTGTTCTCCTCTGTTCTTTATTGCTTCTGTTCTTGAAGGCTAACACATTTCCTTTGAGCTTCTTGCAATAGATATCGGATGGCTACATCTCAAGGCTGAAATTGTTTGCCTCACCCTATTTAATTGTTCCTGCAGTGTGTTTCTCCCTCTGCCTCTTGAGTGTGTGTTTTTCTCTCTTCTATTTTGTCATTTAGAGTGTAGAGCCCACGCAAGCTCTTCTGTACTTATTACTCATCTTCCTCCAGTCCAGCTGCCTATTTGTGGAAAAATGATGTGAGGAGAACACTGAGTCAAGGCAGCCAGTACTTTCTATAGCACAAGGGTCTTAAACATTTTTGTCATAAGTGTGTCACCACCTGGAAGAATGGCAAGCAAAGAGGTGAGCAAAGGAAGTTGCCACTTCCCTTTAAACATATTTCTTAAAAATAGCACCCTTCAATGATACCTTAAGAATTATGCTGAAACTGTGTCTATAAGAAGACTTTAGAGCTAGTTTGCCAACTGGACAATAAAACAGAAATGTTTGAACTCATCACCCACCGTAGAATTTTTATTATTGATCTCTGTAGTGCCCATCCTTGTCCCTGCAGTGTTTATGGCAGCTGGTTAACAAATACACCAAGTTGGTTTACTGACACATCATCTTACTTCAGAACCGTTCCCCCCCCTTCTCTCTTGGAGCACTTGTACACTAGATCTCATCTCTGACAAAATGTTCCTTATTGCTTCAGGTTCAAGGTTACGTTCACTGGCTCTAAACTCAGTGTCCTTCCCTATCCACGTTGTACACACATACATTTACTGATGCAAGACTCAGTTGTAGCTGGCACCTTGTTTTTTAAACAGTGTGTTTCTTTTTCTAGTGTTCATTTTTGTTGGTGGACTGTGGGAAGAGTAAGTAGAGCATGATTTTACTTAAGTCATTTCTATTGAATTGTTAAACAAAAAATTAATGAAACCCTCTTCTATTGGTTTATGTAAATAAGTCAAAGTTTGGATGCTGGCAAACAATCTGGACATTTGAATGGCATTCACTGAAGAACAGATGGTAGAGAGGAAATGGGGAATACAGCTCATTGGAGGATTGCTTCTCTGGAATGCAGAGAGCCCTGGGTTACTGAGCATGGGCGTGTTCATCCTCCCCCACAAGCATCTCCAGCACATTGGAGGTGGAGGCAGGAAAATAACAAATCCAAGGTCATCTGCAGCACATAGCAAGCTTAAGGCCATTTTAGGCTATAAAGACTCTCTCTCTAAGATAAATAAATAAACTAAATAAACAACAGTAAAGGAAAACCCAATGGCAATAGTAATTATGAGGGCATAGAAATTTTTTTTTTAAAAAAAAAAAAAGCAATACATTTGGGTTATAATATGCTCTAATCTCAGGAATTGTACTGAACAATATTTTTTGAAAAACAATGATTGTAATTTGGAATCATGGTGCAGATTTCTAAACGGCAGATTAGAGCATTTCCAATATCCCAAAGGGGCTTTGGATTCTCTGCAAGAGAGTATGAGAGGTCTCAGACACAGGTTTGGACCAGCTCTAGCAAACAGGAGTGTGAGCTGATCCATTATAGATTTAAACCTTGTCTATATCATAGTCTCAGGTATTATTTCAAAAATAGATCAATTTCATCTCTGCTGAAGAACTATTGGAGCAAATAACCTCTTTTGTGATCATCCCAGCAAGGCATCACTCAGTAGTCATGGTTCCTCCTCTGTGACCCCAACCACTCATTTGATGCTTCACAGATGGAGTGTTCTCCACTGGAGGTTTCAGGAAAGTCTCCTCAGTGTCCCATGGCATGTAACTTTCAGGTTCTCCTCATCTCCTCATTCTTAACCTTCTATTGGCTGTGCATCAAGATACGGTACACTAAGAGTTTCCTCAGTTCCTCTGCCACACACTCTTCAGCTAGTCACTTCTGTCACCTCTTTAATCTAATTGTGAGAAATATAGAGAGCATGTTTCCCATGTCACTACCACTACCATATTCCAGAATCTTCACCCTGTCCAGTGATAAACTAGGCAGGTATTTATATACTTGGCATTGCTTCAGCCTTTCCTATCTCTTAATGATCTCAAGTCTCTCTGCATCAAAACCTAGATTTCTCCCTGCTAAAATTTTCAACATTGCTATTCTTGATATATTGTATTTGATCACACTCTGAAAATTCCTCAGAACAAAATAATAACATCATGAGCCAGTGGACTTACTTTCACAAAGGACAATGACAGAGAATCAGTTGACACTACCCCTGCTGGCTTAGGACCAAGTTGACTCTTGCCCAAGAGTTTGTGGATTTTTTATTTTCTGTATCTCCTTGAAGTTTGACAGGCAAATATGATAATATTGTTTAGTGACTTCCTATCTTAGTAACTCCTCTGGGCTTGGGACCTCAACAGAGAAGATGAGAAAATATTGCTGAATATATTGCTAAAATCACAGAATGATTTTTGGCTAAAAATGATACTGCAATAATTCTTTTCGTATCTCAGCCTCAACACAAGGAAAGCTGGCATCTCCTCTATGAGGGAGACAGACTTCACCTTAGTGACTCCCTAATCTTCTTTCACAGATGCTTGGGGCTGCAGAGATGACTCAGTGGTTAAGAGCTCTTGCAGTGATTTCAGAGAACTGGAGCTTGGTTCCCAGCACCTGTATGGAGCAGCTCATAACTGCCTGTAACTCAAGTTCTAGGCTCTCTAGCACCCTCTTCTGACCGTTTTGGTCATTCAACATGCATGAGTATATAACACACACAAATATGCAAATGAAAGTAAAAATATCTTATTCTAAAATTATCCATTTGATGCTAAAAAAATCTTAAACAGTGGGTTGTTCCATTTTTATTTCTGTCTGAATGTGAGCATTGCTTTGGAACATGTGAACACGTCCTCTCGGCATCACTGACAGTCAGACAGAAAGCCTGTACTACCCATTCACTGCCAACACCCACTTCCTCTCTCTGTGCCTTATACAGGGCACAAAGGCATATAATCCAATACTTTTTATGTTAAGACAAAGGTCTTTATTTAATATTTTGACTATCATGCAATAAAACACCATTAAAATATTGTAAAGCTCAGCTTGGGCCCACCCCCGTATCCAGCAGTCTAAAACCCAGGGCCAATATAATGGTCTTAAAGTTAGTAGGAATCCCTGTTCCCCAATATTTATCTACAAGGTCCTTATACCTCTCGCATGTGCATCTTCTAGTAGGTCTATCACAGTTCTCAAAGACGAGAATACATAGACCATGACCCCATGCATTCCTTCCCCAACACTCATGACTTCAACTGAAATTCTATTATTTTCTAAAGAAAGGAAGAGAAAGACACGCATTCTAAACTGTGATTGTTATTACCCAAGACATCATTGGAAGACATTTAACTAGGCATCTACTGTCAGGGGTGGGAAATTGCAGTACCTAAGTTCCAGTTCATTATTTTTAGGGCCTGTGTTGCTCTTATCAGGGCTGCAGAAGCAGAGAGATGGCCTAAGCCCGGGTTAGAGAGGCTACACTAGCACAAACGCAGTTATGCCACAAGGAAAATGTTGTCCACTAATCAGCTGGCAATCAGTTACTAAGACCAGATAACCCTCTCCCTACTCGGGCCCTCCGGTATTAATAGTGCCATCCTGTAATGACTTCAGGCTCACGCAGGTGCATGAAAGAACAGACTCGAGGACACTGCTTCCAAGATTAATGAGCTCTGTCAATTTGCCCAGCAGACATCTGATTCTCCAGCTTTACATAGCTACTAGTTTTACACTTGCCTCAGATTTTTTTTCTTTTTCCCCTGAAAAAAAATTAGCTAGTAACTTGAACACATTCGATATGCATGCATTGACCCTAATTTTGCAATAAAGTATGAACCAAAAGTCCTCTTCATCTGAATATTAGCACAGCAAGTGGCTCACAATAGCAGAGTTCTTTTGGTCATGTATTAGGATTAGTTGTCGCAATTAATACGTACAGGATTCAAAGCTATAGAAACCCTTCATTGCAGAATAATGAAAGCCTAGCCTCACAACTGTCTCCATTTACTTCCCTGGTCCAGAAAGCTAAAAAGCAAAAGACTATGTGTACTCTAATATTATAATAATGAAGCTGTTTTAGAGCTTCCTAAAATACGAAAGGAGGCATGAATGAGGAGAAGACTTTGAGCTCACTGATTCTTCAGAGCTTCCCACACACCCCCACCATGAAGGAAAATAGCATTGTCCCAGAAAACCCTGTCACCAGGACCGATACATTTCTGTCAGAACAGGAATTGCCTATAAACTGAAATGAATATCAGGAAATTGGCTGCTCCTCCAAATTGATATTTTATAACCCAACTACTGTAAAATCTCATAATCTTTAAATACACGAGGTCAATGTACTAAATAGCTATTTTATGATGCTACCTAAAGCCTCCGATTTGTTTCTCATGGGGACTGAGGCTTCATAGCTCATGGTTCCCCCTCAATTGCCCTTTCAATGAGTGTATGGATGAAAGGAGCAGAACGTCTAACTTCAAAACACTACTCCTGCCTTCACCTTTTTACTTCTATTTAATGCCATAAGCAGCCATCCGTGAAGCCTTTTTCCAGACTACATTTATTGGAAACTAGATTTTGCTAATTAATTTCTGTATGAATGTCTTCTGCTATGATACCATCAATCATTTCCAGTTTAAAACAAAGATAAAGAAAACAAAGAAATAAGGGAAAAGAAACTGAACAACTCACATAATTATATCATTTTCTCAGTAATGGATTTCAGCCTGCTCTATTTCCCACTTAGGTTTATCATTGATCTATATTCATTCGCGGGATCTGTTCAATTATTATTTTCTACAGTAAGAGATGTGTCTGACCTGGAGAAACTGTTCCTTAGAAGATAGCAGTACCTGTGCTGTCTTAGGATAATAAGTCTGTGTCTCAAAAGCCACTAATTGCAAAGTTAGATGTAGTTGAAGCTCCTTTCAAACATGGGTTTTAAATATTGTTCTTTGACGATTCCATACAGATATATTCAGAGATACTGAACTGTGTTCTCGTTCACTCTCTCTTCCTATCAGACTAAGATCTTTCTTCTTTTCAACAAGGTCCTCTTGTCATGTTCGTGCGTGCGTGTGGGTCTGTGTGTGTGTGTGTGTGTGTGTGTGTGTGTGTGTGTTACTAAGTGTCTTTAGGGTTGCTTACACCAACAAGAGTGGGATGCGGACAACTTATCAATGGCTGCAAAACTTAAGAAATGAGATACAGTCCTCAGTATCCTCAGAGAAGGGCGGGGCCTCATAAGCCCCTCCCCTTTGCATGATGAAATGGTGATAGGCAATATGCGGTTCTGGATCTGTGCAGGTAAACACAGCATCTGTGAATTTATGAGTGCAATGCCCGTGACGTCCAGAGGACACTGTTTCTGCAGCATTCCTGGCATTCTCCAGCTCTTACGTTCACTCTGCCCTGCCCTACTAACTAATGTTCTACAAGCCTTTGGTGGGAGGAACGATACAGATGTCTTATTTAGAACCGATCACTCCGCAGTCGTTTATTCTCTACACTCTGGCTGGTTGTGACTTTGTGCATTAAGTGTCACCCACTGCAAAAAGCAGCATCTTTGCACAAGGCTGAGAGCAGCATGAAGCTGTGAATAGAAGCCCAAGTATTGAGAAGGCAGTTTGACACTATCAGTCACCGTTTCTTTAGCCGACGGTGATGAGAGACCTCTTATTGAAGCCAGAATCCCTTATGGGTTCAGGACTTGGTGCTGACTCGCTTCCACGATCAACGATCTTAGTCTTAAGTTATGTCTTCCCAAGCAAGTTCCTACCCCCCTTGAGTGAAGCCCTTGACAAAACTTTCGTGTGGCTCCTCTAGATAAGGGTAGCCTTCCTAAATGAAGGGTTTTGCATCCTGGAGATAGATCTGGAAAGTCTGATCTCAACGCCTAACTTCTACCCACTGTTTGTGGTTCCACAACAGCTGTCAAAGCCACAGCTGGTCTCTGTCACACCCCAACACATATCAAAGTCTGTGAATGTGTGTTTTCTTTAAGTCATTTATTGTCATTATGTGTGTGTCTGATGTGGGGGAGTATTCATATAGCACAATAGAGGACCCAAGACAACACTGTCAAGCTGCTTCTCTGTTTCTACCTTTATGTGCGCTCCAGGGACTGGATCCAGGTCCTCAGGCTCCCAAAACATGCCCTTCACCCTCTGAGCCACTTCACCAACCAAGAGCTTTTAAACACTTAAAAACATCAATGAGCTCTTGAACAAAGTTAACTTGATACTTTAAAGACCAATATTTACTGGGTATATTTTCAACTGCTTCTAATGTATGTGTATCATCATCATCATCATCATCATCATCTTCTTCATCATCATCATAAAAAAAGCTACTCAATAGAGAGTGGGATCCCTGCTACTCAGCCTATGCAAGGAGAGAGGAAAACCTGTGTTCAGATTCAATATATTCAAGGGGAGAGGTGAAGACAGTTAATAATGAAAGCACAACATGCCCAGGTGAGCAGGATGAGTACCTGCCTCTTCCCAGTCCTGAGGCATTTTCCTTCGTCAGATACACTGTCTCTGAGGTAGGAGCTCTGTTGGCTGGAAGGGCAGCCACCTGTGCCAGTCTTTCCCTCCGCTGCACAGCCTGCATTGAGCTGCACATTGTGCTCAAATATGGAAGTAAGTCTGGGATCTACATCAAGAGAGGGATATTACCTGTGGGTTCCAAACCTCCCCAACATAGCTCTTCCCTGAAAGCTGTCTAATTATCTAACTATGAAATAAGTGACCAAGAGAAAAAAAGGCCTTCTCTGGTTCGTGTGCTATGAACCAACCACAGATTTAGAAGTGCCTGCTCAGAATGCTCATGAGACAAGTGGGCAAACCCTTGAAGTAGAGCACATTTTTTAAAAAAGCGCATAAAATAAGACAATAGAAAGACTTTAAACTGGTTAAATTGTCCATTTAAGCTGGGCCTGGTGGTATGTGCCTTTCATCCCAGAACTTGGGAGACAGAGGCAAGCAGATCTCTCTGAATTTGAGGCTAGCCTGGCCTAGGTAGTGAGCTGCAGGACAGCCCAGGTTATATAAAGAGACTTTGTCTCAAAACAAACAAAAACAAAGTATCAACTTAATAATGGAAGATTAAATGTATAGTGACGTAACCGAGGATGTCTTTCTTCCCATACAAGAAAACACTGAGAGCCAGAGAGTACGGGGAGCTGGAGAATACAGGTCTGGCAGAGCAGTCATATACAACAGGGGCTCAATGGTCCTCTACCACCTCAGCCTCACTGGATGCTTGGGGTGTGAACATTCATACGCAGTCTTAAATACCGTGAAGGGAAAAGTGAGGAAGATAGGGTAACGGGTCTGTGCCAAGGAGCCTGTCTCCCACTTAGACATTTACCTCTGGTTGTGCTCTTCAACTTCTGTTTCTCATGCAAAACGACACCAAGACCTCATCCTCAATGAGCAAAGTAGCCCAGAACATATATATTTTTAGCTGTGTACTTTGTCATCCAGAAAACATAAATTGGGTGACAGCAATGTAGAGGGAGGAGTCGTCAACCCTCGGTGTGTCGGTCTGCCATAGTCACATTCATCATGAATGGGAGGACCCTCAGACCTCTGTACCTCACCTCTTCTGCAGCCACTCCCACACTGACAGCCTGCCAACCACAACTTGGCTGTAGGAGAAGACTTTGGTTTACAGCTCTATAAACAACTCAAAATTACTCACACACAAGAGGAAATGAAGTAAATTTACCTGACTTAAAGGAATGGTAAAAGTTACCTCCATGTAATTACTAAATTCAGGAGCTTAGAGACTGTCACAGAAGCATTTTGTTCAACTTCTTTCTCTACAATATGTTTCTGTTGGCCACTAACCACCTACACCCCGTAGATTTAGCATCGCCAGTGTGGAGAGTGATGGAGGGCGGTGCTAACATCCTAAAGATAACAACCCAGCACCCAACCTCAAGGAGTTTGCACATTTGCAGAAAAGCTTTCATTTTCTTCAGTAAGCAAAGTTATGGAAAAGTGAAGTATCATACTCCAGCTTAAATACCTGGACAGTGTCATCTCCAATCTACACAAGAAACCATCTTTGTTGGACTTTTGACTCCAAAGTCCAAGAATATCACAATCCAAAAGTGTACCCTAGAAGGCAGAAGTTGTTACACACTCCATAGGAAAATGGGCCAGGCTGCATAAGCTCTCAAAACCATGCAAACTGCATTTTACTCTTCTGTAGTTAAAATGCTCGCCAATGTGTTGAGGTTACCAGTAGGTTCTAAAGCAATCTTGTTGATTTCGGGTAGTTTTTCTATAGTGGAATGCTTACCACTCAATAGAACATTTTGTTTTGTTGTATTGTGACTTTGTTTTTGCTTTTGTTTTCGTTTTTACTTAAATGAAAGAAACTCAGCCCTATAGAGCCAACTCTTGGATTCCAAACAAAAATTTTATAGGCAAGAAAGAAACAAGAATTACAATTTACATTTTAAAACGTGTTGCACAATCTGCCTTCATAAAGACACGATTTCATGCTCATGGCATAAAGCATGTCACAGCTACATCAGAGGTAAACAGAGATCAAAGCAGGGCAATTGAGAGACAGCAGTTCACTTGGTGTGTGGTGTGGTTCTGTGAGATTGAGTTATCTCTGAAGCAGCTCTGTCGACTACCATAGCCCTAAGTGCATTTTGACAAGAGAATGCTGAACGCTTCTTGCTGTTTCCAACACAAGTGTATTTTGGCTCTTTAATTACACACTGAAGTACCTGGAAATGAAGTCTCTTTTTCTGTACCATAATACTACATTGTCTAAGTTGAAACTCCACGTCTCTCTTTGTATTCAAGATGTTGCCCGGTGGCTCGTACATTAATAGGTTCTGTGTACACAGCTTGCTGACAGTAACCACGTGTCTTCAGCAACAATTAAACTAGCCCAACCAACCTGCTCCTATGCACTGTCTGTTTCTTACATTCACCACCACTGGTGTGCAAGCCACTTCTGTCGTGCAAATCTGTTCTCAGACTAATAAAACTGCACCAACTCAAATCACCCTTCTCTGTGAAGTCACCCCCAATAGTAATGACAATATCAGCTTGTATTTACTGGTCATGTGCTATGCTCTAGGCGGTTTGCATACGATTCATTGAATTCTCCTACATCTTAAAGTCCAATGGAGTCAGTTTGATTTTTTTCTTTCTCTCATTTTATATAAGTCCTAGCCACCACATCCGGGTGATCACTTAGTAAAGGTTTATTTTAGGCATTTTTCATGGCTGCCCTTTCTATAGATGGGACAGGAGCTTTCCCACCCCAGGCCTCTGACACAGCACCCATGCAGGTGTTTTGTGGCAGATTGCAGATATAAAAGGTTACACAGCGCGTTGAACTAAGGCTGACTCTGTTAAGGGACAGAGTAGGCTGTTAAAACCAAGTAAATAGGAACTTACTGAGACATGCGGACCTTGAACATCATCATAATCTAAGCGCTCTATAAAGCGGCCCATCATGTGGATCAGGTAGTCCCTAAATAAAGTCCATTATATAAAAAAAAAAGAGAGACAGGAATCCATTCACGGAAACTGATATTGTGCCTTTAAAAAGTGTTTGATTTGAGCATTTAAAATGCTGTGCTCTGCTGCTGGTTTAATTTTTATAAATGTTCTCTTGCTTACAGACCTTCTCAATAGCCACATCAGAGGGAAAGGAAGCAGGAATGAGCTCCCCATTCAGGCGCGCAGCACACCCCTGCTTGATTGGAATGGATATTGTACATAATAGATCCCTACAGATGTTCCCTCCAGTGGGGCGCATTGAATTTCATTTAAATGCCAAGACACAAAATCTAAAACAATGTGACTTTAACAAAAAATCTGATGAGGAATTTGATGAGAAAATGGCAAGAATTCCTGTGGCATTTGGGTAACAATTTCAAGCCTTGGTTTTAATAGAATAAACAGGATCATATTTCATTCAAATCTGGCACTGAGATGCGCTTAGGGTATTCCATTGATATAAACCAATAAAGAATTTGCAAATTTGAAGCACTAATTAACAGACACAATATTAAATGAAAAAAGTTTGCTCCGGGGGCAAATATATTTTGAAGACTTTAAACTTTTATTAAAAGACATTTTTGAATGACTTCTTTTGTAGTTTACTCTTTTGGTAGATTTAAAATAAAATACAGGAGTATTGTAACATTTTCAAATGGATACTTTAACGACAGCATCTGATATTCCTTTTTTACCTTTTGGAACAATACATCAATGTCAAAATATTTTGAAATATGGAGAATGTGTCTAAAATGAGCCCGGGTTTCACAGATGACCTGAATAGGCTTTATTAAAGAGATCCTGAGGGTAGCTTAAAGTCCAACAAGCTACATGCATTTAATTGGACCCCCTTGAATATAGTCTGTAACAATTACCACATCTATTTGCAAGAAGAGTCCAGCCCATCACGCCACGTCTCCAGAGGGTGGAACAGTATGGCAGACATTAGGCAGAAGGGGAGAAGAGAGGTGTTCTCACTACTTGGACTAAAAGACCTTGAGATTTCCTGATGTCATGGACAGTTAGCTAGATTCCACAAGTAACCATGAATTGAGAGTCCCCTCCCACACAACCGCTGTGTCTTCTTTTCCCTTTGAGGTCTCTGATGTACAAAAGTGGACCTTGTTTCTCTGGGATACAAATGGAGGTTTACACAAAGGATGGGTGTGAGGAAACACACAGGATTTACCTTCCTTATAAGCAGCTGTACTTCCTAAACAAAGGATCTACTAATGTTGAAATTTTGTGTCATTAGTTACAGGGGAAGAAGTCCATGAGGCTCTGGCCTACTGTTCACAGTGTAATACAGAAGGGAAATACTATCTGCCTAATTGCAATGCTGTCCAGAGTCACTTTCTGGAGACAATATCTAAGACATCTGTAGCCAAAAAAAACATGGGCTTCAGAAAATAGAAATGTCAGCCAGAATGCTAAAAATACATATATATATACCAATTTTTTTAGACCAGCCTTCACACAAGATAAGGTGAGCTGGCCCTGTGTGTGTGTGTGTATGTGTGTGTGTGTGTGTGTGTGTGTGTGTGTGTATGCGCACGCACACACGATCGAACGTGCGTGCTCGTGGACAGGCACTCCTTCATTGTACATGCGCACTTCTTTGGTGTTTGTACTTTTTTCAAATGGAGTTATTTTATTCTTGCTCAACTTATTTTATTTAGCAGAAGCTGGTGGTGTTAATATTACCTGAACCAACAATTCTGCAATCTGCGCCCCAAGTAGCAGGTTTTCACAGAGAATTAATTTGACAGTGTTATGACTGAATAACATGTTTTCTCTCCAAGAAGAAAGGATGGCAGGGTTGGGCATGGTACAAAGAGCCTTAGGTATGGTTTGTTGTCACAAACATCCCACAAGTAGTGGCATTAATATTACAAACGAGAAATATGAGGCCTAGACATCATATAGTAGACTCGAATAGATCCGGATCATGGAACCTACAAATAAAAGAGTTGGAGTTTCAATCCAGTGGTGTCTCTAGAACCACAACTTTTCTGTCATTCTAAAACACTGGTAAAACTGCGTTAAAACTGAAAGATTTCATCAAGTTAGTTGAGCCATCAAAAACAAAGTTAGGTAGAATAAATTCATATCTAAGTTTTGTGTTGGGGGTAAAGGTCTGTTTTTCACAGTAACTGTGAAAGTGTTTTTGTAATAGGAAGCAGAAAACCTGTGCTCAGCCTCCCTCCCCCTGGAGCACCTGCCCCTGGAACATCTCCACCTGGAGTACCTCTGCCTGGAGTACCTGCCCCTGGAGCACCTGCTCCTAGAGTACCTGACCCTGGAGTACCTGTCCCTAGAGCACCTCCCCCTGGAGTACCTGTCCCTAGAGCAC
>JADRCH010000011.1:7595159-7669224 GCA_019843965.1 Rhynchomys soricoides | reverse complement strand
CTCCCCAAGCTCCCACAACCAGAATCGGGGGTGGCTAGTAATCTAAATGATCCTTATAGCCAGGGGCTCCTCAAGCTCCCACAACCAGGACTGGAGATCCTAATCTGTATAGCCAGGGGTTCTTCCAAGCTCCCTCAACCAAGACCAGCAGTGACTAATAATCCAAATCATCTATATGAAGGCTATCAGTATGATCAAGATCAAGCCAGGACCTTCCTTTGGCCCTGAAGCTACTACAGGTAACTTATCCTAGAACCCATCTTCTTGGAGGAAATGACATGTACCCTGAGTCAAGTTTCAATGTAATTATGCTCCCTTTGTACACCAGGAATTGTATGACACCAGAAAAGCTTTTCTTTCCAAATTATACCGGACTGAAATTTGTAGGAATAAACTGCTTGATATCAGACTCTTTAGAAGTCCTGATCCAGTTGGTGAAGTCAATCTAAATTGAGTTTTCCTTCTCATATCTTCGCAGTTTGCTGACCTGTAGGGACTCCTCATGCAGACATACATGAAGGCAAAATACCAATACACATAAAATGGTAACAATTAAAAGACCCTTTCACACTTGTGTACAATACATCTTGATCATATACACCCTTCACTCTCCCTTCTAACTGCCCTCAGAACTTGCCATCCCTCTCCCTCACAACTTCATGTCCTTTTTTATAATTAATTACTCAATTTTATAATTTACTGAGTCCAATTAGAGCTTGGGCAACCCACTAGTAGCCACAATTCTAGAGAATAGTGACTCTCCCTCCCTAGGCAACCATCAACTGCCTATCTGCTCATATCTTCTCTGCCATAGAAGTGAGGAGGGCCCTCAGGAGCCCTCCCCAAGCCATGTTGAATGCTCTGTCTACATGCACACTTGTGTTCCAGAAGAGGGTATCAGATCACGTTATAGATGGTCACGAATCACCATGTGGTTACTGGGATTGAACTCAGAACCTCCAGAAAAGCAGCTGGTGCTATCTCATCAATCCACCCCCCACATGCTATAATTTTTAACCGGCTTAATCTTGCTCAGATCTTGGGTAGACAAGCATAGCTGCTGTGAGTTCCTGTGTGTAGCATCCATGTCATGTACAGAGGACAGCACTGCATAGCTCTCCTCCACATCCTCTGGCTCTTACATTCTTTCTACATTCTTTTCCAATATCTCGTACATGTGTGTAGATATGTAAACACACAAACACATCACAAAGCATAGCAAAACTGAAACTTGGAAAAGAAAGGAAAAGTCTGTGCTTGCTCCTCTCTTCATGGTTTCTACTCTTTGCATGTGACTCTGTGGCAAACTCCTCCAGGGAAACTGAGCCAACAAAATTAGTAGAAGACACATATTCTATATACATATGTGTGGAATACATATCCATTCTATATATGCATAAATAAAGAGATTTATTTCAAAGATTGACTCACATAGATCAAGTCAAGAGGTCTCATGATGTGGCATCTATTAGATAGATGCTCAGAAAATCCAGTGGTATGATTCAGTTCCAGGACAAAGGGCAAGGGAGTAGACAAATTCTATCTTCTCATCAGAGGCCAAGACCCTGTGGGTTGGGGGCTGCTAGTGTGAGCCTCAGAGTCTGAAGGCCAGAGACCAGGAGTACTAGAGTCCTAGAGAAGAAAACAGTTGTCATGGCTGAAGGTTAGAGTTTACCTTGCCTCCACTTCAGTTCAGCCTTTGGAAGATTGGGCTTTAGAGCATATTGGTTCCGACAGGAACATTCTCGATCTCTTGACTCAGAGGTTAATCTCTTCTCAAAACACCCTCAAGACACTCCCAGGAGAAGTTTATCAGTTGTATGGCCCTCCATCAATCTAGCTGGCACACAAATCAACCCATTTTGCTCTTAGTTTTTAAAGGTGTTTAGTTTACTCTTCCATATGAATTATCATTGATGTGTCATTTTCAAGTTATGGTTGTTACCCCAAAGGCATACCAGCAAGCTTTGTTGCAGCAATAGCTGCCTATATCCCTGATTGTATTCTCCAAAGGGAAATGTTTTGGAACCTCTCCAATGAATAGCTTGACGTACGTTTTCCAGTGGATAGACCATACCAGTGTAAGACGTTTTCTTCTATTCTTATTCTTATTCTTCTATTCTTATTCTCTCACTCATAGACAACCTACTGTGTAATTACCGCTGCTCTGGGAACTGCAGATACAGAAAGAAGCATCATGTCAACACTCAAATCTTTAAAAGTCCAAGAAACAAATAAAATGATAAATTAATCGAAAGTAGCATATAGAAAACCAAGATGCTAAATTAAAAATAATTCTGAATTCTTCCCTCAAGACCAATTCTCTTTTTAAAACAAACTTAGAGTGTTGAGAAAAATCACTGGGTGTTTCTGGAAAAGTCAGTCTTATATGTGTTGAGTGGTAGCATTGGCCTGAGACAGGAAGTAGATGGGAAGAACTACAGGGAGAGGGGAGAAGGGAGAAGACACCCACAAGATGCTGCTCTGGTCTCTTCTCCATGTTTATTCTTACCCATGTCTTTTACTTCCTCCCCTCCCCGCAGGACTCAACATCTCCACTACATATTCTCAGGAGTTAAATCATAACAAGACAAGTGTTTGTGAGTTTGGGATAAACAAGTGCGAACTAGCTAGGCTCAGAAAAGTGGCTTCTCACTTTGTTCCTTTCAAATCCCCAGGAGTAAAGAACTAAGCATGTCTCTGGTATGGAGGTCTGAAGCAAGGATTTATTTAGCAGACTATAGTTTCCCAGTGTCTGGTCTTGTTAACTTAGGTATCTCTTTCACAAACATATACATTTTCATACACACACACACACACACACACACAAGCAGATATACATACATGATGACATTTGATACTGACAAGGATCTGTTTGCATCATCTAAGCTTACTACTGGCATTTCTCAGGAAAAATAAATTAGTGGGCACAGGGTACAAGACAGCTAAGGAGTACTACTATTTCAGTGTATGTCCCTACACCCCATCAGAAACATTAGGATAGATTATGAGTTCAGAATGGAAAACCATGTTAAAATAAACAATGGGAGACATCAGTAATGCAGGCCGGAAGCATTCAAAACGAAGCTAGAGGTCTGACAGTATTGATTTTGAATAAGGTGTCCAAGAATGGCATCACTAGAAAAGTAACCAAAGGGAATGGGGGTGAAGAGTTCTCTGGGAGAAGAGCAAAGCAGTGTGGGTTGGTGGCACTCAAATGCTGAGCTCAGCCAAGACAGTGAGGGTGTAGGACCTGAGTCTCAGGGGGAGAAGGTACTCTAGGGTTTCAAAGATGCCATGAAGCTATTGTTGGGATGTGCTTTTCTTTAGAGGGATAAAGAAAGCCACTGGAAAGTTCCAAAACTAGATGTCCTAATTTCTGCTAACAGTGTGACTAAGTTAATAACTGAATAAAGGAGAGCAAAGTTGATAGCAGCATTATGTCAGGTTAAATGGTAACAGTGGGGCTGCCACAACAGCAATTGAAGCATGCATAAATAGTCATTTCCCAAGGGGAATGGAGGAGAAGAATGGTCATGCACAGAGCTAGGGAAGACCAAGAGAAAAGCTGGCTTAGAATACCAGGAACTTTTGTAGTTTCAACGTGTTAACCTTTAAAAGTGTTGTAAGCCACCCAAACCTGAGCTGTCATTTAGGCTGGTGGAGCTAGAAATTCCACTGTTCAGAGGTAATATCCCAAGGAGATGCAGAAGTTCTGGAAGTGAAATGATATTGAAGAAATTAAAATTTCTTAACATGAGTTCTTAGTGTTTATTTTGAACAACCATTTCATTTCTAGGATATAACAGCACACTATCATGAAATATTGGCATAATTAATAAGTAGTTCCAGTGGCAGGTAGGCAGATATAGATATGCATACACACACACACACACATATTAATACGTCAAACAAAGATCTTTGAGTTTTATTCCAACTGTGGTGAGAAAGCATTAGTGGGCCAGTAACATGCAAATAAACAAATACAGTTAATATACTAGAAGATTAACAGCAGGAGAGTAAATTGCAAGGTGTTGTAGTAACCTATCAGAGTGATGATGGAGACATGTACCAGAATGATTGTGTTGAAGATAACTGAAATATGACAGAATGTATCTGGGGAATCTGATTGGTGAATGTGAGTATACACACAAGTTTTAAAGAGAAAGTAGTTCCTATTATGACTTTATAAAATTCAAGATAATATGTGGAAGTAGAATAAAAGCCCCACCAGACAGATGATATCTTTATTGTTATTGTAACCATAAGTTAGACAGATAACATTAAAATTGTTTTAATGTCAGTAGAATTAGCCATAAACCCTCCAACATTTTATGATTCTCCAGGTATGTTCGCATTATTGGTAGGTATGCAGAATAACTTCCAAAACTAATTCTTGACTTTTTAAATTAATTTTTTTCATTTTTTTAATTACAAAGTAGGTATTTTTGGATAGCAAGAAGATCCAGCTACCAAGCCTGGACCAAAATGCCCCACCTTGTGGAGACTGACAGAGTATGATAATGTCAGTCTTTGGAACTGGGAGCATACAGACCTCAGGCAACAGAATCAACTACAGGCTCACAGTCTCCAAGAAGGGCTGAGCACAGAGCATCAGGTGGGAGAAAAGACACAGCAAGTCCAGAGAGTATAGGGTACACTGGCCTCCCAGAGTGAGAGGGTACATTTACCTTTCTGTGGGCGGGGGCAGAGAGAGAGTTCTTCTCTGGGCACCCCAAGTGTTTTAGGATGCATTTAGGCCATATGGGGGTGTTCACTTTATACCCAGGAAAAAGGAAAGGTATTTGCATATTTTTTAGTCTAGTTTATTGGATTCTTATATCTATCACTTTTCCTACTCTTAGTTAGCTCTCCTTCCTTCAACTCCCCAATGCTACGTAGGAGAGAAAGCAGGGTATAGGGGAAAGAGGGCATAGACCTCTTTAGATTACTTTCTGCTGATTTGGGGTGTTGAGATCCTTGGGGCAAGACCAGTCATCATCAGGATATTTCCAAGTTTTTCTCTCTTTGCTCACAACCATGTGACAAGCTGCAGAAACAAGAAACAGCAGCAGGGGAACAGCAGCTACCACAGGCCCTCTGGGGTTCACCCATTTGTACCCTCTCCAGAGTCCCCAGAATTAAACTGTCTTCAGCTGTCAAAAATCCGTGCCTCTCCTAGAGCATGAGACAATCATAGTTAATGGCTGTGGGCAAACAGAAGCAACTCCATATCCCACACCTGAACGTAAAACAACATATTCATATAACATAACTGGGATTTTTAAAGCAACCAAAATTCTCACTAGAGCAAGATTTCTCACCATATGAAAAGATTTGTAACTGAACAGTGGTGTCATTCTGCAAAGGAGTATTCCAGATCTGCAGGGCTGGATGGTGATTCCCAATGGGGTGAGAGGTGACACAATGGGGTGAGAGGTGACACAATGGGTAATTCCCTAATCCTTTTTCAGTGACATCTCCAATGATTCAGACTGCTCCTTTTTCCAGTGCCTGCTCCCCCACATCAGAGAGGTCACTGGTAAGAATCACAAAGTTTTGTTTTCAAACATTATCCATGAGTGATGGAGGATGGTTTAGAATTCCTAGACTCTAGCAATGTTAAGAGATAACTATTGAAGGAGAAGATGAGAGAGAGAGAGAGAGAGAGAGAGAGAGAGAGAGAGAGAACAAAAGGAGAAAATACATGTTATACTGATTTATTTTCGTAGATTAAAAATAAATATATCACATGATTGAAAGATAAGAAATCCTCAACAATTAACTGAAAATGAATGTATCTGGGAAAACAAATGCTTTCAACCTTTGCAAAGCATCAGGTAAATTACGGAATCCCAGCATCCCATGTAACTTCAGACTGTCTCTGAAGATAGAACTGTATGAACCTTTACACTGTGGTTCTAACCCATAAGGTACATTTCAATCGAATGCTATCAATATTCACATAAGATCTCTCAAACATAAGAACTTATTGTCACTCATTCCCTGTGAACCATTTGGTTGCACGAGCTTACCAAATATCAGTTACTCCTATTTAACAGGCTCTGTCTATTTAGGACAATCAGCAAAACTATCAAAATGCAGAAAGCCTGATCCACCAACCAAAGAATACACATGGAGGGACCCATGGTGCTGGCCACATATGTGGCAGAGGAGGGTCTTGTTAGACAACAGGGGGAGGAGAGGTCCTTAGGCCTGAGAGTGTTAGATGCCCCAGTATAGGAGAATGCCAAGGAGGAAAGATGAGAGTGGGTGGGTAGGTAGGTGGGGGAATACCCCAATAGAGGCAGGGGAGGGGGAGGGAATAGGGAGGTTCTAAAGGGGAGATCTGGAAAGGGGAATATATTTGAAATGTAAATAAAGTAGAAAAAAATATTTAAAAAAATGCAGAGAGGCAAACAATGGAACGTGCTCCCAGAGAGAGCATCTATGAATAGAAATCAAAAAGGTCAGAAGGAACTTACTGCAGGTGTTTCCTAAGCATGCTATTCTTTGGATAGGAAAGTGGTCTATGTGTCCATAGGTAAAAAATAAATACTACTTTCAAATGTACAACTTACACACTGGTTTCCACAACTAGACTGGGGAAAAGAGGAGGAGAGCCCTAAGTAGTAAACTACACTCCTCTAAAACATGAAAGACACACAGGCAGATTTGTAACCCAGTTTGGGGCTGGGATGCAGAATATAAGCTCAAAGGGAAAACATGCCACTTTGGTGACATTCTGTTACCCAGTCTTACGTGTAAGGCCGTATTTGTTTCTCTAGCCATAATATGAAAGCTGTTTGGTCTAGGGGACATGATATACTGGGAATGAGATAGAAGCCAAGGTGGAAAAAATTGAGTTTGAGCTCCCAAATCTATCATGCGTGTTTTTGTACAGTTTTGTATATGGGGATGGTCACAGCAGCCACTTCCCAAGGTGTCCATGTGAGATCTGGAAAGGAAGTGTGCCAGCTGTACTCCACACCGTCTTATTGCATGGCCTTGTGCCCTCCAGGGTGAGGCATGGTACTCTGAACACTAAAGGCACAGAGCCTCTACTCATGTCAAAGAACACATTTGACTCAAGCAGTGAATTCATCATGTACCTTAAGAGTTGACCCTTTTTTATCTTTATGCTCTAGTAATAATAGGAAGTGGGTTACTAAAGAGATTTGTGGCATTTTTAGCCATTTTTAGCAAAGTGAGTTTGAGTAGATTCTCCCCATCTCTGCTACCCCTTGGCTTCACTGGTCCCTTCTGTAAGCTCCGGTCTCCTGTCCCACTTTCATGTCTAATGTGCCCATTTGCTCTACCCTTTCCTTGCTCCTTCAGCTCTTCTTACACCTCTTAGTCTGCTTTCTAGTTTCTGTAAGCTTTCATGAGATATGTCACAAGCAGAGAGAAATCAAACTGTTCAGTAAGCCTCCTTCACCTTGAGATTCACAGCATGATCAACGACCACACACTTCCCTCCTACGGCGTCTCACTGCCCGGAACTAACCCACAAGCATCTTCTTGCTTCATCTGGCCTTATCTCCCTAAATCTTAAAGTGTCCGTTATCCAACTGATAAAGGTAACTTTGCAGATAGAAAAGAGAAATGGAGGTGGGAGTCAACAACACCTACCTTCTGCCATTTTCTCTGTACTTTTCCTTTTTCAATTCAATAAATCCTGCCTGTAATCCCAGAATTCATGATCTGGAGGGTGAGACAGAAAGATCTCAAGTTCAAAGACAATCTGAGCTACATAGCAAGGGATCTCTCTCTCTCTCTCTCTCTCTCTCTCACACACACACACACACACACACACACACAATTGTGTATTTAACTAATATCATTAAGACCTTGCAAGGTTCTATATATCATGAAACTCTCTCCCTGGCCAGATTTAGAGTCTCACCAGTAGAATAGAGGCCACCAGTTGAGAAACACTTAACTGGCATGATTCCTACTCAAGCTGAAAAGGAAGAGATAATTCAGATCTGTTTCCTACAACTGTTTCTTTGGAAAGCTCATGTCTAAAAAATTTTCAAAATTCTCACAAGTACAGGGAAACTCTATTGTACTGCATTTCTCTCCTTGAATTCAGGCTGTTCCATGCTAACTCAGTAAACCATCATAATTAGGCATAGTGCATTTAAAGCCAACCAGCACAAGTGTGACTATTATTTATTGTGTAGTCTTGGAGAAGTTTCTTTGCTTCTCTAGGTTAGAAGGGGACAATAACAACATTTATTTCAAACTCTGCACCAAGCCCAGTTGGTCCTTTGGGCAAATGAGTAAGACCCACTGTTTTCAAAGCACTTTACTGTTTACTGAAAGGAAAAATACCTATAATTTTCTCTATAATCAATGTAACGCACAGCCTGCAAAACCCCTTACGGTGACCACTCCTTCATAAATAAATGAGGTCAATGCTGTTATTTAGGCCATTTCAAATGCTTTCAGTAAAGTTCTACTACTTCTATTATTATACACAATCGATTTTGATACTATTGATGCAAACAGTTTAGCAGTGATATTGCCATCTCCAGATATGGAAGGAATGTGTGTATGGTCCTATTTGTGAATGATCTTGTTTGTACCTGATCTTGTGTGTGTATATACGTAGTTATGTATGTATGTGGTCATGTATGTAAAAGTATATGCTTGCATATGCAAATAGGGACTATAGAATTCATCAGGAACTATTCATCTGTTTTTAAGGCAAGGTCTCTTACTAGGACCCAGGGGTCACAGATTAGGCTACATTGGTAGACCAAGGAGCTACGATAATGCAGATATCTCCATCTCCTCAGTACTGGATTATGAGTATGGGCCACCATATCTGTCTTTTTATATATGAGTGGTAGGAACCATGTCCTGACTGAACACAGATCCTTAAGCTTGTATAACAAGTACTTCTTGATTGACGTGTCTGCCCCGCCCCCTCATGGCTCTCCAATTTGTTAGCTACAAGTAAGCAGAAGAAACAAAACTGTTTTCTAAATACTTTTCAGTATTCCGGAGTCTGATGAAATTTGTAGACATTCTAAAATTTTTACGTTGGCCAGTGTACACTTACTAGTACAGCATCTGTCTCCTTCCCTGTTGATGTCTTCTTGTGTTTTATACAACAGTGGGAAGCAAGCATATAGCTACAGAAAAGCACATGTGTGCTTTGAATCTGGACCATGATTTCCAGGAGAAAAAAAAGTCACCAAAGAAATACTAAAGGGAGACACAATATATATACATTACATTAGGTTCCCCTGTTAAATTGGAACTTTCCTGAAAGTTAAAAATCTATGGTTTTGGTCCCTTTGGTTTGGTTTGGGCTGATTTGATCTGTGTATGAGGTAGTAGAAGGTTGTTATGGATTTGGGCCACAAAATCATTTCATTTTCAGACAGATTGGGCTTAGAGATCAATATTTGTTTGCATATAGATATGTTAAAGAAACCTCAGTTTGGCCCCTGAGCTCCAATGCCAACTGCATTGCTGCATGCTAGTCTAGAAAGAAGCCTTTGCTCACGTTAAGTGTGGGGGAAAGGGCATGTCCATAAATGGAAGGGAGATGTAGTTTGTAATTAAGCAGAAGTGAAGGCTCTGACAGATGAGATGCGGGGAATAAGAATGAAAGCCATCCCAGCCTTCCGCTTCCTTTCTGGGTCTAGTTCCTTTCTCCCTGATGAGCCGCCCTGACCACAGCTGGGCTTTACGTGCCTGTAATTAGCACAGCAGACACTCACAGGAGAGCTCAGCTTTTCCTCCCCTATTGTTTGCGGGTTAGGCAGCCTGATTCTAAATGTCAGGATTCAGAATGCTGCCTCTGTCACAAAGTGGCCCAGGAGGTCCTAAGAGCTGGACTGGAAACCTTTCAAAATTCACTGAATCCCAGAACGTTAGGTAGACACTCTAGCCACAGGGACCCCCAAAGGCTTATTCAGTGTTCTCACATGGGAGAAATCAGAGGGAAACACAGTGGGGCTTTAGGTTTTTGTTTTGGTTTGGTTTTGGTTTTGGTTGGGTTTTTGTTTGTTTGTTTTGTTTTGTTTTTTTGTTTTTCTGGTTTTTTTGGTTTTGGTTTAATTGGTTAATTTGTGGGCTGGTTTGGTTTTGGCTTTGGACTGTTTTTGTTTTTTCTTTCTTTTTGTATTTTCGTATTGGTGGGGGTTGGTTGGTAGCCTTGATATAAAACTATTTGTAAAGGACACCCCTCCTTGGTCTCATTTCAGTGAAAAGGGAACCCAGCCTTTAAAATCCCCAACAAAGTTGTAGTGATGGTAGAGCCAAAGTGTGACTTTGGGAGAGTTTCCTAATGCCTTGATGTTAATTTTCTTGCCTACTAACAGGTAGCCAGACCCTCTAAGTATGAGAGGAGAGAGTTCAGATTTTCCTTTGGATGGCAGTTATATCATCAGTACACTCATTTTATGACCCTAAAAATCTCCTGGATATCCCGAGAGTTAAATGTTCTATACAGCCCTAAATTCCAGTGTGGGAATAGCAGTGCACAAACTCAACTTCTCTGTTTCCTCCATCTGTGAGTGTCCCATACCCAGATGTAAATAAGACAATTAGTTTACACTGGATAGAGGACCAAATGCTGCTTCCGTTACCCGAAAGCTAGTGGAACTCAGAGACCACATGCTTTCACCCATCTCTCTTGTTCACAGATTAATGTCAAAATGCACGGAACGGTATTCGTTGGTATACAATAGACATTGCAGTTTGTGTGAGCACCAGTAACAAAGCATCAGAAACTGAGTGGCTTATTCTGGAGGCTTGAGAAGTCCAAGATCTAGGTACAAATAGATTCAGTGTCTGAGGAGGACTTTGAGAAGATGCCTCTGACTATGGACTCCCAGGGCCAAAGAACAGAAAAGGTTCCTGGGGCCTGTTTCCTAAGGGCATCAATCCCATTGCCCAGAGATTGACCCTACAATGACCCCATCACTTCTCCTAGCTCCACATTCTAATGCTACCACTTGGAGAACATTTCAGCATGAATTTTGAAGTGCTGCAAACATTTCTGACTATAGCATTTTGGCCCCCAGCCACCTAAAATTCACATCTCTCTCACATACAAAATGTACTCATCCTGATATCCATAAAAGTCTAACCCATTCTAACTCAAAAGTTTAAATCCAGACTCATATCTTAATAGCATGTAAATCAGATATGGGTAAGATTCAGGTTACTATCCATTTTCAGTCAGATTTCTCCCTAGCTAGGAAACCAATAATATCCAATATCTTCCCATAAGAATATAGTGGTAATTGTTATTTAATGTATATAATTATGTACCTTTCAGGCTCTTGAACAAAGCCTTATTTATAGAAAACGTGATGCATCAGAACTGGAAAATATTTTAGACCTCATCTAATTGGTTGTCAAATAATGCAATGTTTCTCAAAGTCCCCCAAAAGATAGAATCATTTTCAAACATTGGTTTTCAAATCATTGATTCCCAACCTATATCCTATGAAATTTTAATATCACATTTATGCTATATCTAAGTTTGTACTAAATATACATGTGTGTGTATATATACATATATATATATATATATATAATATATATATATATATAGAGAGAGAGAGAGAGAGAGAGAGAGAAAGACAGAGACAGAGAGAGAGAGAGAGAGACGGGGGGAGAGAGTGTAAGACAATAATTTTACCCTCTCACTCCAAGAATGACTTTTCAACACCTTGGACACAATCTCACAATAATGTAAAGAGTCTGAGTCAAGAGAATTTGTTACTTACTGAAGATCATAAAAAGGATGAGCAACTACAGGTGATCAGTACAATGTAACCTCAGTGTACTCTGTGCACAGTGCATATCAGCTCTCCATAACTAGAAAGGAAGAAAAGAATTCCAATTGTGTTTTATAATGTTGGGTATGGTTGCTGGTTGATTAGAAGTGTCGAGGTTTGCGTGGTTTAGGTATTGTTGTTGGCTTGTTTGACACTTCCCTTGGCTTCATCCCAAGGGAGATAGATCAAGGTTTTCAAGATCATCAATTTTAAAATTGCTGAAAATGAGCAAACAACAACAAAGTGCAATTGAACTGCACAACCCAACCGTCTCTCTAATGACTTAACAGAATATTCAGGCCCAAAGTTCTCCTCTGTATCTTGCTCAGTAACAGAGAATCTTGTCTCTCAAACACTAACCCAAGACATGTTTTTACTCTTGTTTGTGTGCCTGCGCACATGCATGCACTGTGTTCCAAGAAGCACATTTGGAAGTCAGGGGACATCTTTTAGGAGTCAGTTCTCACTGTTCACTTGGTTTTGAGTGAGAACCTCATTGCTTGTTCCCACTGTGTTACTGTGTACAGGCTAGATGGCCCACAAGTTCCTGGAGGATTGTCTCATATCTGTCTCCTACTTTGCCTCAGGCAGATTCAGATTGCACAAGTATGCCTCTGCATCTAGATTTTTATATGGATTCTGTAGTAAAACTCAGGTTATCCAGCTTGTGTAGGTGGTGCTTTAGCATTCTGAACCATCTCCATAGCCCCTAAGACAGTGTTTTAAAAGTCCCCTCAGACAATTGGCAACATTATTACTTACAACAGACAAGAACAAACATTTGACAAGAACAAACGAGTGCTCTTCATGTCATCTGGAGTTGATAATCAAGATACTTATTGGATTCTATTATAAAATACACTATAGTTGAAATGGGCAAGTTATAGAACTGTGTTGAAGTCTTCCAAACTTCCTCAAGAAGAATGCATGGTCCATGTGTTTGTTGCTTGACTCAGTATTGTGTAGCAGGAAAAGCTATTTCTTCCCTTTAGTAAGTCAGGTTGGATTGTCATTTGAAAAGCTAAGCCATTGCATTTATTTGTGAATGGGATCCTCTCTTAGACTCTACGGTGCTGGCACTCTAGACTATTTCCGACCACCTCAGCAATGGAAAAAAGTATTGAACGAACATGCACTGTCTGACCTCTGCATGAATATCCCTGCCCCTTTCCTGTCAAGCAAATAAAGAGTCTGAGAAACAGCAAGGGCTCATCTGGAAATGATAGAATTTTTACCTTTGTTTCTCTTCCCTGGACACTAATGGCTTTTTGTCAGCCCTCCTCCCTCAGTGTGTCACACACGAAGCCATTCCATTTGAGATGTCCGTTAACTGCAAGCATGATGTCAAGAACAAAGCAAACCCCCTAAAGAAACCCAAACTCAAACACTCATATTAAATTTCCCCAATTCCTCAGCTTATAAGGTGCTGTTTTCAATTGTCAATAATGTTCATAAGAGTAAGCGATCCCCATTACTAATTAAAACAAGCTGTTTAAACAAACACAAAAGGTCACCAAGCCTGTAGATCAAGATATTCATGTTATTGTTTGGTTTCCTGGTGCATTACCATCTGATGATGTTTTTCCTACCTAGTGCTTGTTTTTCTAAGTAACAAATCAAGAGCACAAACAGAAGATGTAGCCTTCCACAACAGGTTTTGAGAGATCCATGGCCCTTTTGTGACAGGGGATATACCTCACCACAGTCCACACTGTATGTTATACTGTGGCACAAGAACATAAAGACATTCTCAGGTACAGTTTGCAGTTTGTAGGGATCAAGGGCATAAACTGTGGAGAAAATGCAGCTTTTATTAGGAAAAGTGACACCTGTAATTAGGTGCAAGAGTTTTAAACAAACTATTATTTATATGGATATTCAATTAAGAAAGAAATAAAATGTAATACCGAGATGCCATGATGAACAAGCGATTACTTTGAAAGTTTCTTATATTTATTCCATGTCCCTTATAAAATATTTTTAAGCTAACTATTTGTTCAGTCTTCACTTGAGCTCTGACATTTGAAACTGACTTTTCTTTTTAAATTGTAATCCCTGACAGTACATTAATTACATAGAGGATATAATCTCTGAATTAATATCAAACCAATTGGGTAAGCCAGTCTAAAAGTCAGATAGACTTTTTAAGCAACTTAATATTAAGTTGTGTGATTCAGTTATTATAATCAATCACCAGAAGAATTATCAACAGAAGTAGAAGGTAGGAATGATGTAAATTAACAAAGGCCTGTCACCATCCCTAAACCTTTCTGCAGTCAACACCATCAGCGCTCTCCTCCAAAGCTTTGATCCAAAAATGTTCACACACAGCAGACTTTTTAACTTAATTTTTTTCTGACCCAAACTCTAGTAATTACGTGAATTTTGGAGGAACACTAGGAAAATTATCTGTAAAGCTCATCTGTCTGACTCTCCAGAGCATCATGTACAACATCTCATTTAATGCACATGCCAGTTCTACAAGGCTGGCAATATAATCCACGATTTTCAAATAACAGTACTAAGGCTCAAAGAGTTTAAACAACTTATCCAAAGTCATTCAAGTAGTGAGGGGTGGAAACCAGGCCAAGACTCCATTTATATAATCAAGTCCAGCAGCCCTAACAGTTGACTCTAAATTCAATGTGATGCTTTTATTTGAGACAAGCATAAGGCATAGTGAGTTTGAAAGTTTCAGATGGTGATTAGTTGCAGTACATGATGGAGTTACCTTATTCCATTTTGACCCTGCGATTATACACAGCGTGATTTCGTCTCTCTTGACAACACTGAAATCCTCCAGAGCCTGGAAGCTCTTCATTAGTCTCCATAGAGTAAACACAATGCAACTGAATAGCGATGTTGACTCTGCTGTCCAGGGCAATCATTTTTTTTCTGACATTTGTATCTACAGAGCTATAAAATTCAGACATTGGAAATTTGCGATTCTTTGTCATAGTCTGACATCCTGCAAACTTGTCACCATCCCCTAAACTCCATTCAGATGTAATTTTCATGTCACTGTCTACAGAATTAAAAACAGGCTTTTGTCTTCTTTTTACTTATTACACTGGGGAAAGAAGCAGCCTCCAAAGAAGCAGAATCCATAGGCCAGTGTGCTCGAAGTTAACGCCAACGTTCGTGCTCACCCAAGCAGGTTCTAGTTAAGAATCTACTGTTGAATGGGGTGGACATGCTTTGTCAACATAGAAATCCACTTATAATTTAGCCTTTTATTTTGTCAGAGTAACCAATAGGACAAGAGAGTAAATGTTTTAAACTTTTGAAAATATTGTTCAGTTTCATAGTCACAGTAATGTAAAGAGAAGGCAGGATTTAAATGTGTGCAAAACAATTTATTGATCTAAACTCCTTCAAGGATCTTAGCTTCTAAAGTATAGTGATAAAGGCATTTCAATTTTGTTTTTGTAAATTTTATGAAGCAGAAATCACCACAAAGGGAACTTAGAGTCCATTCAACAAGCTATACCTATTGTTACTATTGAACTCACTGCTGTCTTCATTTCTCTTCTCCTACACCACCTAATTGTGTACGAGCACCTTTACGGTGGGGGTCAAAAAGAGTGAAATTCAGGCCCACTGGTTCCTGCTACAGCTTCAGTGCCCTGAAAGAGTCTAGCAAAGACAAGAAGTTTTAACTGAAAAATAGAGTACACCATCTGGTGACGTGTAGCACTGGGTTCTTTTGGGTCACTGAGAGCTAGCTATAGATACTTAGCTATTCGGAAAAAGAAACTCCATTGTGACACTGAATATGTTTTGTGAATTATATAGTCCTTCATTAAACTCTCCAAAATGAAGGAACTTCATTTAAATAGCCATCTCTGAATATCATTCTTAAAAAAATCATGTTAAAGAACATAGGATTTTAAAGAAGGATTAGATTAAATCCCAGCTCGTCCACTTACTATGTGACCTCCCACCTTAGAATAGTCATTTAACATTTCCTGAGCTCAGTTTCTTCAGACATAAAGTTGAGATAATAATACATGAACGTAGTATAAGAATGCAGCAAGATAATACATTTAAAGCATCTACTGCAGTATTTGGCCACAAAAAGTGTGAGGAGGTGTTCAATAAATGTCACGGAGAGTTCTGGTAACATAATGCTTCTAATAAAGCATGCAAATGGGTGGACATGATCCAGAGACCCCATTCTTCCTCCTTTTTACTTCCCAATGAAAATGACTTAAACCCAAATCCCAACAGATGATCCTGCACAGCAAGACAGACCGAATGAGAATAGCAGTGCAGGGCGGGCTGGGGACATAGCTCTGTCGGGAAGATGCTGACCTCACAAGCATGAGGACCTGGGTTTGAGAGCCAGAACCTACATACAAAAGCCAGGCATGATGGTGGCGCTAAGTGCTTGACAGAGTAGAGAAGGGTGGATATCTGAAGATTACTGATCAGGTGACCTAGCCCACACAGTGAGCTCCAGGCCATTGGAGAAACCCAGTCCAAGTGGCCAGTGGACATTTTCCCTGGAAATAATGCCCAAGGTTGTTCTCTACCCTCCACAAACATGAGCATCCATGTGTACTCTCTCCCACACAGCTAAGCAATCACAAAAATAACACACACACAGGGGTATATAAAAGTTAATTGGCTAATTAAAATAAGAAGTATAGATTTCAGCCTGGCTATGGTGAAACTCTATCAAAAAAATTCATGTGTATAGCATTCATAGATGAATGGACAATACACAGACAGACTAGGGGTAGGAGAATTTGAATGATTGTATTTCCTCTGTCCTCCGTGAAAACTTGGATATTTGTCCTCCAGATCTTTAGGGCAAGGATCACAAGAGCTGGTGGTCAGTTATTAATTTAATAGCATGTAATAGAAGCCAGTATAACTGTGTGAGTGTCACTGTCCCCCACCCCCACCCCACCCCCACCCACAAGTCATAGCACTGCCACATGCTGTACATGTTATGAGAAAAGTGATAAAATGAAATAGATTATCATTATTTGGAGAATTAATGGAAAACATGGGGTTAGTTCCATGCAGAATATACGTAATTTTAATGGAGTTCAGGAGGGAAAAGTTCAGATACAACAATGGACATTTTATAGCGGAGGAGGCCACAGTGAGAGAGGAAAAAATAAAAGGACTTTATGAGTGGCAATTCAGGACAGTAAAAAATTATAAGTGTGCTCTGCAATGCCATTTTATTTCCACAGCAATATCTAATATGGGACTTTAATAAGACATTGCACTCGAGATCAACAAAAAGTGGAGATAATTACTCTACGCTAGCCATTAGCTGGTGTGATGAATGTGGAATTTTACAGCACACACAGTCTCGATGGTGTAGCACATATACTTATAAAGGGCCCTCCATTATCCTTGGGGTTTCTTGCCCTCCCTCTTTTCCATACTAGTCAGAGTCCAACATCTTCTTGTCATTTTGAGCTGTCCCTGTCCCTTTCCATTTGAGCTGGCAGTGGTCCCATGAAGGCAGTACTCTTAAGAACTTTGGGGATGGTCTCTAATTCTTAGTATGGTTCGTACTATGAGCTCAAAGCTACATGCGCAAGCCTTGTTGGGACAAGCCGCCCCCTCCACTTGCAGCTTTCTGTGATGCTATGGCAAGAAAAACACAGACAAGAGCTCTGCTGCTTAAGGGATGGATCTGCGAAGAGTGCCCTTAAAGTCTTTACAAGGATGCTTTTCTCTTAAAGGAAATATTCGAAGTGGTCCTGAGGATTTTGCAAAGGATTTTAATCAAATGCTCTTGGCTTGGTCAGTAGATGATCACAGTCACTTTCCTTATGATGCCTGAATGTGACATCTTCTTAGATGTCTTTCTTATTCTGGACACTGCCACTTTGGGAACACAGGAGTGTGAACTTATTCATTCATTCATTTGTTCATTTATTCATTAATTTGTTTGTTTGCTTGTGGTCTATGCGTGTATACTGACCTATGTGCAGGTGTGCAGATGTGTGAGAGTGGAGGCTGGAGGAACAAGTCAGGTGTCCTCTTCCAGTATTCCCCCTGAGCCTTGAGCTAGCCATTTATTTTTGGCCCATCTAGTTTGTCAGCAGGCCCCAGGGACCTTCTGTCTTTACCTAACACGAGAGTCCTGGGCAGTGTAGGACCACTTCCAGCCTGTTCTTGGGTATCTGAACTCAGTTTCTAAAGCTTGCCTAGAAAGCTTACTCTCCAGCGGAGGCATCTCCACACTCTGACTTTATTATTGAACCCAGATACTTACTTCTTAACAGAACTTACAGTACTATTTGTCCTTATTCTGGCTGTTCTTCATTTTACTATGCATAACAGCCAGGCAACACTGGTAACCCTCAGCCTGGAACTCTAAGCTCATCCACCATCTATTTGGTGTCATTCTTACTTCACTGTTGCCTGTAAGGAGCAGAGCTGCTGAACTTCCCACCACAGGTTGGAACCAGCAACCCTCCCCTAATATTGCACTTCCTGTAAGCGTCTCAAACTGAGGGTCACCATCCTATTTGTTTGTGGGGTCATAAAATATTTGGCAATAGTAAAAGAATTTTTGAATAGGCAAAGACTATGTTTAATTCATAATCAAATGTGTGATGCTGAGATGGTTCTGCAGTGTCCAAAACTGCTGTATCCTGTGATTTCACTGTAGCCTCCACTCTGAACACACGGTATGTACACGTTACCCCAGCCATGTTGTCAAAGTATGCAGGACCTCTCCATAATGTCTTACTCTCTGTACAAAGTTTTCTGCTCTTATAGAAGCTTAAAGGCTTAAGTACTGGAAACGAAGACAGAATCTTCCTGCCGTTGGCATGTAAGCAGCAAGTCCATGTATCTTTAGATTCTACTGTGTTCAAACGTTTGATTTTTAAAATTGTCATTTCAGTTGCTGGCTTGAGTTTCACAAAATATTGCTCAGTGAGGCTGGTGAGATGCTGATGCTGCCCAGTGAGGGTGATGGATGCTGCCCAGTGAGACTGGTGAGATGCTGCTCAGTGAGGCTGGTGAGATGCTGATGCTGCCCAGTGAGGCTGATGGATGCTGCCCAGTGAGGGCAGGTGAGATGCTGCTCAGTGAGGCTGGTGGGATGCTGCCAGGACTGATGAGCTGAGAACTCAGCTCCCTCACGCTGTCTTCTGACCTCCACACACATGTTACTCCTACTTTCCCACCTGACAGAAAGTGTAATAAAACAAAAATTGGTCAAAGAATTTTGTCTTGGGATGAAGATAGAATTTGCAACACTTTCTGAAACAGCCTTAAACACAAGTTTTATATTATATTATGTTTTATATTATGGATTTATGCCAGGCTATTGTTTTACCAAGTTTTCACAGTTCCTGAATTCTTGATACATTTTTGTTACTGCTGGCTTTCAAATTCTCTGTATTCTTATTTTATAAGCTAATATTTTTAAAATGATTACAATTTGGGTCATGTTTCTAATTCAATATAATGACTAGAGGGTGCTGAGCTATCCTCAGCACCCATGATTATAAAATCAAAACGTCCATCAACTCTGAGGAATACTGATGATGTTCTACATCCTGCATTATCAAATGTGCAGCCAAGATTTAATTCTTTATTTATAAGCACATCCTTCTCATTAGTATGCAAATTTCCTTTCCTCATTAATAAATGATGAAATTATATGCATACCAGAAATTTTATAAAAATTAAATGTTATGATTTATCAGTAAGTGTTTGCTTTGTGTAGTTATAGGCATGTGTGTTTATGCATATACACACATTTATATGTCCAAATTTGCATGACATTTTTCTTGGAGAAAAGAGTAGAGAAAGGTTTTCCTTTAGTTGTTGTATTGAATTAGAAAGCATGACCCAAATTGAAATCGTTTAAAAAAATATTAGCTTATAAAATAATACAGAGAATTTGAAAGCCAGCAGTAACAAAAATGTATCAAGAATGCAGAAACTGTGAAAACTTGGTAAAACAATAGCATCAGACAAAGCAGCTAGAACGTAAAATGATACTTTATTGTTTTACTAAAGGAGGGTTTGACTTGCAACTCAGTTACAATGCTTTGTTTGTTCTGGGAATTCCCAGGAAAAGTTTAAGAAGTCCTGCTTGAAGCCTCATCAAGGACTCTTCAAGAAAGGTCACTAACAGTCTCTTCAAGGCCCTTCCAACACAGTTCCAAACAACTGAGAGGATTCGAAATTTGTTTTAGTAACATCTCACTTTTGCCTTAAAGTTCTTAACAATTCCTCAAATAAGCAATGACATCCTTACACCCTCCCGACTTCTTACCACCTTAGGACCTCACAATTCTCAAGGACATGAATTCAGAGGGGCCTCAACAAGACAGTAATTATCCACGGTCTCTCCTCTGAGTTCATTCAAGTGTTTGCTGAAGAGTTGATCAGCAGGAGACCTTTTAAAAAAAAAAAAAATTAAAAAGAAATGATTAGGTAGTAGACCCAAAAACCTGGGGCTGAACGGAAACATACTCAGCTGAACTAAAACACGCTCAGCAGCACTGAGCCTCAATTGAGCCCTGTCACGTGCCTGTCTGGGCTTTAGGCTTTATGTTTTATATTTCATAAATATATATATGTAGCTGCTAGTGTCTACCAGTTTCACGGTGAATCGGCCAGGATTCACCACCGGATATGGCTCATAAGATTAGGATTCTAGTTGTTGTGTCCAGAGATTGAGTTACCATTGTTTCTGAACTGAGTTTGTGTCTCCCTACTCGTGGCGACTCGACTGGGTTCCACAGAGAAAGGTACAGTGGCAAAGTGTGGGTTTGCCTAACGTGCACCACAAAGGTCGTGGGGGTTTTGAAGCATGGGGCTGGCATGGCAGTGACCTGCCAGTGGGAACTTAGCGAACTGGGTGGAGAGATTTTGAAGCTCTGAGTCAGAGAGTCTCCACAAAATAAAAACAGGTCAGCCATTGCCCGCCAGTGCATAGCCGGCCAGTCCGCCAGGGTAGAGAGAACCAGGGCATAGCACAGGAACGCATGTCACTTAACTTTATAGGTTTTTCAGCAACACTGCCCATGTCTCTCCTGTTAGGTTGTGTCAACTTGACCTGTTATGACCTGGGAAGAAAGTCTGGATACACCAGATTGACCTGGAAGCATGTCTTTGGAATATTGTCTTGATTGTCTTAATTGGCAGGGGAAGACTCAGCCAAAAGAAAGGAAGCATATTCTGGCAGGGGTCAGGACAAAGGACACAGAGGAAGTTTTAAGTTTTTGTTCACTCTCACTGGGAAGTCTACCGATGCTGCTGCTGCCAGGTACTGATTCCTCACTGATAGCAGAACTATCAATTCCAGCCCCCAGTGTAGACTGAAGACCAGAAGTCCTCCAGGAATTCTCCAGGTGCCAGACTGTCACTGTTGAGAGGCACCCAGACTTGTGGGTTGCTCAACTACAGGGTGTTCTGGAGACAGTGTTAGATAACTCTGACCATACTGTGAAGCCAGTGCTATATCAAACATGACTTTGCAAGGCCCTGAGAGGTTCCAGAAGTACACGCATTTTTTAGAGGCCAGAGAAAGAACCATGAATTACCCTTCCAATAGAATTAGACATGGCCTAGAGAGTCATCAGGATTTGACTGAATTGAGGGTATGTGCCTTCCAAAGCTGGGCCAAAAAAGATAATTCAACTTCTTCCTTAGCCTCTTGACCTCTCACTGAAGAAGAAGCCAGTCACCTCTGCAGAAGGTCATTCAAGAAGCCCTCAGGAAGGTCACATGCAGAGAAATTGAGGCTTATGGACAACTGCCAGCCCCAGGAAGCAGGCTACTGGGAAAGTTGGGCCCCTGACTACAGTCATTGACTACATTGACATCAGATGATGACAATGCTAGTAAACACCTTCCTACAGTTGCCCAAGAAATCTCAAGTGAGAATTACCCATCTGAGTGAGCTTCTAACTCCTAGAAAACGTTAGCAACAATCAGTGACCATTACTGTTAACAATTAAGTTTTGAACTCATTTGTCACACAATTCTAACTGGTGCAGAAACAAAAACAAATTAAATTCTGAACATACTCAAAAGTGAAAATAGTGTAAAAGGAAGCATAGGTTTTATATAGTGTATTGTGAGGGTGTACATGTGTGCACACCCATGTATGTGCATGCGTGTGTGTCTGTGTCTGTGTGTGTGTGTGTCTATGTGTGCGTGAGTGCACGCACAGCACAGAGGACAAATTTATGGAGTCTGTTCTCTCCTTTAACTCTGTGGGCTGTGGGGATACGGAGTCTGAACTCAGGTTGCCAGGCTTGGTGGCAAGTTCCTTGACATGTTAACCCATCTTGCTGGCTCTGTCACAGGTTATATTTTGTACTAGAGAAAGTCCACTGAGTAAACCAAACAAACAAAGAATGCAGAGATAAGATGTTGGGACATGAGAGGAAAATTTATGTGCACCTTGCAGGGCACTTTATTTACATAACAAGATATCAATATGGCATTTATAAAGCTTGATTCATGAGATCAATCATAAAATGTATGATAATAGCTATACAAGAAATTAGCAGGTCCAGTTAACTCGGAATTTTATGGTTTGAACATGTAAATATTTTAATGACATGCTAATCAACAAAATGAACTCATTAAAAAGAAAATCTATAGAACTAGAGAGATGACTCAGCAGCTAGGAGCACTGCTCTGTTTCAATGCAGTCCCCAGCCGAGCATCACAACTACCTGTCACTCCAGCTCCAGGAAACCAATGCTTCTGGCCACCATGGCCACCTGCATATGGGTGCATATACATACAAATACACACACACACACACACACACACACACACACATCTTAAAAATGAAAAACTACAAGTATCTAAAGATACATACTTTACAAATAGAGACCACACTGCATAATTTAAGAATGTAAGCAAAGTTAGTCATATCATTGTGAAAACACTGTCAATGTTGCCATTAAATCAACTGGTATTTTCTGTAATACGTGGCACTCAAAGTTTGTTTAGCCTTATTTTGCCTGAAACACAGTATGTGTGTGTGTGTGTGTGTGTGTGTGTGTGTGTGTGTGTGTGTATATATATATATATATATACATATATATATATATATATATATCCAACTTTACATGTAAACTAATTGTAATTATTACAATCCATATAATTTAGGAGATTTTTTTAAAAAAAATTACACCCAAGCAACACCTTTCCATATGGCCAATTAGTAGAGTCATAAAACACAGCAAATATATGATGCTGTATTGAACATCTGTGTTGTTTATCCTATGGGAATTTTTAATAAAGGACCAAACAGCATATTGATGTTAATTCTACGTTACCAGGACTTTAAATAAAAAACTAAAATAAATAGCATCCATTAAACTGATCATACTGTTGTAACTCAAATTGTGTTTATTATGCTAATGGAACATGAAATTAAGAAAAAGACCTTTATGCCAGTGGAATTAATTAATGAGCTTTATGAAGGCATTGGGATGTAATTTATTTCTAGATAAGTAAGTCTAATTTGCAGTTCCATGGGTCTCGGCAATGCTGATTGTAATAGTTATTCCTGCAGATGTGCTGCTCACAGCATGTCTTTCCATTAGAACTGAACACCTCATTATATAAACTGTACCTAATTAAACATAATACAGTGGTGACTTGTTAAAGTGGCCTTTTTAAGTCAGCAGCTGCCTAAGCTAATAATACCGTACACAAGATTTATACCATCTTCCCCAGAATACTGATATTAAAATATACTGCCCAAGGGATTGATAACTAATTCACCAGTATGTAACAGGTACATTTCTGATTCTGTGATAAGAGATTAAAGCCCGGCAGCCCATAAAAATAAAATGAATTCAGGACTATTTGGAACTAAAAAGTACTTGGAAAACTTCATCGAAATGAAATACTTATTTTAGAAAAAAAAATCAGTAAAATAGTCACGAAAGGAGAACATTTGAAGTAGAAATAATAATACTACTATTTATTTAATAATGTAAATAAATATGAAAGATCTAGAGGTTCTTCAGATATTTTCCCAAGTCCAAACAGAAGTTTTTCAGACTTGACATGCTTCAGTTAAGCTTGTACTTACTGTAACTTCTCGATGTGATAAATGGCATTTCCCACTATGGATAAGGAAAATATTTATATACCCAGACCCTGCTCTGCTTAATCACGGTCTGAGCTAGACTCTTAATAGGATGAACTCTAACAGGCATTCTTTTTTCAAATTGTTATCTAGTAAGTTGGAAATGTAGTCGGAAGCTGGAGCTTAGCCATGTAAGTACAGCTTATGAAGAAATACCCATGCTAAGTCATGTTCCCCAGCACCAAGCTGATCTGCTTATCTCCTTCCATCCTTCAACAATCAACTCAAGCCTCCTCGGCTTTGAAAAGCTGTCCTGACCCTAAGCAGCAGATCTTAGGTGACTCAACTCTTATCTCCCAAGCGCCCAGGGTGCCTCCTTTTGACTATTAAACATACAATGCTCTAATATAGACTTAGACGGTCTCTATCTCAGTGTGTTTACCCATCAGTAGATTATAAGACAAGGGCTATCTGTATTTTATCACTGCAACCCTATTTGTAAGTGGAATATCATACTTAATGTAGTTGATCCATGATTTCAAGAGTCTTCAACCTGTCGTTTGCTGTTAGCGTTCTCCATGTGTAAGTTTCTAGACCTACTGTAGAGCTTATGGTAAATATCTGTCAATTTAATCCATTATGCATCTTATGTATGTGCATTCATATAGTCAAAGTCCATTTAATTTGTGAACTAAATAGTATTTTAACATCACATATAGATTTCTACTTTTCACCCAGCTTCATAATTCTGGGTGCTCTCCTTCTGGTCTGTGAAAGGCATCTCCACTTAAAACACAAATGATTTGGTCTCAAGGGCATCTCAGTTTCATGGTCTAAAATATACCTACTTGAAATTTTGCACTGACAACTTTGAATCATTTAAAACAGGCATAGTGAGTTTACAGTTATCAATCAAAATTAGTAGTAGTACATAAGAGAGCCATCATGGTCACATTATTAGTTCCTCCTACAATGTTTTTAAGTCTTGATGTACTCTCTTTAGACGGTATCAGATCAACACTCACATGTGCACACACATACATCACATACATACAGAGAGAGAGAGAGAGAGAGAGAGACGCACACTAATGCTTGCATGTTAGCTGTGGCCTGATGAATGATTGAACTAACAAAAGAAAAATCTAGGCAAATCAAAATTTTACGTAATATCTGGCAAGCAAAACCATGACTAGTTCATTTAAGATGTAACTAAAAAGTGTATGAAGGGCAGAGACTTCAAGGCAAGGAGAACTTTCATTTAATTAACAGGAAGTCTAGATGCTACAAGAGAGCTAGAGAGCATTCCTATAAGGATTTTAATCTACACAAGAGTCTTTTTCTCCCTCTTGAAGCAACATAAATAGACATTGCTTTATAGCAAGAGCACCAGATCCCTGTGCATTACTAAAGGGGAGAGGGCATAACCTACCTGCCATGAAATAATCCAAGACCGAAATTTCAACAGCTATTACAGTAAAAAGTAGTCCCATAGTCAATAAGGGGCTGCTGTGCATGCTTGAGTACCTGTGGTTGAGCTCTTTAACCCATGTGAAAAAGCTGAGCACGGTGGCATGAACTGCTCATTCCAGCACTGGGGAATGAGAGACAAAACATCTTAAGGCTTTTGGCCAGTGAGTGTAGCCAAATACAAAAGCCCAGGTCAAAGAGAAATCCTGTCTCAAGAAACAACAAGACTTATAGTTCCTGAAGAGTTGATAGCTGCTCTATGCTCGCTTGAATGGTAACCATTGTCTCCAAGCCATCTACAACGATCTGAGTAGATTTGTTTGTTTCAACAGGAAATGAAGATACTGTCTATATCAACAAAAAGAATGAGAGAGGGAGGGAGAGATAGAGAAGGAGGGAAGAAAAGAGGGAGGGAGGGAGAAGAAAAGAGAAGGAGGGAAAAAGTGAGGGAGGGAAGGATTGACCAAGAGAGGGATTTACATTCTACTGTTTTGAACATACAGCTCTTATAAAGACTGAGATAGGGTCAGCCTAGGAGAGCAGTAAAGCTGGTGGATAGGAAAACCTAGTCGAACAAATCACAATTCAGAAAGAGTAAAACTTTATTCTACATGCTATGTGTGGTGGGTTTTAAATAAGAATGGAATCCAAGGCTCATATATTTGAATGCTGAGTCACCAGGGAGTGGAACCATTTGAAAGGATTAGAAGGATTAGGAGGTGTGGCCTTGTTGGAGGATGTGTGTTCTCTACATAGAGATTCCAACACACACACACACACACACACACACACACACACACACACACAAGCTTGTGGATCAGGAGATAGCTCTCAGCTACTTCTCCAGCACCATGCTCCTTGTCATGATGATAATGGACTAAACCTCTGAAACAGTAAGCAAACCCTCAATTAAATGTTTTCTCCTATAAGAGACTCATGGGTTCTCTTCACAGCAAGAGAATAGTGACTAAGATAGTATAGATACTCAAAACCCAGTTCAGTTCACTTTCTTCTATCACTATGAATCTGCCTTAAGAAAAAGCAACTTGGTTCTCTGGAGTCTAACTTCTTGAGTTCTTTGTATACATTGGATATTAGCCCTCTACTGGATGTAGGATTGGTAAAGATCTTTTCCCAATCTGTTGGTTGCCATTTTGTCCTATTGACAGTGTCCTTTGCCTTACAGAAGCTTTGTAATTTTATGAGGTCCCATTTGTCGATTCTTGTGCTTAGAGCATAAGCCATTGCTGTTCTGTTCAGGAACTTTCCCCCTGTGCCCATGTGTTCGAGATTTTTCCCCACTTTCTCTTCTATTAGATTCAGTGTATCTGATTTTATGTGGAAATTCTTGATCCACTTGGACTTCAGCTTTGTCTTGGAGGATAAGAATGGATCAATTTGCATTCTTCTACATGTAGACTGCCAGTTGAACCAGCACCATTTGTTGAACAGAGCTAAAGAGAGAATTCTCAACTGAGGAAATTCAAAGGGCTGAGAAGCACCTAAAGAAACATTAAATGCAGACCAATATAACCCTGAGATTTCACCTCACACAAATCAGAATGGCTAAGATGAAAAACTCAGGTGACAGTAGATGCTGGCAAGGATATGGAGAAAGAGGAACACTCCTCCATTGCTGGTGGGATTATAAGCTGGTACAACCACTCTAGAAATCAGTCTTGTAGTTCCTCAGAAAAATGGACATTTTACTACCTGAGGACCCAGCTATACCACTCCTGGGCTTATACCCAGAAGATGCTCCAACATGTAATAAAGACACATGTTCCACTACGTTCATAGCAGCCACATTTATAATAGCCAGAAGCTGGAAAACAACACAGATGTCCCTCGACAGAGGAATGGATACAGAAAATGTGGTACATTTACACAATGGAATACTACTCAGCTATTAAAAACAATGACTTCATGAAATTCGCAGGCAAATGGCTGGAACTTGAAAATATCATCCTGAGTAAGGTAACTCAGTCACAAAAGAACACACACAGTATGTACTTACTCACTGATAAGTGGATATTAGCCCAAAAGTTCAGAAACCCCAAGATTAAATTCACAGACCATATGAAGCCTATAGAGAAGGAAGACCAAAATGTGGATGCTTCAGTGCTTCTTATAAGGGTGAACAAAATATTCACAGGAGGAAATATGGAGATAAAGTGTGGAGCAGAGACTGAAGGAAAGACCATCTAGAGACTGCTCCACCTGGGGAACCATCCCATATACAGCCATCAAACCTGGATGCTATTGTGGATGCTGGGAAGTCCTTGCTGATGGAAGCATGATAAGCTGTCACCCAGAAAGACTCTGCCAGAGTCTGACAAATACAGAGGCGGTTGCTTGCAGCCCACCATTGGACTGAGAGTGGGGATCCTCGATGGAGTTGTTGAAGAAGGGACTGAAGGAGCTGAGGGGGTTTGCAGTCCCATGGAGGGAGCAACAGTGTCAATAGGCCAGACCCCCGGAGCTCCCAGGGACTGGACCACCAACCAAAGAATACCCATGGAGGGACCCATGGCACTGTCCATATATGTAGCTAAGGATGGCCTTGTTGGCCATCAGTGGGAGGAGAGGCCCTTGGGCCTGAGGGTGTTCGATGCCACAGTGTAGGGGAATGCCAGGGTTGGAGGATGGGAGTGGGTGGGTGGGGGAGCACCTTCATAGAGGCAGGGGGAAGGGAAATGGGATATGGGGTTTCTGAAAACCTGAAAAGAGGGAAATTTTGGAATGTAAATAAAGAAAATACACAATAAAAATAAAAAAGAAGACACACAAAAAAGGAAGAAAGAAAGAAAAAAAGAAAGAAAGGAAGGAAGGAAGGAAGGAAGAAAGAGCAACTTGGCAGAACAAAATAACTTGGAGACCTGGTTAAGAGTATCTTAACACTTAAAGAAACTTTTAGTGAACTTCTTTTTTCAGTATTTCTGAGCCTCTATTTTTACACCTGAAAAATGAGATGGCATCTACTTTTCAACTATCATGTAAATTAAGGGGAAGAGTGTTCTATTAGGTTCTGTCATCTGGTAGACCTCATGGCTAGTTTTAAAGGATCTGATTTTGTAAGTAGGCATCACCAATGGCAGCACATGCCACTTTTTGCCCCATGTAAGAAGTCATGTATGTGTTCTAGGAGCCACGTGAGAGTTTATGGAAGCTAGGAAAAACATCAGAAACCAGTTCTTCAGAAAATAGGGATTTATGATCTGGTTGCTGATTAATACATCTAGTCATAGATGTATAAATACAAAAGCAGTTGCCTCTTATATAATAGTGTTAATTTTTTTTTTTTGTCCTTGGAAAGAAACACAGAAGAATAAAGACTCAATTTAGTAAGATTGTAAATAAAAGTAGAGACATCATAAATTATTCTAAAGAAATTTAAAAGTATGTAAGATTGTTATGAAAAAATATAAACAAACAAATTGGATAATATATATTAAAAAGAAAAATTCCTAAAAATACAAAAGTTACCAACACTAAATCATGACAAAATATAAAATATGGGTAGATCTGTAAGTAGCAAGTACAGAGCAATAATTTAAAATCTTCATACATACATACTTCTTAAAATATATATATATATATATATATATACATATATATATATATTTATGCATGCCCTGGATATAGTGGCTTCACTAGAGAATTCTACAAAATGTTTAAAGAAGAATTAACACATTGGCCAAACCTTTCCAATAAGCTGAAGAACAGAATTAGAACACTAAAACCGGACAGAAACTACACACTACCATCTCTGCAGAAACTACACACTACCATCTCTGCAGAAACTACACACTACCATCTCTGCAGAAACTACATACTACCATCTCTGCAAACATTGATGCAAATACTCTCAACAAAATTATTACAAGCTAAACTTTAAAATATATTAAAAGGATTATACATAGAGAATAAGTGGAATTTGTTTCTCAAATGTATGGACTAATATACATAGATATAATAAACATAAAATGTTAATAAACATAAAAAATTGAGCAGCATAATATGTCATATAAAGAGAAACCTATATGATCATCTCAATTAAGGAAGAAAAAGGTTTAGAAAAAGTTTAACAAAGTTAAACAATGCTCATAACAAAAAAAAATTCAATAAGCTAGAAATTCTATCAACATAATAAAAACTACATATAAAAACCAACACTGATCATCATACTCAATAGCAAGTGACTAAAGCTTCTTAATTGACATCAGAAACAATGTATGGATAGCTTCATTTACCACTCCTATTCAACACACAGCTGAAGGTTCTAGCCTGAGAAAGTAGGCAATGTGAAATACAAAAGGCATGATTATAACCTTAAAAGTAGAAAACATTAAATACTGTATAATACGGCCATTAGAATTGGTAAATTAACTATGGAAGATAGTAGGATGGGGCTGGAGAGATGGTTGAACAGTTAGAAGTATGAGTCGCTCTTCCAGAGGAACTGAGTCCTGTTCCAAAGACTGTTAAACTGTTCAGAGCAGCGGGTTAATTCCAGGCACAGGGGATCTGGCCTTCATCATCATTTGTCCATATATTCACACCTAAACAGAGACATACATACACACACATAATTACAAATAACAACCATAAATCTTTGAAAAGTACCAGGATGCAAAAAATAATACTCAATGATTAGTAGATCCCTGTCCCTTAGCAATGAACAATCTGAAAAAGAAATTAAGACAATGATTCCATTTGCATTAGCATGAAGGAGAATAAAATACTTACATGATAAAGGTGACAAACCCGAGTTGAAGAAACTAAAGAAGATAGGTACATGGAAACATGCATGTTCGTGGATCAGAAATCATGATGCTATTAAGATGCCAATCCCATCTAAGGTGCTCTACACATTCCTATGTAATTCTTTTCAAAATACCAGGGGAATTCTTTGCAGAAGTAGAATTTCTGTCCTAAAATCCATTTGTTGTCTCAAAAGATCCTGGTTGTCAATAAATATTGGAAAAGAAGAGCAAAGTTCCTATCTCCTGATATTGAAACTTGGGAAATGACAGTAAGAAAATGTGATATCCTTTCTCCCCAAAACATTTGATAACTCAGAAACAACCATGTGATCCTCTAAGAATCATCATATGATGCCTCAAAAAAAAATAATTATAGATCGGTAATACAGGGCAGAAGCCAGATGCAGCTCCTCATAAATATTGGCCCGTTATTTTTTCCTTGATATGCCAGGATAACTCAGAAGGAAGGGACAATGCTTGAAAATTTAATGTTCACATTCAAAACAATGAGATTGGACTCTTATGCAACACTAAGAATGTATCCAACCGAAATATAGGACTTAAAACTATAACTCTCTTAGGTGAAACTATAAGGCAAAGCCTCATGGGCCCGGGCTCACAGGTACAATAGAAAGGGTCTAAGCAACACTAAAATAATAAATTTAAAAGATGGACTTCATGAAAATTAAAGTTTGTATTCCCAAAGCTATGGTTGACAGTATGACAGTATATGGAAGCAAGCCACAAAATGAGAGAACAAATTTTCAAATTGCATAATTATATAAGAAATGATATCCAGAGAAGATAAAGAATTCCTAAAACTCAACACTATTAGAGCTGATTCCAATGCTTAAGAACTGTAAGAGGCATTTGTCCAGGAAAGACACCTCAATGGCCACAAATCTCATGCAAACGTGTTCAGCCTCACTAACCATCAGGGAAATGAAAACCATGGCTAAGATGAGACAGTAGCTCATATCCCTTACGACACTATAAAAGTTACAAAGTAACAGATGTTGACAGAGTGGGAACTATTGAAATGCTTGTCCATTGTTATGAGAATATAAAATCGTAGACAAATTATAGAAAGAAGTATTGAAATTATCAAAAGAACTTTTAAAAATAAAATTACCATATGATGCTGCATTCCATTTCTGAGAATATATACCATATAATTAAAGGGTCATGAAGAGATATTTATACATCCACATTCACAGGAGCATGATTCATAAAACTTGAAGCATGAAAATAACACAAATTCCAAAAGTGTCTGAGAATAAATAAAACGTGGCATCTACATTGTTCTGCTCCCTTTGCTTGTGGTATATAGCATGACCAAAAAAGAAGAAAGACAAAAGAAGAGTTTGGCTTAAACTTTCAGGCCACAGTCTGTCACTAAGGGTAGAGCAGCCAGGAATTAAAGCAGAAACTCAAAGAAGAAACCACGAAAGAACTTCGCCATGGAGGAGCTCTGCTTGCTGGTTGACTCTCTGACTTGCTCATAGGCTCATAATTAGCTTCTTCACATAATCCAGAACTACCTGCCTAGGTATGGTACTGCCCCCAGTGGGCTGGGCTGTCCTATAGTAATTAAATAATGACAATCTTTCCCAGGGCTTGCTCACAGGCCAATCTGACCTGAATAGTTTCTCAAGTGAGGTGTCTCCTTTCAGATTACTGTAGGCTGTGTCAAAATGGCATTAAGGTTAGCCAGGGCATGTGTACAGGATTATAACAGTCAGTATTTGAAAGAAATGATATATTTAACATATTTCTCTGAAGATAAATGTAAGGCCAAGTGAAATGAACAAGTCATAGAACAGACATTTTTCTGCTTGAGTCCATTACATTGGGTGGTTGGAATGTTCCAGTGCACAGAGGAAGGTGTAGAGTGGTGATTGCTGGGGACAGATTTGGAGAGAGAATGAGAAGCCATTTAATGAATACAGAGCTTCATTTTGAAAACGAGACAAGAACTCCAGAGAGAGACGGTGGTGACATCAATACAGCACTAGCAATGTGCTGAAACAAGTGAGACACTTACAATGTCTATGATGGAAGCTTTGATATATGTATGCGTCATATATGATATATACATACGTATGTGTGTATATAAATGTGCATATATATTCACATTTCACTTAATAAAAATTGGAAAGTAACAATACAACTAACAGACAGTAGTGACCCTCATTTCAGTGTTTGAATGTGAATGACTCCTGGCCCGAGTCTCTCCATTCCTTTCAGATTCCAGTTGTCTCAGACTCATGTCTCTCTGAACTATTCCAATAGCCTTTGTGTCCCACTCCCTCCTCTGTATGTCTGTTTGCCCTCCACCTAGCTAACTTCCAGACCTCACTGAAAATATCAGTTCCTGGAAAATGAAAGCCCAAACCCTCCCTAACCACTTGCCTCCCAGTAAAAGTATGATACATGTGATAAGTAAAATCATGATCCCTACTCCAAGATGCCCCGGTTACCAGAAGTGGCCCTGTGCTGCATAGCAAAGGGGGAAGATTATAGTGGGATGCTCAGTATTATCCACGTGGGGCGGATCGAGTTCCTAACTAAAGTGCATTAGAGAGAAGAACCAGAGGAAAGAACAGAGGACTCAACCCAATGTTGCTCATCTTTAAGACAAGTAGAGGGAGCCAGCAGCCCAGAAAGGTGGTGGTCTGTAGAGGCTAGATGAGCAAAGGAATAATCCTTAGGGGACCCTGGCACTCTGGTTTTAGCCACTAAGGCCCACTTTGTATTTCTGACATTCAGAACATTGAAATAATGAAGATATGTTCAACTAAACCCTGAAGTTTGTGGCAATTCATTCTAGCTGTAATTGAAAATTCATATAGCCACTTAGTATCAATTCTCATGGGACATTTGGGTAAAATTGTCAAAATGTAATTATATTAACAATTTGGTTAACACCTGTCTCCTTCCATATCTGTCATGCTCATATCTGGCTTAACATCTTGCCTGGCACACAGTAGACTTTCAATAGATAGTTGATAGGTAAATTGTTTTATGGTGTAATATGCTGATTTCTTACAACAACAAAAAAGTGATTTCCTGATACTACTTCATGTGAGGCCTGGTGAATTTTTGTTGTTATTATTATTAATCACTTTAGAAGGAGACACACTTTGATTTACAGATGTGAAAAAATACAACGAATATTTAGGATGGACAAGAAAGATTTAGTATAAATGTAATGAAAACCTAGAAGAAGACAATTAAAACAATGGAAAGACCAGACATTAATAAATTATGAAATAAAATGGGTACTATATATCAAAAGAGTACACTGAATATCTAGGTATAGATAATGTAGAAATAGATATAGATTATATATATGGGCCTAGACATACATATAGATTTTATAGGTATATCAACTTTAAACAAATGATAGTATATTTTATTAATTATGAAGTTTATAATCTTGTGTACTTTTTAGCCAGGATTTTGGTGGAGAAGAAAAATATTTTAATTCAGAATTTGAACTAAAAGTATGAATACAAACTTAGGAGGTATTAAGCCTTAAAGGGGCATACACATGTCTTGCTCTGCCTACTAACTAGGTCTCTAAACACTGATCCATTCTGAATCTGTGAGCACCAGCAGAGCCTAGGCTGCAATCTCAGTGTGCCATTTTCCTCCCAAATCAACCATGACTGTGCACAGAAAATGTCTAACTCCAGGTCAGAACAACAAACACACAACACCGACTTGAATACCCTCAATTTATTAACAATTCTATTTAAGTTTTGGAAAATGCATTCTAAAAGGTCAATTTTACCTTGTTAGTCAGATCTCTGAGGACTGTTCATCTCTCCTGGATAAGTCTCAGTGTGATTATGGGATGCTGACTGACAGAGTCAAAGCACAGCTACAAACTGCCATTGACATTCGAAAGTATACCACAAGAAACGTGGGAACTGAGGGCTCTTTTTTTTTTTTTTTTTTTTTGGTGTTCTTGTTTTTCCATCTCAACTTTCTTGTGTCCGACGTTCAGGTGAAACTGGGGAAAACAATAACCCGGATGCTTGAAATGACCTTCTTTTAATTAAATAAGACAACAGCAGGGTTCGCGCTTTCCAGTGCAGCTATTTATAATAGTTTTGAAACATCAGAAGGTTGGGTTTCTACTCAAAACTAAATTGCCAAGGCACATACATGACTAACGTAATCAATCACTGAGCAGAAAGCATAAACAATTGAGATCTAAGGGTTATGAAGTGAAATAAAATTAAATGTTGCCCAGAAATGATGTTAGAATTAATAAAGACAGGAAGTAAATGAGTTGTTGCCGGGATCTCGAAGATGGGAGAGAGAGTATGACAGCTATTAGGCCTGTGACGAAAACATTCTAATTCTGGACAGTGGGGCGGGGGCGCGGCTCTGGGTATACGTTGAACTGTGTCCTTTAAAGGGGTGACTTCTACCCCGTGTGAGGAGAATTTGGGTGAGCTTGCCTGCGTTCCCTCCTCTTCCCCTCTCCTTCCTGTTCCCTCCCAGTCCTGCTCTTAACTTTCCCTAGTTTCACTCCCTTGTCTTTTGGCCTACAAGGTAATCAAATTAATTCTTTTAAAAAGTCTGATTTGTGTGTTCCCTCTAACTACCAGAGCATTCAGAAAGCTAGAGGAAATTGCATCCTTTTATTTTACTAACTTCAAATTAGAGCTTTGGGAATTTGTCATGCAAATTTATGCAAAATACGAACATGGATATGTTACTATTTCAATTCAGAGGCAAGAAGGCAGTCGGTTTTAAAAAATTTAACAAATCCACCTCACTGTTACTCTCATTTGTCAGATCTCAAAAAAATAGGAATTACTTCTGACTAAAGTACGTTTTCACTATTATATGCATTTCTAATAGGCATTAATAGCACATTACACATATTAGATCCATTAAGGGAAACACACATCAGCAAATTTTCGTGTGCCGTGTGCATCAGCTGGAGCAGACATGATAGCATACTTGATTAAAGTACTAGGAAAAAGCACTTCTATCCAAGAAGTATTGAACATAGCTACCATTTAGTTTAAGTACATATAAATTATATTAACTATGTTGGTTCCTAAGTGTTTAAATTTAACAGTGCACCAATCTTCAGCCTCATGTTCCTCTGACTCATGCCTCATGTCACCACAGATTGGATACATCAACGTATAAATGTAGTACCAGGATTCTCTTATATTTTTCCATGGCTGATACTTGTAATCTAAACACTTTCAGTAGTACTTGCCAGGTTTGAGCAAAAGTACCACACTCTTTGTTTGTCTTTCACTGGAAATTTGTTTGGTGTTTTTCAATTTTTAGATCCTTGAAAATTGAGTACAGTGTGTTTTAATCACACTCAATCTCCTACCTCCTGGGAGACCCACCGCTACCCCACCTCCGCCTCCCCAGTGATTTAGATTTTATCCTTCCTCCTTTTTTTTTTTAGCCATCAAGTCTAGTTTTTTCCTTGCCCTTGGATGTATGCCCTTCCTCTGGAGCACAGTGGACAGTCCTGAAGAAACTGACTGTCTCTCTCCCAGCAGCTATCCATTGGGAGAAGGACTTGCCAAAATCTCTTCAGGTAGGGATGCGACTTTACACCCACCTCCTATCTCCATGCTGAGATGTCATCAGTCTTGAGCTTACACAGGTCTTATATATCCTGTCCCAAATTCATGTGTTCAACTGCCCTTCTGTGTCTGGAAAAAATCTCCCTGTAGTCACCCACTGCTTTGGCTCTGACAGTCTTTTTGCCCATCTTCTATAATGATCACTGAGCCTGGAGAGGGAAGGCGGTGATACAGATGTCCATGTAAGACTGAGTTTTCCAGTCTCTTCTCTGCAGCTTAACCAGTTCTTTAGCTCGGTGTTAATTGATATTTACTGCAAATGAAAGCTTCTCTAATAAGGGTTGAGGGATGCTTTAATCTGGGTCTTTGGGCCACAAGTCCCCTGGTCTCACATGGAAACTTTAAAAATAAAACCCAAATTTAATTGACCTCTATTGCTACATATGCCCAAAGTATTATAAAAACATAGCAAGTTTTACTTATAGCCAGTGACTAAAGACTAAACATTTTATTTGCATTTGTTTCAAGACCAGAGATTTATTGAAACAATATATAAAAAAACATTTTTTAAACGTTAGTAAATACAGTCTCATTTTACAAAGCAAAATACTCAAAATTTGTGCCAGTTTTCCTGTGGTTTGTAAAATCTGGTGTACAGTATGTTTGGTGACTGAAGCCAAATTGTTGAGATGGAAAATACAGTCCCAAGCTAATACATAGCTTATCATCTTGCATGCTCACATTTATCAAATGGAAGGACATAGAATTCAGTACAAGCATGGCTTACCTTTTACAGGAGCAAATACATCACAATGTTTTCTTAAAGTTGTTGTGCTTCCTTTTTTCCTCTCAAGTAAGATCATCCTCAGCTGAACGGGAACCTTGAGAATAACAAGAAACTGGGCTGGAGAGATGGCTCAGAGGTTAAGAACACTGGCTGCTCCTCCAGAGGTCCTGAGTTCAATTCCCAGCAACCAAAAGGTGACTCATAACCATCTATAATGAAATTTGGTGCCCTCTTCTGGCCTGCAGACAAGCATGCAGGCAGAAGTCTGTATACATAATAAATAAATCAATCTTAATAAAAAAGATAAAATGAAACTTTGAAAAGAAAAAAGAAAATAGCAAGAGACCAGATTCCTTTTCCCCCAATGAAGAAACCTTTATCCATTCACACTGTCCCTGTCCCTGTCCCTGTCCCTTGTACTGATCTGACTTCAGTATCACAAACGTTTTAAAAAGCAACATTTGAAACATGGCTTAGAATATAAGCCCACACCGACAGGCTGGACACTGTTTGTAACAAACACTTAAGGGATTCTGATGGGCAGCACTCTGAAGGTTTCTTGAGTCTCTTTCTTTCCTAAGTTACTTCCTGTTCCATTTCCATCTTGGTTCCCCACAGTCACCTTCCCTACTGCAAGAGCACACCGTATTTTAATTCTGTGAACATTCACGTAAACTTGTACAGTTAATCTTATGAATCTTTACTCTTCCTTCCCTCCCTCCTTCCTTCCCTCTTTCCTTCCTTCCCTCCCTCCCTTCCTTCCTCCTTTCCTTCATTTCTTCCTTCCTTCCCTCTATACCTCAGGCTGTTCTCAACTCTGTATGAAGCCAATGCTGGCCCTGAACTTCTGATCTTCCTGTTTCTGCCTCCCTAATACTAGATCATAGGCATGTACCATCACTGTAGGAACTGATCAGTTATTCAGCCACAAAGTCATCTCCCGCAGGAGGACCTAATTGAGGATTGTCTGAGAGACCAAGGATTGCTGAGGCAGACAGTGCCAGCCAATCAGGACCTGCTGTTCAGAAGAGATGCTTTCTTGGGACCAATGGGATATGGGTGGAGGGCATTAAAGGAACTTGCAGCAGCATTCGGACTTGCTGCGGAGTTTCTCACCTGCTCCCGGAGTCTGTACCATTCAATCCTTACCACCTCACCTCCAACCTCCAACCCCCAAGGGCAAGTAGGCTCAGCCAGCAGGCAGTCCAGGGCACAAGCAGCACATCACACCAACGCTAATGCAATGCTAAAACCTGAATTTAGGACTTCATGCATGCTATATAAGCACTGTCACCTGAGCCATGTTCCCAGCTCCCTCAAAAGACCACTTCTAAATTATTACTCTTTAATAATCTAACAATTAAACCCAAACCCAATCATAGTCTAATTATCACACTAGTCTGATAGATCTTTATAGCCTAAGTTTTGGCCATTAATTCTCTCCACTTAACAAAATACTGAGTTCAAAAGACAATAAAAGAAGACATCAAAAGGGGTAGTCATAAAAAGAGGCTGCAAAGAAGAAAAGAAAGAAAAGACTGCATAAATATACGTTTTTTTTTTTAAAGTAAAAGATAGTGTAGGTAGAAAGGGAGAGTCTAAGTTATGAAGTACTCACTTTTGTAGTATAAGAAATGGCTGGTCATCATATCAGTCATCTGATGGAATGCACTGACCTCCAACTCCCTGGAGACTCCACCCCTAGACCCAGTACTGTGACAGCCTGTGCATAGCATGGCTCCCTCACATATGCATTAAACATGTGACTTGCCAATGATTAATAAGAGGAATTCAACGATAAATGCATTGATAACTCCTCGTGTAGATAAATAAAATTTAAATGCATACACAGCATGGGATGGCTATGATTAAAGTTTTTTAAAACAGAATTCCCAGTTGCTCTGGCTAGTTTTGTGTACACTCAACACAAGCTAGAGTCATTTGGGAAGAGAGAACCTCAACTTTGAAAATTCCCTCACAGACCGGCCTCACCAGACTGGCCTGTGAACAAGCCTGTGGGATATTTCTTGATTGAAGTTTGATATGAGAGGGACCTGCTCATTGTGTGCAGTGAGATTGGTAATTCTGGGTGAAGTAATAAAGCAGGTTGAGCAAGCCATAAGGAACAAGACAGTAAAGAACCCCTACATGCTCTCTGCTTTGGTTCTTGTCTCCAGATTCCTGCCCTATTTGAGTTCCTATCTTGGCTTCACTCAGCGGGTTATGACTTAAGAATACATAAGCTAACCAGGCTGCTTTTGGCCATGGTGTTTCATCACAGCAGTAGAAACCCAAACTAAGACACCAGTGATGGCAAAAAATGAAGGTGAGAAACCGCTGTGTGCTGGTAGTAATGTCAAAGGGTACACAGCTACAGAAAGAATCAAAATATACATGATAAGCTTTAAATCTGAATAATCTACTTCTAGAAACTGTTTAAAAACAAACTATGAAAAACATAGCACAAGTTCTGAAACCTGTTTGGAATACAGTTCAGACACTCTCTCAATGGCCTTCTCCTCTTCCTTTATGCATATCACGATGCCTACACTGCAGGGCTAACAGTGCCTTAAATGATCAATAGCTGATACTAAGTAATAACTACTTCCCTTTTGTACTACACTCAGCTATTGAAATGATAAAAATCAAAACTGAATTTTCAGGGTTGCGGGCATAGATCAGTGGCACAAGACCCTGGGTCCAATTTGCATTATCTGAAAAGAGTTTGTTTGTAATTTTCCATTCTTCACATCTTTATCTATCCCTCACTAAAAAACACATACTTCACCACCTATCATTGGTCAGCTAAAAAATAAAAAAAGATTAATTACTTACAGAATGATTATACAAAGTTATAGTCAAAGGGATTACTAACGTAGTTCTACAATATATTTTTGAGCATATTGCTCAAATGCTTAAAATGTATTTTTAAAAAAAAAACTATCTGAAAGATTTTATAACTGGCCAGCTTTATGACAATTTAAATTTTTCCATATGGCCAACAGCTGACAGTATTATGCCAGCTTTAATGTTCCTCTCCTTTTTTATGCATAAATATGCATTTTTCAAAACCAGATTTAAATTATTGAGAAAGGAAGCATGAATTTTTATAGAGTTTGTGTTGACATGGGGCTTTGTAGTTTTAAGATAGACCTTTGGTGTATACCTTCTCTGCCATTTTTCTCTGTAGAACACATTAGGTTTTAACTCTATGAGATACTTGAAGAGATACGTATGAAGTCCCTAGCACTATTGCACTATTGATTGCTTTATAATGAATATGTAATAATTGCCTATTCCTACCTAGACTTGTGACCATTGGGTCAAATTCTTGAGCACATATGAAGGTTTCCATTTGAGTCCTAACCCTACCACTTCTTGATTTCTTTTTATAAAAAGTGAGGACTATGACTATATCGTACGCATCGCAAAAGGATAAAACATCTCAGATATGCATATGCACTTGGCTGATGGTAAAAATAAGCTGTAGTCTCCTGACTGTAGCACAGTGTGGAACCAAGGCTCTACACTCACACACATCTGGGAAAGTGTAATGGAGAATCACAGGCTCAATGGAGATCACAAGCATAGGAGCACATGAACCTTCACTTTGAAACATGGCAAGGGGCATGTAGAAATGCCTCATAACTACCTAGAGATCATTTTCAGACCATCCCTTCACCCAGTGTGAACTTGCCTGTAAGAGCTAGTACTGTTCAAATAAAACAAAAATTCAGTCCACATATTCTCAAAGTATTCCAAGGCATCTGACATCTAACCGTGTCCCAAGAACTAAAACTTCACAATTTCTACATGCCTGCATTAGTATAATTTCTTTCAGTTTTCTTCTTCACATAATGTTTGAAATAATATCTAGTATCATAGCACAAAACTGGTGCTTTTCAAAATGGATCTTAAGAAACACTGCACAGGGTCTAGTGAGATGGTTTATTGAGTAAAGGTGCTTACTATCAAGCCTGACCAGCTGAATTCAATGCCTAGGACTCAAGAAAAAGGAGAATACTGACTCCAACAGGTTGTCTTCTGACATCAACACATACATCATGGCATACACACACACACACACACACACACACACGAATGTAATTTAAAGGCAAACAACGACCTCTGTAATGTAAGTACACCTCTGCAGTTTCCATGTGTCACTCTCTCCAGAGTAAACAACACTGGTATTGAGGATGTGACCTCCACAGGACTCCAGGAATCTGGAAAGTATATGTGGACCTTTGAAGACCAAAAGTTAAAATTTATTCTGGATCCTGGTATATTTGTAATCAAAAATACTCAACTAACAGAAAATAACAAAAATATGCATGTGATTTTAGGCTAGGCCAAACTTTCTTTAAAAAGATGTATTTTAAACAAAAATCATAAAATTAGAGTCATCTTACACAGGTAGGGTGCCTCTTCCTCACAACTATATAAAAATAATCAAATGCTTGTGTCTGTTGTTCATTTTCCCTTACTTATTTATTCATCAGGTATTTGTTGTGTGTATGTTTAAATTTCAAGTCATTAAACATATTGGTTCGTAAATATGTTCCCAGTGATGATTGGGTAGCTGTAATGGTGTTAACTGTTGACTTGACAGAATCTAGAATCCTTTGGAACATGGGCATCTGGCAATACCCAGGGTGAATTATCTTGAGAGTGTTACTTGATTTTGGAAGACCCATTTAGTTGTGGACAGACCCATATTCATTGCTAGCCTTACTGCAGATGAGGTGCGATCAGTTACTTCAAACTCCTGTTGCCTTGATTTCCCCACCAGAATGGATGGTCCACTCAAACTGCGAGAGGAAATAAAAAGAAACTAAGCCAATAGCATTTCACAGGGGTTACCGAGCTAGAAAACATAACAATAAAGCAATTCAAAAAGCTGCCAGAGAAAGAATTCATATTTCTAGAATATGAAGTCCCTGAGGATTCCCTGCATGTGCTCCTGAATTCCCATGAGCCATGCAGCAATCTGCTCGCTGACGCTGCTTCTTACATGACTGGGTTGGGTTTCTCGGAGATCCTTCTGTTTTGGGTTAACTATTTTGTCGGTTTTGTTCATTTGCTGCTTTTGCCAAACCTGAGAGAAGTTCATCCATACTTTTTACTTCATCTCTTTCCAGGGCCTGGCTTAAACAATGGCTATGTAATAGATTTCCATGGTTTCCATAGCTCTGCATACTATTTTTAATTTAAGATGGATAAATGAATAATTCCTATTGTTCAAATTTTGTCATTTCTTTATTATTTATTTATCCACTTACATTCCAATCACCTCCCCTCCCCCACTGACTTTTACAATTCTCTCCCCTCATTCTCTCCAGAAAAGGGGAAGTTCCTCTTGGGTACCACACAACCCTGGGAATCCACTTGCAGCAGGACCAAGCACATCCTCTTCCGCTGATGCCCAACTAGGCAGACCAGTTAAGGCAAAGGCAATTCCCAGTAGAGGGAGGGAGACATTGACCCCCAACAAAACCTTCAACCCAAAATTTACCAAGTCCTCAAGATGCACAGGAATAAAAATGGAGCAGATATTGAGGAAATGGTCAACCAATGACTGGCCCAACTTGAGACTCATCACATCAGCCAATCCCTCACACTATTAATGATACTCTACTATGCTTGAAGACAGGAAGCTAGCATAAATATCTCCTGAGAGGCTTCATCCAGCAGTGGATGGAAACAGATGCAAAGACCCACAGCCAAACATCAGGCAACAGTGCTCAAGAAACTTGGAGTAGAGTCGAGGGCACAATTTAACAATCTGGACGGGTCAAGGACACCATAAGAAGACCCTCAGAGTCAACTGACCTGGGCCCACAGAGACTGAACCACCCACCAAAGAGCATACAGGGGCTGGACCTAGGCCCCTCCACTCATGTAACAGATGTGCAGCTTGGTCTTCATGTGGGCCCCCTATCAATTGGAGTGGAGGCTGTCTCTGACTCTGTTCTACTTTCAAGCTCACTAAATCATTGGTTTTTCCATTGCACCAGTGGCCCTACCAAAGAGCATTTAATTTTGGTGGCTGCAATTTTCAGTTTCAGCCCTGACATTTAGTCTTTGAGATCTTTCTCTCCCTCACCCACTTAAAGTATGTGAGATGATTGCTATTGATCCTTCAAAACCCTTGACAGCGAATTCCCATCACTATTCCATGCTGCTACTATCTTCTGCTCATCCCCTTTTAACGTGCAAGTTGAGTTCTTCATGGTTCTCCATACGACAGGTGATTTTTCTTGTTACATTCTGAGTAAGTTCTTCACACTCTTATTTGACTGTGTGACTCCTTTATATCTTCAGCAAGTTGGCTTGGGAAAGAGACTTCCATTTTACCTCTACTGTGTCTCAATAGACACTCCCCCACTCCCACCACAGTGAGGACACAGTGGCTTCTGACCTCTTCAAAACCCTAGACTCCACTTGGCCTCTGGGACACAGCCCAGCAAAGGACAGAAGGGGTTTTTTGTTTCCTCTAGGTGAGAACAGAGCCTCTGGCTCCCCATCAGCCCTTGCTGACACAGATGGAGGTAAGACCATCATCTTTTCTGTGATGCTTGAACATGGTGAGGTAACCTTACTTAATGCCTTTTCTGTTTCTAGGAGAACATTTATGTGGTTCGTCAGCCAACAGCACAAGACTTTTCTTGGGATACTCTGTGTTGGCTTTTTCATTTCCACTCTGCGGTCACTAACATGTCACTTATGCCCAGCTGTTGCTAACTCACTGCCTTCCATGCTGTCTCCTGTGTTCTCCTAGGGGACTTTTACATGTAATGTTCAGGGTTTGGGTGGGGGCAGGGGGTTAAGAGGCTGTGGTTTCTTTGTTCGATGTTTTGAGAAGTCTCACTATGTAACTCTAGTTGACTTGGAACTACTGTACAGACAAGACTGAACTTGAAAGCGGTTTCAGTTTTCAACAGCATCCAGCAAGAAGAAGGAGATGAGTATGTAGCCTGTCTTTTCTAGAACTAGAAGACAATGCATTTGTGGGTGTGTATTATTTCTCTAAAGACTTTTCTATCCTTGTATCCATTCACCAGGAGGCTCACATGGAACAGTTTTTACATGTCTGCTCTAGCCCTCCATGTTTCTCTGGTAATTTTTATTTCACCATTAAAATTTTTCAATCTTCCCCACACATTTGACTGCACGTTTACTACAATACTCTGTTTCTTGGAAAATGTAACAGCCACTACCACACGGCCCAATTTTATTGAATAGAAATACAAAGGTGGTATGTGATTATTCCACTTGGGCAAACATGAGCTGCTACCCCTCGGATGTTTCACAGACATCTTTCCAAATGCACACGATAAGAGCCTGATTATTCTGTTAATTTCAGCCTCACCTGAACAGATGTTCCTAGCTGATTTTCTTCTACTTGTGAACTGATAGTCTCATTTATTCTGATTATCATTTTGTGTTTTTATTGAGCATGAACTTCTACTTGCTCATTTCCATTCACCATTCCTGTGTGAGCACCTCCATCATCTTTTACACGGTTTGCTTTTGATGTCTGAAAAAGCCAATAATACCCACAAATCTGCTGTGGCTCAGATGCTCACTGCAAAAGTCTTTTCCTTTTCAGTCCATCTCCTGGAGATATTTGCCTGACAGGCAATAAAACAAGTTTAGAGAAATAATGTCTCATTTACTTGTTTCTCCTTAATTTGTTTTTTTTTTTTAAATCTTATCTTAAGCCTTTGTGTGAGAGAAAAACTTCATTGTTTTGAGCCTATCTCATGAACTAAATATAAACTTTGACAACATTTCAGTGAAACGGTGTTTATTTGGAAAACTTAATGAAAACTAGCAAAGCTCAGGGACAAGAGATGGCCATTGGTAAAAATGCTCATTGCACAAACCTGAAGACCTGAGTTCAGATCCCCCAGGACACACAGAAAAGCTAGATGCAATTGCATGCAAGCACCTGCAATCCCAGCAGATTTGTGGGAACTGAGAGGTGAAGACAGGGGAATCTCCAGGCGCCCACAGGCCAGATAGTCTGGCTTATGCAGCCAAGAAGACACTCTTATTTCAAAGAGTATAGAGAGATGAAGGTTGACAGGTGAAGACTGTTCTCTGATCCTCTGATCTTCACATGTGAAATCACAGAAACATATACATGTCACATACATGTCACAACACGCATATCTCTTGATCGTGTGTGTGTGTGTGTGTGTGTGTGTGTGTGCCTATTTTAACTTGTGAGAGGCAAAAATGAGAAACTCCATATTGAAAAACAATAGTTATAGCACCTGAAAAATGACCTGAGGTTCTCATGTACACACTCACACACACACACACACACACACACACACACACACACACAGAGGCACGCATGCGCACACATACAGAAAGCCTGTTTAGTAGAGCGTGCTATGCTGACCATGCACATGTTACATGTCAAAGGCTTCTAAAATCCAAGTGACTTTGACTCTTCTTATTTTTGAATTAGGAAAGACACTTGCTTCTGGAAACTCAGATGACAGGTAACACAAGTCCACACACAAGTCCACTAACTGTAAACTGGTTTGAGTCTCTGAACAACCCCTTTTGTCTTTTCCAATCCTCTAAGAGAAGATGAAGTAAATGCACACGGACACATCCAGCCTACTGCCTTGTTCCCCTATCTCAGTTCAGTGTGTGTAGTGTTGCTACTGAAATGCCCAGCCCTTGGCTCTTATGATGCCATTAGAGAAATCCCTCCCCGTTCTCTCTTTCACTATGGTCAAAACGGTTCTTTTCAACGTACTTCATAAGTTGTCTCCTCTGGCATCAGTGGCGTTTATTACAAGCTTAAAGTTCAGCAAAAGGGACCCAGTTATTTCCAGTTAATCCGTTTACTGAATGCTAGGGGCTATGGTTAGAATTTTGAGGCTGAGCCCCTTAGGATCTCACAGAGCAGAGAATGGTTCTGGTCCCAGTCAGATGAGTCAAGGAAAAAAGCATCAGTCAAGAAGAAATCTGACGAAGAGGCAAGAATAACACCAGTGAACAGAGAGGTTGAAGACTGAGGCCAAAGAGTAACCATAGGACAGAGAACTCATTCTAGTTGCTATCACACTTTGCTCTGACTCTTAGAAAGTGGTTTTTTCTACAATGTCCTTAACAATGCTTTACATAATTTTATCTCCAATTGTTTTATAATGTGAGCATAGTTGATCCTCCCACTTGAATCTGACCCTTCCAGATGTATTATTAGATGTATTATTATCTAATGGATATGACAAGATATACTCAGTGTTTCAAACATATGTAGAAACCACACCGAATTTCCTTCCCCATAAAATGCATAGTTCTCAAAGTAAGTATATAGCCAAATCACTTTTCTCCAGTGAAACTATATTTGAAGAATTCATCAAGGCAGAATGGGGATTAAAGATGTATGTGCTTGTCAGGCAATGGGACTCTTCCCTTCCACCTTAACGTCTCTTCCCTTCCACCTTAGTTACCCTAATAACTTGATAGTATGTTCAAAACCAGAGCAACTAACCTCTACTTTCTTTGGCTCTACCCAATGTAATACAACCACAATTTTTGGCTAAACATTTTTGAAGCATTTCACTCTGTATAACTTCCATTGTAATACACTAGAGTTTGAATATCATGATATGCAACCCAATGACAGAGCCCAGGATTTGAACCGAATGGCATCTTTAATTGAACTATCTTTTATGTGTTTACGTGCATTTCAGCCTCATTCCTAATGGAAACATTTTCTCTCGGCAGGAGAATGAAGGTTTCTGAGCTTCGGGAACCTGACAACTCACAAGGCTCTGGAGACTCCCCAAACATGCAAGATTAACAAGGTCTTTCCCCAAGGATTATAAGGCAGAAAACAATTGGTGAGGAGATTCTCTGGAGCAGCTACCAGAAAGTTCGGCAGGGAGCTTCAGGGATATGGCTTCAGTTAGCCCATCCCTCCCACTAGAGTAGACTTTCCCATGATGCAGCTGCTTTTGAGTCACCTATCTTACTGCAAGCAACCCCTCACCCATAAACCTGTAAGTAACCCAAGAAACTCATTCTCTTACTGAGCTAGACTTGAAAGAAATCATTTCATTATTTTATCTTTCTCCCGGGGTTGCGGGCAGGGGGGGGGGGATCATACAACATTGGTCACTATATTATAAGCATTGTGGGTTTACTAAATACAATATTTGGACAGAAATGAAGACCTTCACTAATCTTTAACAACCATAAGAGTCTTTTCGAGGAATGTGTGAAACATGCCACTTTGCATTGTAGCAAAGATGGCCGATGAGCAAAGCCTTCTCCCACAGCCAGGGGAAACCTTCTGCTCGAGTGGAAGCCTGTCTGGCTACAGACATCACTGCATCATCTTTGAAACTGGCCTCTGACTATTACTGAGAACTCTTTGCTGCACCAGTCTCACACTGGTACCTGCTCTCCAGGGCCCTCTCTTTCTGCAGGATGGAAAAGGAGAAATTGCTCATTTTGGGATGCTCAACACATTTATGTTTAATTCTTCATATACTTTTCGAGCACTTTCATGTTGATGGTACCTTGAGGTCTTTGAAGTTTATTTCTGTACATTTTCTTGTCTCCTGGAACACATATCCCCTTTTCTACATTTATCTGCCTTTATTTCTCCCATCAAATCTATCCGTAGCTTGCAAAGAAAAGGGACTTTAATGTTTTCCCTTGCAGTATTCCTTCCCCAGAGTCAGTGCCAACAAATTGCAACCATTGACGAGCCCTGGTGTGTTTGTACGCTTCTGTACATCAACAGTAGAAACAGTAAGGGACGACAGGCAACTGCAGATTGAGCATCCAGCATGGATATATAGTGCTAACATCCACCACTTGGCAAGCTGCGTTCAGGGAGGCTTCCTTAGCTCCCGTTCCAGGGTTATTATAAAAATAAATCTTTTAACATTTGTTTGGGATTAAAAGTGAGGGAATCTAGACTCCCGTTTTAAAATGCACATCCTGATGAATAATAAACACACTTAGTAAATATACATTATGGGAGAATTATATTCTGCAGCTTGTTGTGTTTCACTGAAGGCGCTTTCCACATAACAATGAATTACAGAACCCCAAATCAGACTGAACTGGGAGCAGTAAGCTTATAACATGTACCATCCCCTAGAAATGGAAGCGGCCTACAATGAGGAGAAAGAGAAGGCATGAAGAGGGGTCCCCATGAGAAGGAAAGTGTGCCCTAGAAGACATTCTGAGACAATCCACAGGAAGCTCCTTGGAGAATGCTGGAAAGACTGCTGAACTCAGAGCCAGCAAAGGAGTAGGAGCCGCCATGGCCACCAGCTTCTGCTTCTCAATTTCCTCTGCTACCAAAGGCACTTAAAATGTCTGTGCAGTGCACAAGGCCTCATGGACACAGAATGACACACAAGCTATGCAGTTGACAGCACAGAGGGCAGCGGCCCTGCAATGTCAGGAAACAGATGACAATTAAAAAAAAAAAAAATGATCCTCTATCGTTAGCCCTACAGAAATCTGTGAAATTATCACTGCTTCTCTAACTCCCCTCCCCAGCTAACTCCTAGCCATTGATTGGACCTTATTCCATCCATTCTTCCTCTACTTAGCTTTGCCGTGTGCACACTCTGCTATAGCCAGCCATCTTTGCTAGACAGCACTCCCTGCATCCCCACATGCAGGTTGAATTGTCCCGTGCTTATTTTTCTGTGGGTCCTAATCTATGTTGAAGAGACTCCGATGAGCACATAAACTGATCAGCTGGAGAATCTGGATTCAAACCACACTGCCCTCTTTTACCAAATATAAGACTTGCTACATAGCTTAACCTAGCATGTCTTCCTCTGATATCTCTAAACTGATGGTAGGAGTACTATCCCCTGTCATTTCAATAGGATAAGAAGGCTTAGGCCTCCTGTTCAGGGTCTGGTACATAACTAAATATTCAAGATCTGTTCGGTATTACCTAACAAGTCAGTGATAGATGTCAGCTCCACGTCACCCCTTCTAAGCAATCCTTGAGTTTATCAGCAGCCATAACACAAACTGGAATATAATATATAATATATAATAAAATGATTGTATGATTTCTAAATCTCATAGCAAGAGGCGGGGAGAGATAGCTTAGGACACAGGAGTGAGCCTTGGCTATGCCAATTTTTGGTGCATGGGATTCATCCACTCTTGCCTAGTGCCCCCCACCCTAGCCCACCCCCACCCCAGTCCACCCCCACCCCATCTCATTCCATAACAGTCAGCCCAACAAGCAGAGGCCTGGACCAGACACAGAAGGGGAATATTGGGAGAGATGCTATTTACTCTGGGGCCTTGTCAAACGATCTGCTCTTTATCCAGAACTGGGTAAACAGCAATACTTCTGCAGAGACAAGTAAACACGGTCGTGTGCGATGATTTCACAAACAACTATTTAATAGTCCATTACCAGCTTTTCCAGACAAGCGATCACTGGGCCTCCTTTTCTGTGGAGAGGGCAGCCATGGTTTTATTTATGGCTTGGGGCAGTCAGGGGTGGAGAGTGGGGATAGGTGACACTAAAATTACTTGTCCCTCTCTGAAGCTTTCCAGGTAAGCTGTGCACAGACTCAAGGACAATGCATTGAGGCTGACTCGTCTGTCACCCCTGAAAAGCCCGGGGAATTTTAATTGAAATTACTTCCAGCATTGGCACTTTGCCTTGTTTGCAATTTGTATTATGAAATAAGAGGGGTGACTTTAAAAAGAGAGAGAGAGAAAAGATATTGACAGCCCTCCCTCTTACCTAAGAAATAAACAGAATTCCTTCTTCTGTTCTGTTCTTTTCTTTTCTTTCATTCCACGGAAGGACAGTAAACATCTTTGGCTATCGACATTCAGAAGCTGACTGAAACAGAACGGCAAGCTGTGGTGGGAGAAGGTCCCCAAAGCAGAAACCTATTCACGGAACTGAAAAAAAAAAAAAAAATGAGCAGAACAAACAGGAAGCTCTCCAGGTTTCCATTCTCCATTTCAAAGCAGCGTTAAAGCTTCAACAGCTCCTAAAAATTCATGAACTCTGAACACAAAGTTCAGACGACTTTCTCAGCATTGTTTTTCCTCCTCATTCCCATAATAGTTTGTTTGCTCTCTCTCTCTCTCTCTCTCTGTGTGTGTGTGTGTGTGTGTGTGTGTGTGTGTTGGTGAGCACTCAAATGTACGCATGGGCAAACGGAGGTCAGAGGTCAACTTCCGGTGTGGGCCTTCTAGAGCTAAGCACCTTGATTCTCATCAACTTGGAGCTTGCCAAGTAAGCTAGATCAGCTGGTCACCAAGCCCCAAGATCTCTCTGTCTCCGCCCCCGAGCCCCCAACATGGAGGTTATAATAAGCACATGCCGGCATGTCTAGCCTCTTACATGTGTGCTGCAGATTGGGTCCTCATGCTTGCACAGCGAGTAGTCCTGACTTAGTTACCTTTCCAGCCCTCAGGATAGTATTAAAAACAAACTAACAAAAACAAAACAAAACAAACCTAAACTAAACTAAAATCTAATAAGCTGCCTCAGTACATCTTCTGCAGTGCACCTACATCCACCCCTCTTCCTGTGAGTTTTCTGTGCTGGAATCTAGAGCAGCTGCTGCCCTTGTGGCTTGGGAGCAGTTTTCCTCGTTAATCCACACCAAGCAGCATGGATTATTTGTAAAGAGCAACCCTGTGAACGAAAGGGGGTTGTTTAGCTAATCAGAGGCACAGTGAAATGATAGAGAGAAAAAAAAAACAAATCACCCTACTGAATGGGAGCAATTTCTATAAACCTCTTAGTTCTTAAGGCCAGATCCATGCTGGAGATAATGTTCCCTGTGAATAATTATTCCCCTGGGATGGGCTGCTATGATTATCTATCCTGTTAGGAACCAAGGCCTTGGAAATCCAAAGGCAAGCAGTGCTTAGGCAGCTCTAAACAGTGGTTAATGAGGATTTTGAGGAACTATCAGGGCTGTGGGAGCCACTGCAGAAATGACCCCTGAGGATAGATAGGTAAGCCATAAGCTCTGAGCTTGCCTTTCCTTGTAAGACCCTCGCCCCACGGTTTCTCTGTCTACTCCTCTCCCATCTGCTTTTGGACTGAGTTCTCTAATTTATTCTCCTTTGCTCATCTCTGCCTTTTATTGTTATTTTGACATGGAGTTTCACAAGCCTGTAGCACGGGCTGGCCTAGGACTCACTATCCAGTCCAGGCTGGCCTCAGACTTTCGGTGATCATCCTGCCTTGGCCTCCTGAGTGCTGGGATCGGAGGTATGAGCTTCGACACAGGACTCGCGTTTTCTTTACAGGTCTATCTCGGTTTTGTGTGGGAGTCGATTATAAGCACATTCTGGTTCCCTGTTGTTATTTACTTAATCAAAATTAGCTCTTGCACAACACTCTTTCCATGCCCAAAAGGGAATCAAGTTAGGATAATTTTTATTTTCTTACGTATGATATCCCTGCTTATTTGAAGACCATTAACCATTGACAGCGGAGAGCAGAATCAAATTCATGCTCCTAACAAAAACAAAAACAAAAGATACCAAAGTTTTAAGAACCTCTGCAAATCAGGTTCTGTTTCTCTCTTTTCCTTTTGTTTGATTTTTCTTTTAAACACTAGTTCATCATAAATGTATTGTGTTCTTAATAGTTGTCAGAATCTTTAAGTGTGTAAGCAATATGGGCTGGAGAAGAGATACAAAGGAAAGCGAGAGGTTTCCTTTTCTCTCCCAAATCTGCTCCTCATGGTTGTCTTGTAAGGAAATCAAGACAGAGCAAACCTAAAGGTGCAAACACACCCAGAAGCCGCACATTCATACACACAAGGGGTAGAGTTGAACAGGCTTCACCCAAAGGGCGCATCCTGACCTCTGAGTCTGTGCTGATCTCCTGAGAGACTCCGGCTCTTTCTGGACCCACTGAGAGGAAAAATGACAGAAGGGAGACAACACTTAGAGGCCAAATTGTTTTCCTTCTCAAACCTGAGCATGCCTATAGAGAGATTATCTTGTATATTGTATGGTTGCATCACCTGTCAATTAAGAAAACTACAGCCTATTGGAAAGGATAGAATAGAAGGCGGGACATCCGGGAGGCAGAAAGAATTCTGGGATAGAATGAGACCTGGGAAAATTCACCCGGAAAGATGTGAGGAGACAGCATGATACCTAGCACATATCATGTAGCAGAATGTAGATGATAATAAATGAGCTATATGAAGTAATGATCTAGTCATAGAAGAGCCTAGCTATATGGCCAAGGTATCTGTAAATATATTTTAAGCCTGACTCTCATTTCTCAGAGCATGGTGCTGGGAGTAAGAACTAGACCTAACTTCTAAACACACTGGGTAAAACGTGTGGTGGTGCTCTCTCTTCTGACAGATCGTGCACTGGCTGTGTGCAGTAGAGACCATATCTCTCATAGAGTGAGTTTCAGAAAGGTGGAGCACTTGACTCAGCAAGGCTGGAGCAGGTCCTAATGCATGAGTTACTCAACAGCAGGTAGTTCCCACTATGATGAGAAGGTTCATGTGCTTCCGGCTCCACTACACTATCATGTCCTTCTGGGACTTCACAACTCCAGCTGACATTTTAATGTCCACATGGTTCCCCACTTGCTTACGTGATGCATGGAGTCCCTTTGCTTGGGGCCCTGTGTCTTCTATCACAACACTTACTGAGCACACTTACTTCTCTGTCAACTTGACAACATCATCTACAAACTAAGAGCAAAGCAAGCATCCCCATCAGTTCTGTAGCTCCCAAGATCCCTCACACAGAGCTCTACAATAGAAAGAGTAGGTGTCTGTCCACTGCACATCTGGTTATGCCAACCACCAAGGTTTGGAACGTTGGGTTTACGAAAGAGATCTCACTTCACCATCATCACACACAGAAAGAGGTGAAATCTGGATTGATTAGGCAGAGCAAGAAGGATGGTTGATTCAAAATGAACTTCCAAGAGATGCAAACAGGAGGGCAAACAGACCCGGTAGACTGATTTGGGTTTATTACATTGTTAAATGAAGCAGAAAATGTGTACTGGTCAAGCCTGGGAAGACAGTAACTGAATTTCTGAAGAAAGAGGCACTGAGGGAATGCATCCTCTGTGTCCCAGCATCCATCTGCTGAAGCCTGACACTGCACTTGATTGATGGGCCATCTCAGAGGTGAATAGCCTCAGTGGCAGACACCCCACACACCAACTCAGGATCCTTCTGAGCTCAGCTCGTGTTTTCAGTCAGCTTAAGGTGACAAGTGCAGAAGGGAGGAGCCACCTTTCACCTTCAGCTGAAGTTTGAGCAGCTCCTTAACTCAGTGTCTTTCTGAGATGTGGGCTGTGGGCAGTAAACAGCATTCTGTCTGTGGCCTTATCTGTACGGTGGCACGTGTTCCAATCCCTTGAACTTTCCCTTTCTTCCTCATTGGAGTTATATAATCTGGCCTGAATTTTAAATCCTAAATTTAGAAGAAACTATTATTGACTTATCTGAAATGCTTTTTTAAAGTGCTACAGAAAATCTAAAACTGTTTTATAGGTCAGCAAATAAGGGATTGGACTCAGTAGCTGATTGATTTGCAATCAAGAGGAAATTTGGTGCGCCATGATATTGTGGTATAGCTAACTGAGTTGTTCTGCTCACCAGAAAGACTCACCTAAGTTTGGTATAATCCTCTAATAAAATGAAACATGAAATTTTATCTGGCCTTGATTTAGTGATGTTCTGAGTTCTCAGAACCATCCTGACAAACATCAACCCCACAGATGCTCGCACATTCTGCCCTTGCCAAGGAAGACCTTGTGAGATTCTAGACCTTCTTCAAGAACACAATGATTTTTAAGAGCCCAAAGGGTGGAGTTCTTGGAAGAGACCAGCCTAGACATAACGGAAGCATAAATAAACCGTGCATCTCATACCTGCTCCCTGCCCTCACCAATGCCCGGTCTTCCTTCTTCCTTCCCTCCTCCCCTGTCATGCTCCCCAGCAAACCTCCAAGTCCCTCTAGCCCGATTTACACTCTAACTATACACTGCTGGCATTCTAGAAACTAGTTAACAAGAGCTGAAAATGAGCACACTATGCCCAGTAACATCTGCAAGACAGTTAAAGTTGCTTAAACATCTGCCCCTAAACCAGACAACAAAGATAAATGTCACCCTAAACTTGTACAGAAATGGTGCCGACCCAGGTTTTGCAGGATCCTAGAGCTCTTACTCACAGCATCAGCCAAGCACATGCTACCTCACAGTGCCTTGCCACATTCATGCTTTTCCTCTGCCTTGTAAACCCTTGCTGTATCACAGCCATCCTCACTTACTAATACCATCGAAGCAGATATGAGCAACCCGCAGGAGGGTTTGTTCACAATCACTGCTCCCTGCCCACCCCTACCTTCACGTACACTAAACCCTTACTTCACACTGTAAACATTCACACCTTTCTTGTCTCATATGGGCTTGATTGTGACCTCCTTCCTAAACTTACCACTCTTCCAGTTTCAAACTGGCAAACTGCCCAGTAGTCAGGCTAACCAAATACATGATTGCAACCACAGGAGAGAAGGCTGGGGTTCCACCATTTCTTAAGAGATAGAATTAAAAATTACTGGGTACATGATACCTAAAATGTTGCTAAGCCCCACTACAAAATCCAGGACTCAATAGATACAGAGCCTACAATGTAGCAATGTTTTTGGAGTGGTTTTGCTTAAAAAATAACAACAAAAACAAAAACAAAAAACCTTACACTACTCTATTAACTTTGCATCTGTTTCTCTCTCACTAAAAAGGAAAGCACAAAAGAATAACATTATTTAAGCTCCCCAACTGTCTAAAGCCCAGACAAATAAGCTTACTGCATTTGTGTGTGCTTTTATGCACTTTAATCAATGTATTTCCCAGTTTGAACAAGACAATAAATTAATTCCTGTCTTTTTAAAGCTAGTTTCCATTTACTCAAAGCTGTCGCTAGACAACTTATAAGCAGCCTTGAAAAGTGTGGGGGGAGGGGGATCTGGGGACTCTTTGGTCTAGACTTTAACCTACCTGTACATTTTCATCCTGACCCTACCTCTAGCTGAATCTGTGGCCTTGAGAAAATTGTGTAACATTTATGGGACTCAGTTTCCTCATCTATAAAACATGGGCAATGGGCTAGGTGGTTTTTTTTTTTTTTTAAGAGGACGTTCAGTTTTAAAATTCTATTATTATATAAATCTTTAATTCTTACATAGAACAAGTTGAGTCTGGAAGGCACTGGAAGTAAGGGTACAATACTGTCACACGAGGAAGATAACCTCTATCACATTTCATTCAATTTAAAATTCACAGCGAAGTCAAATTTGCACACACTGTGTCTGAGTGTCTGAGAGCAACAAAATGGGTATTTGGAAGGAGCTGGGGGCAGGGAAAGGGAACCTGTGGGCTCTGTGACACAGCACATAGCCTGGGCGTATTTCCCATCACTGATGGATTTTAAATTTGGGACTATGAATAGACCACAGCGAACAGCTTGAAGTTCTTTGGAACAAACAATCTCTCTCTTAAGGTCACTCCTGAAGGAGCTGCAATAATAGCATTTGGCATATGTAGATAGAGAGCTTTGCAGGCTGGTGCATGGAGAATTATTCTCCACATGTTCCAAAAAAAGATGATCCATGATTCAGGTGAAAAGAGAAAAAAAAGAAAAGTCAGGTACATTTTTTGACAATGGCGTGAACCCAAACAAGTGTAGAAAAACAATCAATATGGACGTCCTCAATAAAATCCCCAATCCACCATGAGTTTGGTGTTCAGGGGGGTCTGCACAGGGATAATGGATTTGGTGGCCTGAAGGAACATTAGCGATTTTAATAAAAGGGACTTGAAATTGCCAGTATTGGCGCTGGTTCCAAGGAAGCCCTGGAGGTCTGTCCCTAACAACAGGACGAACCTAACTCCTCGCCCCTCCACTTCTTGCCACTCTGTTTTGAAATGCCATTTTTAAACATGACCAGATCATTTCTCTTCAAAGAGAAAAACTCACTCAAGAGCATCGCCTTAAAATTCCTGATCAATGTTTTCAGTTCACCCAGATATTAAACCAAATTTCCCAAAGTCTGAAAAGCTAATTATGCATTCAATTAGAGTTTCTTAATACAGATTAAAACTCTGAAGTCTATTACAAGACTATATTTAATTCAACTGCCATTTTATCCATGCCACGGATGTGTAAGTGGTAACAATGAATATAAATTATAATACACGCCACAGAAAGAATGCTATTTGTCCAAGTACCTTACTAAAAAGAATTAAATTTTGCTATCAGCTCCGTGATCTAGTTAAAATTGGTATTCTTTATTTGGTCTTTCAATGTAGTCCAATTTCCTACTTTGAAAAACAAATTCTAGGGAATAAAGAAAAGAGATTAATTTATCATTAAGACTCTGCTTAATTGAAGTCAATTCCGAACAAACTTGAATTCAATTTCTGCTCATTAAACTGAATGTGCTCTGCGCTCCTCTCTGCATTGCTTTGAGCAAGCAGCTGAGAACAAGGGACTAACATCAAAATTATTAAATTGAGGAGATTTTATTTGGTCTTCACATGCCAGAGCCGCTTTGATGAGGAACTGTTTTGGCACCGAAAGGAGCGACGAGCAGCTGGAGGAAAAATCAAATGAAACTAAGCCTTGGAAAATTGAAGAAAACGCAAGCTTAATAATATTTAATAATTAAATTTCCACAAACAATAGCGGCAAATGAAGTAATCTGCAAAGTCTGTGAACTCATTTGCATAATTGATGCCGGTCCCCTGTAAATGAATAATGAAGATAATAAAAGATGTTGCTAAAAATGGGCACAATAACAGCAAATTTCATCAAGCCGCGCTCTCTGATTAATCTGCTCTCGCAAATCAGCAGCGAGAGGGGAGCGCGTGATTAACCGCGCCGAGGCCGGCAGCCGGCGGCGGCGCTGCCCTTTCTCTGCGGGTCTCTGGGCGCGGCCCACTCGCTCCCCGCGCCTCTCGCCGCAGCTGCCGCTGGGGCTGCGGTGGGCGCAGCTCCTCTGCGCCTCCGCCCTGCCCGCTCGCCCGCCCGCCGCCGGCTGCCGCTTAACCGCTTCGCTGCTGCCCTGCAGCCCAAGATGTCCATGCATCTCCGTACCCCATCCCGCACTAGCAGGGCCGCTGCACGGAGTGGTGCGTGATTCAAATGCACCTGCAGACTTCGTGCCTTCGCATCTACAGATTCTGGATAAATTGAGCATTTGTTTTCAGGATGGAAGAGGAGGTTGCTAAGAGGCCTAAGAGGTATAGGTAGATCTGGGAGATAGGGAACTGGGAACAAGGGCGCTTCCTAGGCCCCTCTTTTCCCCCATCACTCTAAAAAGAATGCCCCTTGAAAAGATGAGGTTTTTAAACACTTTTAATATCTCATTAGGAAAAAAAAAAAAACAAAAAACAGGAGACAAAGTCAACTTCCCACCCACATATCCCCTTCTCCCAGAAAGCAACCCACCAAAGAAAGAAGGACAGCTCAGAATTTTTGTGGGCTCTTTTCTGCCCTTTAATCAAAATAACATTTTGCAGGTTGGAATAAGCATACGCTTCTGCCAGGTCCAAATACATGTCATGTGGACTCCGGGAACTTTGGTAAGAACCCACACTCTGCCCTCCCCCAGTTGAGTGCCGCGATTTCCCGGCTTGCTAGGAGAAAGGTTGTCTCAGTAAAATAAAACTGTTCATAAACCGTGATTCCAGAGCGACACTCGCTTTACAACTCCTAGTTTGCAATCGATCCTAGCCCAGGCCTAACAGAACTGACTCGGTTTTCATATGCTTATAGTGGGCAGTGTTTCATGCCTCAGATACACCATGTCAGCCATGCAAAACAGGGTGTTATTTTTGTTCGCTTCCTGTATCTACACCGCAGTGATTTTTGTTTAAAAGAAAGGTCACAATTATTTTCCATTATGGTGGAATGGAAACATTCTAGACATCTGAGAAACAGATCTTTAAAACCCGGTATTGAGTGGGGAAAAGCAGAGTTCGTTCGAGTCAAAGTGCAATTGAATCCATTTAACCAGACCAGCTTTAACCAATGCAATAAAACCACTGGCTTGCTCCTGGGTCAGAAGGACCACCATGCCTCTCTTGTGTTTTTGGTGTTTTGTTTGTTTGCCTTTGTTTTTGTGGCCCCGCCATCAAATAAACCTTTGGTTTTTTCTGCTAAGTGACTGGCTCATTTGTTGGGTTCGATTTTTCCTGGTGCAACAATCACACTGTACATTTCTCTAATCCCCTTCTATACGTGTAGGGAAATTTTAGAATCGTGAAATTCTGAGCCAGAAAGAATTTCCTCATTTTATGTAGAAGTAAATGGAGAATCAAAAAAGTTGAGCGATCATCCTGTCTGACTTGAGAGCTAATTCCACCACCCTCCAGGTCTTCCTGCTTCTGCACCTTCACCTTCAACCTCTTGGGAGGCAATGACAAAGGGGTCCTCAACAGCATTTCGAGGAAATTAGTGGGCAATGGATGCTGGCACTAAAACATTTTAGAGATTCAGGAGCCAAGGATCATAGGCAAGCCAGAGAGAGCGCACAAACTCTGTACAAAAATAGTAAGAGTACACTGAGGACTGTGGAGAGAAAATGACAGCCTGTACGGCATCTCAGAGGAGCCAAAATCACATCGAGGAAGCAGCTGCAGGAAAAGGCCGAGTCCACAGAACAGAAATAAATATCCAGGAGGGCCTGTGAGAGAAAGTGTCTGTGTACAACGTCTGAGGAAGTAAGCACAGGCAGCTTCCTGAGGGTGAATTAATGGTAGGCATGGCCCTGTTTAGGTGAACTTTGAACTGTTGTAAGAGCCTACTCCTTGGAACCAGGTGAGAAGGCCAGGGCCTGGCCACACCAACTATGGAATGCAGCATCCTGTATCCGGTCAGACCTTGGACAGGCAGAAATCCAGCAGCACAAACACAGGTAAAGACAACTGAAGCTCTCTGATCCTCAGTCTTTGGCACATGCGGGATGCATGCCACCCTCCTGATGAGGAGCCGTTGTTGTTCGGTGAGGTAGGATTTGAACCTGCAGCCTGGTTTCATGACTGCCTCCCTATCCCAAGTCCCTCAGAAGTATAAGGCAGAAATGTGTTTTCCAGTGTTCCAGTTTACTGACTTTTCAAGTGAGGAAGTGATCCTGCTCATTATTTTTTAGAAATAGCCACAGTTTAGAAATGACCTGGGCTCTCCTCTGCAATGAAAATAAATTCCTAGTTGGTCAGTCTTCAAAGCCAGTTGAAACTCATCCAAGGTATTGTCATTATTCTAGATCACCATTGAAATGAGGGAATAGAAGGTGAGGTTTTACGGCCAACCATTTGGGGGGGGGGGGGGAAGTTCCCCTTCTCTTTATCTTGTTCTGCCTTTTAATGAGATCTAATCTTAGGAGTGGATAGATAAATTTTGTTCCTGTGTTTCTGAAAGATCATGAGTTACCATACCTTTGCCTTGCAAAGTCTAGACTCTTAATTCTGTCTGGAGAGAAATGATGAAGTCTGTTTAGTTGGTTGTGACCACACACATGAGACATCAAACTTCAAAGGCTGACAAAGGAACAAATCAGATGCTGACCATCTACAACACAACAGTAAAGAGACATTGTTGGTAACCTGGGCACAGGAAATACTCACACTGTCTCCTGCTTACAGCCTGATTATAAACGAAAGCTGCACGAAACGAAGACTTACTTCCACACAAGTAATTCGTCTCTGATGAATAATGATATCTGCGTTGTGGGCCATGGCCCAGACAGTTAGTTTCCTCTGGTCATAATTACCTATAACTGTCATATGTTTTCTCATTCAATTAAACATTTCTTACAGAGATGCAAAATTTTATTAAAATGCTCAAGAAGCTATTAAAAATTAGCATACGAACTAAAAGGGGACATTTATGTAGGATACCCATAAGCTATTTAAAGCATCATTTATGGATACATAAACATTTTCAACAGTTAGTGACTATCTTCCAATGGCGGCTAACTCTTACGTGTGATAATTTCACTGTCTGGATGGTACTCAAGCTAAAGTACAAAATATTTACCTTAGTTGGTTTGCTCAGAGTTGTCCGGGATTTTTGCTCAAGCCTCTGAAAACAGAATCCCAGTTATCAACCCTTCTCTAATTACTGTGCCTGTGCTTCTCTCTGCTGGAAAGGCAGAAGGAAGCAGAGTGGAACCCTGAAAGCCTACATTCCGTGCCCCCCTTTTATCATACCATATTCAGTTCAGTCTCCATGGACTGAGTACCCAAACATGTTGGACATCGAGGAGTCAAGGGAATGGCTCTGGTCCTGCTAGTACTTACAGCCACCTGGGCCTCCTACCTGAGTGCAGAAAATTCTTGTGAGACATAGGAAATGCTGTTAGTGTGTAGCCTCAAAAGTCTAGATGTTTTCATAAGAAGAAAAATATACAGTGAAAAATTTACAGTCGCTTAATTCATGACCTCCCTTTTTATGATGTGTTACCCAGCTCCATGGACCTGCATTGGAATTCCCCACTCCCAGATACCAGAAGACTGACTTGTTCATAATACCAGCTGGCTAATGACACTCATAGGTTTAAATCTAGATTATACCATAGAAGGCATCCTGGCAGATCTTGTCAAGTGTCCTTGGCACACCTTGGTTCGTCATATTGCCATCTACCTTGTTTACTTTGTACTAATAAAATATCCAAACCAACATGACTTAAGAAAGGTTCTTTTGACTTCCAGTTCTAATGGGGCAGTCCATAATAGCAATGGAAGCTTAGAAGCGGGCAACCAAAGTAGGACACTTTGAGAGATCACATAGTCAACCACAAACATGAAGCAGAGAGAGTGAGCTGGCAATAGGATGAGGCTGTAAACCCTCAAACCATCTCAGTAATATGCATTCCTCTAGCAAGTCTCCACCTCCCAAAGACTCCACAACTCCCCAACAACACCACCAACTGAGGACCAAGTGTTCAAAAGTATGAGCCTATAGGGCATGTTTAAATCATCACAGCATCTTTACCGGTAATGGTTTTCCATATGTACACATGTGTGCTGAACGTGTATGTTTTTCATTCTGGATGTCAAATTACAGGTTTTATGGTGGCTTTAGGAAACATCAAGGCACATTATATGTGCCTATAAATTGTCTGGAAATTAGCAATTGATAGATGCTCTGGAAATCTCTGCATAGCTCTAAAGGCATCACTGTGGCCCAGAAGGATTGATGCACAAACGTGGGACCAGTGCGCTCAAGAAATTATGACTAAAGTATGTCACAACTCCAAAGGATGCAAACGGAATGTAAAAATGGCTTCTAGAAGAGAATTCCAGGAATCCATATCTTCAAGGCGGTACTCTCCAAAGCCTGTGTAACAGGTGCTACTACCAGCACCTAGGTTAAGAAGCTCCACTAAAACTGTTTGCCTCTTGGAGACAGAAAGGACAGAGCAAATGTCAGGGATCCCCACAATTCCCTCAGTGATTCATGTTCCTCTCCCTTTCCTGTCTGTCAGCTTTAATGTGGGGATTTTTACTCTGTGGTCACAAGACGGATGCTTTACCCAGGTGTGCTTTATTTCTGCATTCTAAGCAGAAGCAAAGGTGTGTGTGTGTGTGTGTGTGTGTGTGTGTGTGTGTGTGTGTGTGTGAGAGAGAGAGAGAGAGAGAGAGAGAGAGAGAGAGATCAGTTTATCCCTTCTTCTTTGTGCAATGCTTTTAACCAGTACAGTTTTACATAAAAATTATGAGCAAATTTGTATCATCTGACCTTAGTCAGTGAAGAACCCAGGAGGTGTGTATCTGACCTGAATAAACTCATGTTTTCCCAATAAGGAAAAGGGGGGACATGAGGACTGATAAAGAACCAGTAATGACGAGTTCAGGTAGCCTTCCAAATCACTCAAATGTCTCTGTCACACAAACTAAGGAGGGGAATCATCTCACCTCCATTTCTGTTTAGCACTGTTGCAAAAATAAAACACAAAATGATTTTCTCTCCTCCATGGCTCAAACATCTTCCTTGGCTAAAGAGGTAACATGCTTGTGACTGTAGGAGGTGTCCTGAACATGTCCAAAAGCTTCCCAAGAGACTTTGTAGTCCAGTAACTAAATGTACGCCTGCATTTTACATGTGACATAGATGAGTATTTTTGTTTGCAAGATTATCAGCAATTTCTCCTTATTTCCCCAGTTGAAGAGGCTTCTCTAATTCTCCCTTGGTAATCTGAGGTTTTTTGGTTTTTGTTTTTTGTTTTTTAAAAAAGAATCATGTGCTAGTTTGTTGTGTACTCAGAGAATCCAAGCATCCTTCTGGATCTTATGCTCATATGATGCTGTTACATGTCTACAGAAGGTTGTCTGTCTTTGTTCTGAGAGTTGATAGGTTGGTTTACTCGAGTAAGTAGGGCTAATGGGATGTGTGTGCTAATTGTCCACTTGCTCCAGAATCAAGTGGGAGACAGACCATTGGGCATACCTATAAGGGGCTGCTAAGGTTTGGGGTAGTCTCTGGACAAGCCTGAGGCAAATTATCTTGATTAGGAAATTGACATCAGAGGTCAAAACTCGAGTATGGACATACTGGGAAGGGAATCCTAGACTGTATAACATAGAGAGGGTGTGCTGAGAACTACCATGCACACGTGGATTGCTCTCTACTCCTCACTGCAGATCAGCCATGACCAGCTACGTCTGCTCCCTTGAAAGTCCTCCCATAATGGATTTAGCTTCATCTGTGAGCCAAAATAAACCATTTCCTCTATTAAGCTGCTTCTATCAGAGTAATTTTACCACAGAACCCAGAAAAGAAACCAAGACAAGTAGACAATGCTTTAAAATATGAGGTAGACATGAAACTGACCAATCTCATTATTCCACTATGTCCAACAAGAGAAGAATGAGGTGAAAATACATTTTATTGATGAATATCTGTCTCATTACAAAGCAGTTATTGGGAGGCCAGAGAAATGGCTCAGAGATTAAAAGCATTGAGTTCAGAGGACCTGGGTTCAGTTCCTAGCACCCATATGGCCTATAACTTGTAACTCCAGATCCAAGGCATCAGAAGCTCTCTTCTGACCTCCATGGGCACTGCACAACATGATACACACACTCCGCCACACATCCACTCATTAAATACATGTCTTTTAAAAACAACATTCTGTGTAAAAGAAAATTATTTTCAGGTTCGACACATCTATCAATTGTCAAACGAAGACAGATATGTTCTACTCCAGGTGGCTCTTGGTTTATTCATTATTTACCTATTTTGAAGTCATTTCTCCATTCAGCAGTATTTCAACTGGAGGAGAAGAGAAAAATAAAACCTTGAACCAGGCACCTTAATTATGTTATTAGTACAGTTAAGGGTTTGCTGAGGAGGAGACTGGACTGGAGCTAGTTGTAAGAGGTTTGTGCTAGTCTCCAGCTTTCAGTTTTCCTTGCTGTTTCTAGTCCCTATTGCCGTAGATAATGGAGCCTTGGATGATCTCAAACTATCATGTTTGAGCACGATTTGGTTACTATCTGTCAGAAATCATAATTAGCGTCAAAAAACATTCAGTTCCACTTTTGTACAAGGCATTGGACTAGCTGTGGCAGTGGGGGCATTTGGGAATAGTGATGTTCCAGCAGTCTCTTACCAGATTCACATTTTCTTAGAAACTTCAATAATGAGTACATAAGTGTACAACATTCAACGTGATGGGAGGGAGACTACAAGCAGGCTTTTTTTTCCTTCAATAATTAGATTCAGATTCTTAGGAGTCTGGCTGAAGGCACCAGCAGACGTGTATCATCTCATCCAGTTATCCCAAAAGGGAAGTTTGAATGTTCAATTTACACAAATGTGTTGACTTAGGTTTTGCAAATGAAGGACTTTTTTTAAACATCTCACACTATGCTCCACATTAGGCCCGGCTCTCAGACTCTCTTTGATTGTAGCGCAAAGACTCTCAGCTCTGCCAATTACTGTGTGACCTTAGGCAAGTAACTCACTTAACCTTTCCGAGCATCCCTTCCTTCATCTTTAAAGCGGCGACAAAAATCTACTCCACAGAGCTGTTATGGGGAAAGAAAAAGAGAACACGTTGGAGGAAAAAAATCATTCTGTAAAACGTAATGTGTTGTGCTTCTTAGTGGTGTTTATTAATTCATTCAAAGGAAATATTAAGGAATATTTACCCAGTGTTGACAAGTATTGACCATTTAAGTGGTCTTGAGCATGGAATAATTTTGTGGAAGTACCTCACAGTCTCAAAGACCAGTCAAAATGGCCAGGTAATTGGAAAAAATCTCTGCTTCTGAAATGAAAGCTGGGGTCATAAAAAGTACTATGCTTCAAAAATCTCGCTCAGGGTAGTCCTGCTTTGCAAGTTTTCACAAGCAATTTCCAGGATTGCTAAATTAAACAATCCTTGGCCTTTCGAAAGATCGCACAGTCAAACAGACATAGTCACCACCTCTTTATTTAATGGAAGATTATCAGTGTGTACGTTCTCAGTTATAAAAGATGGTACACTAAAATTAAAAACACATGGATGAAATGGACATATTTGTCACAAATTGACACCACCCCAAAATCTACCACTGTTCCTGCCTTTGTAACCTAAGTTTCAACTTTGCTCCACTCAAAGGATCTAACAATGGAAATTCCATGTAATTCTTACCTAGTAAATAGCTGTGTCAAACCATCTTTTTACCCATCAATCTCCGGTTGCTGATTGTTACCAGACAGGGTCTCTCTGGTATCCAGTTTTTGTATCAAATGTACACAACTTTCACATGACATGGTGGGAGGTTTTGGCTCAATTCTGGTAGTCTGGGATGGTTGGCTCACTAAATAAAATCCATGCTTAGGACCGTGCTGCAAGTTTTTTTTTTTAATGGATGCTTCCAAATATTTGTGGGAAATTTCTAAAGTGGGTCTTGAGCAGAGGGTCTTAGAGAGGAAAAGGGATCATTAGGATCTCTCCTTGGCTAATTTAGCCGAGTACATTCCACAACTCTCCCAATCAGTATATTAAGCAGATGTGGTCTTTGTCTACCTAGTAGGTCGTGTTAGACCTGTCAACACTTGCTGTCTTTTTATCACTCCACCGCCGCCAAGTTCCCTAGGGTAATCACAGACAGCTTGTCAATTTAATTGCAAAGAAGCAGGCTTTCTTGTCCCTATTCCAATTTTAGCTGCTACTTTAAATTGTACATGAGCATTCTTCCATGCTGTCTGTCCTGTAAAGAGCGTGGACCTCTGCAGGCCTCTTCCTGGTGATGGCGAAGGAAGTAAGGCTGAAGCCAGGCTTGCTGATAGAGCCACATTCGTGGTTTTAAGTTGCTGCTTCAGCACAGAGAGCTTTTCCTTGAGCCTTGTATGTTGTCATTCCATGCCAGTGCTAAATGATGTTTTTCCTTTTAAATGTTCCACTTTCCTGCACATATCTCTCCTTTCTGGGTAATAGAGGATTCATGGGCCATCTGGATTCTGAAACATCTGGACACCGAGTTTCTGTGGAGGAGAGTCAAAGGGAAGAGATAATCAATGGCAGGGTGCCTCCTGAGAGACTTAAATCAGCAGTGGTATTCTGGTTGTATTGCTCTGGGAAAGTTGACACCAAAAGTAGAAGAAAAGTAATGCCACACAAACCCAGTGTCTCAGGAATACAGAAAGTACATACAAGAAAATAGAACATTGAGATATAATTGAGGGCAGGCTCTGAAAATATCTCTACGCTACATATCAATTGTAGTGTTCTTCACTGTGTGAATTTTGGATTTACTCTATTTAGATAGACTCTTCGTAATGCTAAGCTTAGATGATGTGAACGCAACACATTTCACCTTGACTATGTAATTCAATTTAACACTTTTATTTTTAAGCATGGACTTGGTGGCACAGACCTGTCATTCCTTAGAGAGCTGAGGCAGGAAGACCACAAGTTCAAGATCACTCTGGACTTATAAAATAACTTTGAGGACAGCCAAGGCATCTTAGTAAGATACTGACTCAAAATAAAAACAGAAAAATAGGTAAATAAAAGAGAGTTGGAGAAGCAGTACAATGCTGGACAGATGGTTGGGCTCCTATTCAGTCCCCAGAACTGAACAAAAATGCTACCATTAAGTACCAGTTACACATAGTAGTTAGGATCAGACTGAGACAGTTGAAAATTTCACCTTATTAGAAATTGTAGATGTCATACCACTGAAGTCAACCAAGATCTGTTTTCAAATATACAGAAGGAAATTAGTATAAAGGCATAAACAGTGCTTTCCAGGCCAGGTAGAGGTTGAAATGGAACTTCTGGATCCAAACGTCAAGGTCCAGGATAACCAGAAAGGGTCTTAGTAGGTTTTGACAGAGTCTCCATGCCCTCCCCCTATAAACTTGACTTCTGAATGTCTGTATGCACATGCGTGAATTATATGCCTGCCTGGAGAGGTGTGGGGAGTCAGCTGATAGTGTTCATACACGCTTGCCCAGGGGCTGCTCTGAAAACATGCAGAAGGCCACTCCTTCCAGGCCATCAATCTCACTGTTGGGCAGCATCCAGTGCGTCCAATAGGACTACACAGTTCAGTACATTCCAGTCAGGCATGAGCTTGAAGGTCATTTATCACCTTCAGCCCATCCCTGCTGATCCACCATCTTCCCTGAACTCAGAACTGCAGAACCAGAACAAAGGTCGACTGCCCACCCCCTTAGGAGCGTCTACTCTCAGACAGTCTCTGGGCTCCTCCTTTAAGTCTGCAAAGGTTCTGGACAGGCCCTGCTCAGATTCTCTGATTTGCTTCTTGTATTAATTCAGAATTTTATTTCCTGTTATGGTATTTTCTTGGGTAAATATTTGTTCTTTTCCTTAGTATTCCCTCCCAACCCCCCCCCAGTTGAATAGTTAAAGCAACTGCTTTTAATTAGACATACCTTCATTTAAATCTAATGACTGTCCGGAATAAGGAACTATAAACAGTCTCTGGTTCCTGCCCATTCACTGTGCCCTTAATTTCCTCTCACTGCATCTTCAGTAAGCCTTACAATGAAGTACAATATTAGTGCTCACTTGCATGATATCAACCTTGTATGAAGAGAATGAATAAGAAATGAAGTTCTTAGCTATGATCCATTCCAGATTAGCCATTTTCATTTATAAAACTGTTTATTTTACTGTGTCAGTTTGAAGGTCAATCTAACTTTAAATTGCATATTGCAGAATTTCAACAAAGATCTGAGACCTGTCTCTGCTTCTTGTAAGACTAAAGGTGAAAAGCTGACTCTTAAACAGATTAGGCCAGGTTTAAGAAATGGACCAGATCATATTGATATAAAGCATTTCACTTTGAAGCTGAAACATTGGAGCCTGGATAGGGGCATGATGACCACTGGATAATCTTGCATTAATTGAGGACATTAATCTAAGACAAAGAGTAAGACTATGTTTTAAGGGTACTTCCCGTCCACTAAGAACTGACTGACAACTATAATATCTTTCACTTATAAAAAAACTACATATAGGATGCTTGCCTAAGCATTTTAGGTAGACTATCTCACTATTTCTCCAGCACGGCTTTTTGAGGTAGTGCTGTTGTTGTTATATTTTACAGAGAAACTAAAGAATGGAGAGGTCTAGCTCAACCAGGATGAAGGATGCAAACCCAAACAGAAAGACCTTGAAGTCTACATTCTCCACTACAAAGTTCTACATATAGGCGATGTGAAGGTCACAGTCAGTGTGTGCAGGTATTAAGCATACAGTAGAAAAAGAAATAGGCCCTCCTGACTAGCACCTTCACATCTTCCTGTAACTATATCAATTTATACCTCTGTTACTGTACTTTAAGTTTCTCATGGGCAGAAACCATGACATAATACAGATGGTTGGCACATTACACTATGTGCTAGGGATCTTTGATGAATAGTTACTGACCCATCAATTAGTGTATTCACTGACTGTTTCTTGAAATGTGATTTCTTGTGGGGTATTCTCTGCTTCTTTTCAAAAGCCATAGACTCGGGGCTGAAAAGATGCCTCAGAAGCTAAGAGGTCTGGAGCGCATTTTGCAGTATCCATATCTGATGGTTCACAACTATCTATAACTCCAGTTCTGGGCTTCTAACAACCTCTTCTTGCCTTTACAGGTACCCATACATGCATGGCATAGATTCCTACGGACACATACATATAAATAAAAAATAAGATAAATCTACTCTGAAAACCACACATTCTAGAATAAGGAACAATGGATTTAGAGACAGATGAGTCATATTCTAGCCTAAGGTTACAACGTCTGACTTCTGTGGTCTTGGTAAAGCCACTAACGCTACAAAGTTATTTTACCACATGGCGAGGGTCTGTCAGTAAGATATGATCTTTAAGGAAGTTTTGGGTGCCATCAAAACGGTATTTATTTGTATTGAGATTACCAGTTCTTTCGTTTGGTGATAGGATACATTACAAAGATAGACACAAATGATTTGGGAGCCATGCCTGTTTTGTGGATACCAGGAACAGGATTGTAAGAAGTGGCACAGGCCAAGTGTCCATTTCACTGGAAAGGCCTCTTGTCCTCAGCTTCAGCCTCAGTGGGCATGGTTGTACCATCTGAAACATATCTCATCATCTCTACACTTCATTAAAGAAAACTCCAACCTGAATATGCCTCTGGGGCTAAGGTATTTCTTGACAGATTTAACCGCTAATCACATGCCCCTTAATGGTGGTCATTATCTTGTAGCCAAAACAGTTGACTAATTTATGTAAGTAGTTCTTCCCAGCCTGCTTTACCAGTCTGGCTGATACAAAGCAAAGCAGTCCTCTGAGGAGGGAGTCAGGATTATTGAAGGAAAAGAAGACTCAGGGACAAAGGTTAGAAATCAGGAGGACTATCCAGTCAGTACTGTGGCAGTCTTGAGTTTGATTCTCTTAGGCTTTATTTACTTTAGAGTATCATGGGAAACAAAGTCACAAGCCAGTAGAGACAACAGCTTCAGTTTGTTCGATATCTGTACCTATCTGGTGGCCTCCCTATTCCTCCTGGTTCCTTTCTCCAAGATTAACAGAACATTCAGTTCCTCGCCTTGAGCTTCAAGGGTATCCCCTCCTATCCTTCCATGCAACAGCAGGCCAGGAAATCTCCAGCAGACCCTGGCCTGACTTGACAGGCAGGCTTTCACAGAAGCAGGCAAGATGGCTATCAACAGCCTTCCAATCAAGGTGCCGAAAGAGTCCATCTCCCTTTCAGGGTAGCCTGTTTAGGAAGGAGCATTTTATCTCCAGTAAAGAAAATAAAAGATCGTTTTGCATTTTGGTTATATATCTTCCTTACTTGAAAGGACCAGGCTCAGGAATTACAGAGGGAACCAAGCTCAGGAATTACAGAGGGGAATCATACATGCACTATTTCACATGGAGTGAACCCAGATTTATTTTTTCTTGATAGGAATTTTAGTGATGCTCACTAAATATATAGTTTTCCTAAATCAGTCAGTTACAAAAGGGAGTGAGTCTGAATTTAGCAAGTGGATTTAAAACTGGATTCTCATGTTGTAATAATGCTTTCTTAAGTAGAACTTACTAAAATAATTTCCCATTTTATATCTCTCTTATACTAATTAGTAGTCCATTCATTCTCAGCTTAAACTCACAGTTTTTAAAATATTATTTGAAACTAAATTCTTCTATAGTAAAAATAGTAAAAAGTTCTCTGTTGTTAAGTTTTATAATAGCGGACATGGTTTTGTAATTATAGGCATTCTAAATTCTTAAAACAGACTTTAAAATGTGGGTTTGATCGAAATATATAGTATATGCATATAAAATTCTCAAAGAATAAATGAAAAGAATATTAAAAAGTGAACTTCTTAACATGAGGGTCCACGTATAGAATTAAAATGGTTCTAAATTCATACAAGAACAAAAACAAAAGTAAGAATTTGTATGTCTTTCCTTTATGAATGCTAGGATTTAATCATAATAACATCAGTCTTACCTGTGACCTTGTTACCAGTTTTTAAAAACATCACTAGAATTTTAAACTGTTAGCAACCACAGCTATCTTAAATCATGTCTCATCACTGCCTCAAACTGATAGTTATTAGACTCACTGCCAGGAGATTTTATTCAATGTATTAACAATGGACTCCTATCTCTGTATCACAACATTTAAATACTTTTACTAATTGTTTTTTCATATAATTGGTTTTCTTTATAATCCTATGTAATGCTTTATGCATTTAAAAACTTAATTGTGGGACAGTCTACACATTCCCCCAAACTGCCAGAAGGGACGTTGGCTATAGAAATCATTATGACCCCATATTTTTAAATAATCTTCAGCACTCACCAGGTAAGAATACTTGCTTCTCTTAGAGAAGACCCAAGTTTAGTCAGTAGCACCCACACTGGCTGGACCAAAACCATATGTTGTATACGACTCTGGTTCCGAGGGGATCCATGGGAACCTTCCCTCACATACACATACCTCCACACAGACACACACATGCACTTAATGAATAAATATAATAAGCCTTTTAAAAAGTAAAATAAAGTCATGTTAAATAACTTAGTAGATACTACAGAGCGCACACCTCCCTCTCCCAAAACGTGTATTGACTCCTGACCGCTCAGTGTGACTCTGCTTGAAGGTAGACCCTTTACAGAAGGACTTGGGTAAATGGAGCTGAGGGTGGAGCTGAGCCAACCAGAGGGTGTCCTTACCAGAAGAGAAGAGGGAGGGCTTGCTTCCTTTCTCTGCCACCTGAAGACAAAGGAAAAGGGTCCTGGGAACTTCACAAGAGCCCAATCATGCTAGCACCCTGATGTCACACCTTTAGCCTCCGAAACTTCTAGAAAGAAGTAAGTTGTTCTCATTTCGGTCGCCTGTCTCTGTCACTGCTGTGGTAGCACAGACTGACTGATACAGGTCAGTCCTATATTTTGCCAGGCTGGTATCTCTGGTTGATTTTTTTTTCCTCTTAAAACTGTTTTTAATTAATTCTCTGAGAATTATTACATTGTATTTTGATCACATTTTAAAGCATCTCACTTTCTGCTGAAGTGGAAGGCATTCCTCTGCCCATCAGCAGATGTATGGGGCAATAGAGTGAAGCCTTTATAGTATAGTTATTTTTGTCAACTTAATTCTTATACTGAATCAGTTATTCTAAAATCATTCATTTTAAGATTCCCTGATACTCCAGGAGTTCTGTTTTTTTCTTTTGAGACAAGGTTTCATGGAGATCTGCCTGCCCTTTCTAACTATTGTTATGGCCTACAATTATTAAAGCCACTTTTAAAGTATAAACTTATACGATATATATATTAAACAAATCGTCAGTAATGAGTTAAACAGATTTACTAAGATAAAGTTAGCTCTTGATATCACCTGAGTTGTCTATAAAAGCTCATTTTCCACATATGTGTAGGGACTTTAGTTCAAAGATATTAGGGAGCATCCTGGTGACAACAGGAGCCTCTGCAAGAGTAAATGACTGGACAGTCCCATGCCTAATAGTTAAAAGGAAAATCCAAAAGAAGTTTCATTGGAATACTAACAAAGAAATTTATGCTGAAAAAGGATTTGAAGCCTGGGTGCGATGGGAGAGTTCTGCAAAATCTTTCTGCTTTTACATCTAGATCTCTGTAGGTTTTAATTTAAATAGATATAAAAAGAAACTATTTAATAAGGCAACAATATGAGACATTTAAATATATTTATCATTGGTCCCAGACATGGGTGGCATTGCTGTCACTGAGGTGGGATTCTGCTTCCATCAGTAACAGCACTTTCTTTGGCAAATCCTTTGTGATCTATTTCCTTCTGAGGCTCCCAACAGCTCTTGGGCCATACAATGGCTTGGCAAGTGCCTGCCTCACAATCCGCTCAATTAGACATCTGACTGGCCTCACCCTTAGGTGACTAATGGTGGAAAGGGCCTCTATTCCTACATCAGCCCTGTAACCTCCTTCAGGTACTAAACCATGCCATTATGGTTAATCTTAAAAACAATCCCATTAAAATAAGGAAGACTGTCATGTCAGTAGAGCAATTTGGTAAATAGCTAAAATTAAACAGAGCAAGGCTGCCGGAGCTAATGCATAAGCAAAGAACCTACTTCCTGCGTTTCATAGAGAATTCCTGATAGCAAACTGCAGTATGTTTATTGTACATTAATTCAACACAGCATTCAAAATGAATTTACGCCCTGGCTGAAGGGTGCAATATTGAAACTAAATATTATTTATTATCTTAATATTAGTAACCACAGTAAAAAAAAAAAAAAGTCATGTTAACAATTCAGAGTGTTTAAGAAAGCTGAGATGCTGTGGTTCTCTTTCCCAAGCAGAAGATCATGCTTTAATTTATGCAAGTGTAGCCTATAGCTAAAAGCCTTATACATTTGTTTCCTGCATGGTATTAGTCCTCAAAAATAGGACACTCTTTCAAGGGCACCGTATAAACATAGAGCTATAATTTATTTGGCAAATTAAAGCTCGTATTAAATGTGCACACTGAGGTACAGATTAACATATTTAATTTCAATATTACCTGCAAACCTATTTTTCCCATACACTGTTCTAATTAGTTATATAAAATAGACTTTATGTATCACAGACCATTATTTTAGTGGAAATAGAAACTGGATCTGAACTAAATATACTGTAAAAAGATAACAGTTTTATGGAAATGAATACATCTATTTGTACCTAGGAAAAATTGTGTTCTAGTTAAATGGCAGGAGAATATTGAGCACTCAGAATCTTATTGTGGTAAAAGTTGAGACTTTTATTATTTAATAACAGAGTAATTTGCAATCTTTGTAATATACTGATATTTATAAGCTACTTCTAAGTTTTCAAATCCCTAGTAACCATTAGATTCACTTTATTCAGTGCAGGTTTTCTACGATGAATATTCACTCCCCCTACAGTTGAACATGCAAATCGTTTATGAGCACTTTATTTAGGAAATGATTCTTTTCCTATTAAGCCTGTGCTAGGCATTGCCAAGGCCTTGGTGTCACGTTTACTGTGCATTAAAGCAGCAGCAAATCAGTGCTGATTAAAGATAGTGCCTATAAGTAAATCAGGCTGTGGCTGTGCTGGCACAGTTATTAGTTGTCTTCACACATTGTCATTAAGCAGCCTAGAGCCTTCTCCAGTTGATGGTTTTCAGAACAGGAGCGAGGTCTCTAGACGTAGCTGAAGAAGTATGACTAAGGAGTCTCTAAGAGACTCTGAATCACAGGGTTCTTGGGAAACTTAGCCAGAAGATGCTTTCCTCAGAGAACACTGCAGGTCTCAAGTGTCTCCCCTCCCTCAGCTACCACTGGTACCTCCCATCCTATGGGCTAAGAAACAGGGCAACTTAGATATGTTCATTTCTTTAGTATTTTTCCAACTAGAGCAAACTTCAGAGACCAGAGACATGTCAAGAGTTTAGCACCTTTCTTAGTGGAAAGGAGCTAAAGGGAAGGCCTGCTTCCTAGTTAGCTGTTGGTGACATCTCATTCACTGTTAATAAAAGAGTCCTTGCTGGCCAGCAAGGAGCTACAGGTAAAAGCACTTGCTGAGTTTGAGCCCCAGCACCCACATCGTGCAAGGACAGAACTAGCTTGAAATGCCCTCTGACCTCCACATATGCTCTGCCAACATGGATTTTTGGATCCCCAGAAGGCTCCCTGCTTAATTACCCATGATTTTTAGGAGTAGGATTTCAGCATAAGAATTTGAAGAAGAGGTAAATATCAAAACTGTAACAATAAGATCATGATTTTTTTTAACGTCATGATATTCATCTAAGACTAGTTAGCGCTTGTTGTCAAGAGATTCCAGATTTCTCAGATGATTTCGAAAATGCTTTTCAATTCAAAGTATCTGTCCATTGTATTCTCCTTTCTGTGTACCTAAGAAGATGAGAAGCTGTGTTACAGATTTAAAGTCTTAGGAAGTGTCCAGAATTTCCTGAGCATGTGCTTTGCTCTCCTGGCTACTCTTCATAGCCTTAGTCATACCTAAGAAATTCAACCAACTTTGCCACCACTGTCTCTCTGTGCTACTCTCCTGGGCTTGGCATGAGTCCCTAGCTAGGAGCTTTTATGGATGACATTGTGTTCCTATAAAGTTCATTGATGGAAACCAACCACTAATATCTTGGGATGTGCCTATATTTAGAGACAGAAACCTTAAAAAGTAATTCATTAAAATGAGACCATTTGGACAGTCTCTAATCCAATCTGACTGGAATCTTTACAAGAACAAGAGATAAGGACATACACATATTGTAAAGACATGGGAACAGGCTGTGCCCTGATACTCCCTTGACCATAGACCGCCAGCCTTCCTGGGAGCAAGCTACTTTATTACACCCTTGCTACAGGACTAATAAAGGGGCAATTGCAACAAATAAGACCCACTAGAAAAACACCAAGACTGCCCATGGTTTCTTGTTTTAGATATTGTCAACCTTTGCTCTATCTAGCAGCTAAAATCTTTCAGAAAAGGCAAACACAAAATCTACAATAGCACATTTGAACTCCGGAAAGAGAGAGAGAGAGAGAGAGAGAGAGAGAGAGAGAGAGAGAGAGAGAGAGAGA
>JADRCH010000011.1:7557947-7595149 GCA_019843965.1 Rhynchomys soricoides | reverse complement strand
AGAGAGAGAGAGAGAGAGAGAGAGAGAGAGAGAGAGAGAGAGAGAGAAGGGGGAAAAGGAAAAGAAGGAAAGAACACCCTCCTGAATCACTGCAAACCCTTTCTAGCAGCCTCTTCATCTTTTGGACTCACAGTACATAGATGGCAGCTTGTCATCACTCATTAGCCACGACCTGTTCTGTCATCGAGAGGCAGGGCGGCCACAGCCAGCCACCTGCTCTTTGGCGATTTACTTGGGATTTTACATGCCCAGTTATCCTCTTATTCCCAATTTTAAAAGTGTTTCGTAGCTTTCAATAAGAAGGCTGTACCACCAGACACACCCTGTCTGTTTCCTGTTATGATTTAATTTTTAATAAATGTAATAGTATTAACAGTATTACAATTAATTGAAATGGTAGTTGTGCTTTATCTTGGTTTGATTTAAAGCATCAGACCTCATGAGCCTATGTCTGACTTTATTTTCCTGTTGCTGTGACTAGATAGCCTCAAAAAATAAACTTAAGGAACTAGGAGTAAAAATGAAACAAAGAGCAACATAAGAAGGAAGGGCTTCTTTGACCTTACATTTCGAGATTACGCTCCATCATAGCATGAAGCCATAGCACAGGAGCTTAAAGGAGCTGCTTGGATTGCATCCACAATCAGCAATGGAGAGCCATGGATGCTTGCTAGTCCTCAGCTCACTTTCTCTGCTCTATAGAGCCCAGCATCCCTCATCTAGGGAATGGTCCCATCCACAATTAAGATTGGGTCTTCCTACATGAATGTAACCAAGACAATCCAGCACGCCTAGAGGTTCATCTCTCATGTGATTCTAGATTTTGTCACATTACTAATGAAGACTAACCATCAACAAACATTCACCTGCTTTCTCAAGCCCATGGCTACGGTGGTGTACATGTGCTATATGTCTTAAGCAGCAGCTTCTGCTGTGCTAGCCTTGAAATGCTCACTAATGTTATTGCCAAAGAAAGAGGTATTAATTCCTTGCCTTACAGTCTTTCTTAGCATTTTAAAAGCCTCCTGGTTGTTCTCAAGTGTATGGTCTTCATGTTTTTAATGCAGACCCTGCCTGCCTCTCTTACCTCAGTTTCAGATCATCTTCCACACCCTGCCACATTCTTTCTTCACCTACACTCTGCTCATCAAACACCCAAGATCCCATCCTGACTTCTGTAACCTGCTTGGACTACCTCATTCCTTAGCTCTCTTTCCTCAGCTTTTCCCCTTTAAATACTAGGTTCACCCTTCAAGGCTCTCTGGAAGTATCTCTCTGCAGAAGGGTGGCCCTGGCTGCCTGTACTGCAGAGTTATGGAGTACTGTCATTCAGAGCATATTATCATAACCACAATTGCATACCGGTTCCTGCCTGTAGGTTCTAGCATAAAGGCACTTGGGTGTAAAAGTAATTATTCCCCTCCCCTTTATTCTCAATAACTGCTGGGCATTTGTTTGCCTGCTCTAGCTTGTTTTAGCTCCTGAATAAAGACACAGAGACCTAGTATTTTTATGAACAAGCTGCAAGCCTAAGTTGAGCATGTTTTGGGCTATTCTAACCTGACTCTGCTACAAATACCTGACAAATGCCCAGTTATTTGCCATCTGGTCTTGCCCTGGCTCAATCTGGTGCAGGAGTGTCCTCCTGGCTACTCTCTCATGGTGATCTTATGGCGAATCCTCCTGGTCCCTCCATATGGTCTCTCTATACCCTCTTCTCCTCCTGATCCTCTCTACCTTCTCATCTCCTTTGGGATCCATAATTGGGATCAGAAGTCCCATCCTGTTCTCTCCTGCCCAGCTAATTGGCTGGATCAGCTTTTTATTAACCAATCTGAAGGAAATGGAGAAGAATGTTTACAAAACACTGCCACAGGTGACACTTCATAAAAATAACAATAACAAAGTCTAGGCCTCTACTCAACTCTCTGCCAGTACAGAAATCAGTATCTGAATACACAGTGCACAAAACCATCTTCCAACTCTTGGGGGTCTCAGACCCAATATTTACTATCTTTAGTGGTCTTGAGCATTGTAGACCTGCAAATGTCATCAACATAGTGACAATTGCCAAAGGGACAGATCTACTCCAGTTTTTTCTCCCAAACTCCAGATTCAAAGTCCACCTACATCTTCAATAGTTGTCACTGCCATACATATAGCTACATGTAGATATAGAACACATCACACCTCTCTACCTTCCCCAAACCTGCTCCCTGCCCCTCCCCTATGTTAAGTTTATGGCAATAGGGTGACACATTTCAAATAGTCCATACATCCAAAAACAGCAAAAAACAAACAACCCCTCATGGTTCCTCTTTTTCCTTCCAGACTTGACTCTCTTGGTTCTGCATTCAAAATATGTTCAAATGATTTCCATTTCTTCTCTTGTTCTGCTGACGTTTCCTCGGTCTGAGCCACCATCACCCACTCCTCTTCTGGACTGATGCCTAAGCATCAACTGAGCTCCCAGCTAATGTTGCCCCTCTACATCTCACCTCAAAACAGGTTGGTGAAGCGTGTGAGATTGTGGTGCTCTTCTGCACAAAGTCCTGCAGTGTCTCTCCACTTCCCTTCTAGGGGAGCTAAATGCCCTGTGGTACTTGGTTCTCTCTCTTTACTCTGCCCCAATTCCCCCAGTCACTGTGTATTTCCCAAGAGCTGTGTTTTCACCATATGATCTTTATGTGCACCAGAAATTCTCTTAGGGTTCTCTCCACTCAGACACCTTCTTTCATAGCCTTGCTCCAGTATTCCCTTCTCTTTTCATCCAGAAACCCCTCCATCTTCTGTCTACCTCACTCTAATCTGTACCCCTCTCTAATTAACAATGAAACATTCTAAGTTCTGATATCATCTACGTGTTTTACATTTTTAGTCCCACACTGGCCAGTGTTAGAAGTCACTCAGATATTTGAAGTAGATGAAATATAGAGGATGCTCAGTTGTTTCGGGGGAAAAACATAAAGGAGCTATGTCTGTAAACTGGAGCTGTGTCTGTAAACTGCAGTGTGCATATATTTCCAAGGTTGTATTAAGGATAAGTAAAACAGTGTGCATAAAAGAAGAGGGCCCCTAGTGACAGATACCCAAGTCTTTATTCTTTCCACAAAAGTCACCACTGACATCAGCAGTGTGTTTTTCCTGTGTAAATATGCTCATAAAATACAGTAATGTTTTAAATGAGCTTTTAAAAATAATGGCCAGCATGATATCATTAACAACAAAACCCCTTTTTAATAGATAACCTTGATATGAGTGTGATGTGATAATTACCCAGGAATAGGGATTAAGGGACTCTGAAAACAAATGACAAATGATATATTTCACAGTGAGCACACACTCCAGAATGACCCTCTTCTAAGGAAGGAGTGTCCTATGCAAATATAAACCAATGCAAGTTCTGAAAGGTTGAAGCTAAGATTGGGGGAAAAAAAACTAGCTTTGTTAAGACAGAGTCTACATGGTCTACCATTCTCCATGTGTTCTGGGGAATTCTCATAGGATTTATGTTCAATTTCTGAAAAAAAGTGCCTAAGTACGAGACTGGAAACCATCACCAATGGGACATTTTCCCATGTTTACTTTTCATGTCTACTTCTAATTTCTGCCTTCAGAATTGATGCAAATCACAACTTCTGCAGCTTATTTCTAAAACATGTGGCTATTTTTAGACTTGTTCACTGGGTTTCTCATCTGTGTTGTCTATGTATGATAAATTTCAAACACCATCTTCATGAAAAGCATTAGTTGTTGCTTACCACCAGAGTAGATTGTGGCACTTTCCCCCTTAAAGACCTCACTTTATAATTTACTTTTTGTATCATTGTCAATTTCCCTATAATTTTTACAATCCCTATCAATATCTTTAATTAGTTATGCTTTCTAAATGAATTTAAACAGTTCTATAATAACAGGCCGTTGTAGATTAACCCAATAAATCTAGCACAAAATGTTGAAGAATTGAGTCAACAGAGTCATGAGAGGAACCACTGCCAATTCAGCTATCAACAGAAATCCATTAGTATGAAGTTTATTATAAAGTACATTCAGCATATTAATTATTAATCCACACTGCAGTGCTTTTACCAAAAGCCTTTCCTCCGTTGCTTTGTTTTCCCATGTTTAAGCAGTTAGATTCCATGGTTTTGTAATCTAAGATTAGTATCCGGCACCTTGATCAAATTCCCAAAGTTCTGTAATGTCTCCATTTAGAGCCAGTAAATCCAGATGGAAGGAGCTTTTAGTGCAGTTATTAAGTGAGAGTTTATTAATGTGCTCTATTAAGCCCACACTACGTATTACCCATATAAGAACTTTCAGAGTTGTGCCTGATAAACATACCACGCAAGTCTAAAAGGTTAAAGAATAAAACAAAGACTTTAATCTATAAATTAAAACATGTTGTTGGCACTCGGAAAGTACCTTGGACACAGAGTTCTGAATGACTAAGTATATGTTAATGCAGAGCATCTCATCAATAAAGAGTTTTAAAGTATAGGCACGATTTCCTAAAATGAACCTTAACCAAAATTCACAAAGAGAGAAGGGAAGCCAGTCAGAAAAAAATATGCATTCCTTATTCATTCATATCCCAGGGCAAATACATGCCAGGCTACAGACAGAGATCACTGGTGTTTATATAAGTTTCTATGAGAGAAGCATGTCTGTCTGTTTCCAATGATCCTAACAAAATACCCAACACTGTAATTTATAAAGGAGATTGTGACTCACAGATTAGGAGTTTGAAAAACCAAAATAAAAGAACAGCATTCAGTGAGAACCTGGAGTTGCCTCTTAGCATGGAAGAAATTGGAAAGGAGAGGGAGGGTGTACTACAGAGTAGAGGGAGACACCTTCCTTAAGCAACAAACCTATTCCTGAGAGAAAGGCATGAATCCATTCATGAGGGGCATCTGATACCATAACCCAAACACGGAACCCCAACCTTGTAACTTCCACACTGAAGAATTAAGGCTTTACATATAAAACTTTAGGGAGGGGCCCTCAAACAATAGTAAGAAGATCAAAATCTCTTAGAATTCATGTTTTCTACATAGCACGCACTGAAACCTCTTAGAGACTGGCATGTCTTCCACAGCTGCTGATACCTTCATTAAAAACCTGCAACATCAACTTGTTTACATTTCTAAAACTTAACCTGTATCAACCAGGGGAAATATTTCACAGACCTCAAACTTCTGTTATTTTATTACTTTGTTGACAGGTTTTATTTTAAAAGTCACATGTATTTGAACTAAAATAGATAGTAGCCATTATTAATTATTGCACAGGTTCTGAAGTGAAGACCCGAGACTGGTGCTCTGTTTGTTGCTTTTATTCATGCTATAGCCAAAATACCTGATATAAACAACTGAAGGGCAGGGGCGCTATTTTGTCTCATAGTTTTCAAGGGTTCTGATGGTGTAGGTGAGGCAGAACAGCTTGGTCTACATCATGACAATGTGTACATGAAGAGTGTTCAGTGCAGGGTCAACCAGGAAACAGAGAAAGAAGGACCACTAATACTCTCTGACTTGCTTCTTTACCCCCTTTTATTTTGCCCAGTCCCTGCCCAGAACTTATGGGTTCATAAGATGGTGCTACCTACATTCACTGTGGAGTTTCTCTTCATTCAGGGTGAGGTTTCCTCTCAGAAACCCAGAGGTCTGCCTCAGCCTCCTCTATGATTCTGAATCCAGTCAAGCTGGTAGTGAGAATTGCTGCAGGCATTCTCTGTGAAGTCATACCTGGAGGTCTCTAGGACCTGAGACAATGGACTGGAGATAAACCTTAGCCCCTCCTCCTCCATAATGAAGTCTATGAGTTTGGTGGAAGATAAGGGTCTTGGGCTCTAAGGCAGTGTGGGAAATGGTCAAGAAGACGCAGGAGTCAGGCTAAGTTGTACACTTACGGGTAGGGTGTAGAGAAGCTTCTGTGACAACATCATCTAGAATGACAGGATGGTCTTTTCTCTGAACCCTAATATTCCACCAGAGTTCAGAGACAGGACCATAAAAATAAGAGATCTGTTATTGGGAAATGCATCAAACAAACCCCATTATTAAGGGCTCTGTATGAAACAGCACAAGCTAAATATGCTTTGTGGGCTCATTTCAGGACTTGGTAAAAGTGAAATGAAAGTGAGTGTTCCTTTGATGGGCTAGAGAGGATATGCTTCATCCTGCATGGACCTGCATGCTTCATCATGCATGGACATGCATGCTTCATCATGCATGGACCTGCATGCTTCATCCTGCATGGACCTGCATGCTTCATCCTGCATGGACCTGCATGCTTCATCCTGCATGGACCTGCATGCTTCATCCTGCTTGGACCTGCATGCCTCATCCTGTATGAACCTGCATGCTTCATCCTGCATGGACCTGTGTGCTTCAGTATACATGGACCTGCATGCTTCATCCTGCATGGACCTGTGTGCTTCATACTGGAAGGACCAGTAACTTTGGTAACATTTAAAATGATGGTAGTGTCTCCTACTGTGATGGTTAATACTGGTCATCAACTTTATAGGATCTAGAATCACCTATAACTCTGGGCATGTCTGTGAGAGATAAGCTAGGCTAATGGAGATGGGAAGGCCCACTCTTCAATAGATGGCACCATTCTATGGACTGAGGTCCTGGACTGAATTAATAAAATGGAAAATCTATATGAGCAGCTCCTTCTCTCTTCCTCTCTTCCATTCCCCTCCCTCCCCCTTTCTCCTTCCTTCCCTCCCCTCCCCCCTTTCTATCTCACATACTCTCTCTCTCTCTCCCTGCTTCCAGTTGCTTCAGTCTCCTTAGTCAAAACAAAGTCTTCTCTTTATAAGTTGTTTTAATCAGGAATTTGATTATTGCAATGAAAAGATTAACTAATACATCACCCTATCCACAAGTCCTGGTTCCTTTAAGGAGCAGAAAGAGATACAGACATGTCACTACATTATTGTCTCTATTCCTACCTACCCAAGGACTTCTTGCAACAATTGAATGAGAGTTGTGGCAGAGGTAGAGGAAATGTACTCTATGTCTTTTCTTGGGCCCTTATTTCAATCTCTTGGCAGGTTAGAGGATATTTCTATTGCATCATTTCTCTCCTGAAGTGGAACCTCAAGCATCCTTTAGTAGCCCCTACCATAACAGAGAATTCAGCCTATCTTTGGAATCCAAATAGAATCTTCATACCTAAATCAATAGGCATACAAAAAGAAAAATGCTAATGGCTAAAGTAAATTATTACCTTCCTGAATGTTTTTGCCCTAGCTGGATATACCTAACAGGTAAAATTAATTCAAGTAGAATTAACCTTTGATGCATCTTACCCACTAGTTTTTACATGTTCTTTACATCTTTATTTTTTAATGTGTCTGAGTGTTTCCCTTGCATAGATGTATGTGTGCCACTTGTGTGCCCAGTGCCCAGGCCAGAAGAGAACATCAGATCACCTGGAAGCAGAGTCCAGAACGCTGTAAACCACCATGTGAGTGCTGAGACTCACACTGAGGTCCTCTCCAAGAAGAACCGCTCTTAGGCGCTGACCCGTCTCTCCAATCTCATTCTTCACACCTCTTGTTAAGAATATTCAAACAGCTGCTCATATGATTTTCTGAGGTGTTGTGTTACAACAAGCAATTCGTTAAGCAGAATCTCAACAAAACTTAAAGACATCTGGCTTGAAGCTACCTCTATCCCTTCATTCTGAGTTTTCCAGATTTTGTCACCTACTGATAGACCTTAGAACCATCCATCTAGATCATCCATCTAGAAAGAGGAAGGGTTTACTAGTTGTCATGGTTCAAATCCATGTCTTGAAGACGTGGTCCCCAGGGTTGTGCTCCTAGAAAGTGATAGAACCCATAGAAGGTCAGGTTCTATAGGAGACCTTTAGCTCACTGGAGCATACCCTTGGAGGAAAAAATAGCGCTCCTAACAACTGGGTAAGTCTTTCTTCTCTGGTCATGAAGTCTGTGGTTTTGCCCCACTATGTGGCCCCAATCATAAGGTATCACCTTGCCAAAGGTCTACGTGATCTTCATCCCAGAATCTCCAAAGCCATGTCTGTAATGAACTTCTACTTTTCATAAGTTAGCTATCTCAAGTATTTCACCCAATGAGGAAAAGTTTACTGACACACTATTAACTTATACTTTTGTCAGCGGGGTTTACCCCAAAGTTTTAGGTCAAAGAGCCTCCAGTAACTGTAGGTGACCTTTCTGGTCATTGTGAGAGTGAATTGGGGCTTTCGCTTTCTATTTTAAAGGACTTGAGATATGACAGTTAAACGAATGTCTTACCATAAAAGTGCAAGGGAAGTGACAGAAAGAGTGGCAGACAAATTAAAGAGTAAGTTCTGTTTAGCAATTCTGGGTGACAGCACTTAAAATTTTTAGCTCTACGGCTGTTTAGGAATGTCAGTACGCAGCTGAGAAAGGCAGCTTACCCATTATAAAAAGGAATTTATGTGGGAACTTAGAAAAATCAGACCTTAAAAATAGAAAAAAATATCTTTATGTGTTATTTGTTATTTAAATAGCCTTTTATACAGTCGTCAGGTTGTCTGCTGCACCTTTTCATTGTGTGAACCAAGCAGCTCCAGTTTGTTCCACTGTTCCTATAGGAAAGTCACTAAAGATTGAATCTCACATCTGTTATTAAGGCCATTCCTCTAATCTCTGACCACGAGGAGGAATCAAGATGGAGATCTCCTCTATAATGCTCTCTGCCTGGAGATAGCAAATGACAAGAAAACTTGTGTTTATCTCATTATGAAAAAAACTGATGACCTCCTGGACAAAGAAAGATAGCTCTGTCAGTAAGAGCATTGGTTATGCAAACATGAGGACCCGAGTTTCAATATCACGAGCACCCACTGGAGAAACCAGGAGTGGCCACAAGCTCCTAGACCTTCAGTGTAGGTGAAAGATAGGGACATGAGAATTTCTGGGGTTTGCTGGGCACTAGCTTAGCTAGCTCCAAGTGCTGTGAGTGAAATATCAAGACAGTGAGAACAAGAATAATCACACAGGACACTGGGCATCCTCTGGCCTCTGTGCCTGAGCACACATGCACACATAACTGCTTACATACTCGGCACATGTGCAGTTCACATACCACGTGCATATACTTACATTAAAAATAGTGATCATTTACTCAGTATTCATGAAGTACTAGAGGCCAAGTACTTTTGATCCATCCATCTCCTACGTATTTACTGGACACTGAGATGAGTGTTGGGAAAGAGAAAGGAGGGAGGGACCACGGGGAGTGGAAGAGACTTACTGACAGCATTTTCTGAGCACTGACTCTAGTCATTTCAAGAACTTGAAACACATACAGGTAAGCAGTAGAAAAATTCCTTTTTCATTGGGATTTACACAAGTATGTATCAAGCCAGGCTATATTTGTGCCCATTACTTTATGGTGTTTGTACTTTGAGCCTTCAATCACAAGTAATCCTACTGCCAACAACTGAGACCAATGGCTCATAAGTGAAGACATTTTTAAAACTGAGATTTCCGCATTACAGAGAAACTCTGGAATGAAGCCATGACCTCCTTGCTCCTCTGCATTTTTCACTCAGAAGGTTTGAAGTCAGAAAGTAGCTTCTAGAGTGTAAACAACAAGATGTTACTCGTAATCAAACGATGAGTGCAGAGATCCAAGCCAGACCTCGTTGTCATCTAAAGAGACAGATCAGTGCCAAAGTCTATCCAAATTCTTGGTATAAACAAGTTTTAGGAAGTTTTATGTGGCTCTAAGCCAAGTTTTTATCTAGTCCATATCCGCAGATCCTTACCCATCTCTGTACTACAAACTTTCAAATGAAAACACTGCTTGTAAGAAGGAAGGGACAGGCAAGAGAAAGCCTATGCACATGAAGAACAGGTAGTCACCAGAGACTCGAAACACTCTATGGACTGAATTCCAACTAGCCATTGCAGACAACCTCATAAAGAAGATGAAATCAGATTATCCTAGCTTCATGGCCAACATTCAGGCTTGTTTATCTTCATTGTCAACTTGATTGGATTTAGAATGACCTGGAAAGACACACCTCTGGACATGTCTGTGAGGGAGTTTTCTTCCACTGAGATTTTACCTCAGAGGGAAGACCTTGCCTAAATGTGGGACAAAGACTATATGTGGGAGCGGCAATGTGGCTCATCAAATAAAGGAATCGCCAAGCCTGACTTCCATACCCAGAACCCACCTGGTACAAAGACATAACGGACTCTTGTGAGTTGTGCTCTGAACTCACACACACATGCACGCGCACACACACACACACACACACACACACACACACACACACGCACACACCCCGAGCATATGCATGCTCACAATAAATGATTAAATGTGAACAATAATAGAAAGAGGGGAGAAAGGAACAGAATGCCAGCTGAGTAGCAACACTTGTCTGTCTCTACTTCCTGACTGTGGGTGCTGTGTGACCAGCTGTTTCATGCTCCTGTTGTCATACATCCCCCAGCGAGCGTGCGCGCACACACACACACACACAGAGAGAGGGAGAGAGAGACAGAGAGAGAGAGAGAAAGAGAGAACTACACCCTCAAACTGTGAGTCAAGTAAAACTTTTCTTCCTCATGTTGCTGAAGTCAAGCATCTTATTGCAGTAATAACTAATAATAACATGTTATTGGTATCTTCCCTTCATTATTCAGTGATTTGTCATTGGTTCTAGTGCTTCATCTGAAATCAGAAAATAATTATACTTTATAAACCACAGGATGAAATATATGCCCTTTATTTCTACTGTTTTGGAGGGATTTGTGGATCAGTGTTAACTATTATTGATCATACTGTATTATCACCAACTCTAAGGTGGCTCTCCACATTCACTTATTTTATACTTTCGAAGCAATAAACGCAAACAGCCATCCCAGGATGTCTTTGTGCTTCTTTCTCTGTTCCCACGGCCTGGATTTTATTTACTGCTCCATTTTTATCTTTTCGACTTGGTATGAAGAGGGAAATAAAACCATATAACATTTTTAACAGTTGCAGCAAAAGTAATGATCCCTCAAAATTTAATTTAAAAGATCTCTAAAATCATGACTAGAAATAGATTTTCTTAACCCGAGAAATATTGTAAGCCTGTAGCCATCGTCATATTTAATGATAAAAATTACAGAATAATTCCCAGTTAAAGCACACACAAAATAATATTCTCACTAGCTTACCATTCTGGTGTCACAGCTTCTACTTAAAAAGTCCTATAATAATGTAGAAATAATAAATGAACTAAAATATATAAAAATTAAGCAACTCAAAATTGCATCAATGTAATCATCTATTTAGTATATCTTAAAGAATATGCAGAAAAACTTGCAGAAATGAATGAGAAAAGATGTTAGATAAAAGTAATTTGACCAGATAACATATAAAATTGTCATTGGGGGTCATGCACAGCTCCAGTTGTCTTTCATATATTACAAGCTGATAATTTTAACCAATTTAATACAATAGTCCATAGTAATGATACATATTTCTGCAGGGGAAAATTTCTGCACTAACATACAGAAAATTTAAGTCTCCTGCTAATATGGGTTAAATTTTACTTTCCACAAAGCGCATGTTGAAGCTCTAATCCCTGCCCCTCCCCACCCCACAGTATCTGTGAATATGACCTTATTAAAAAGTGGATCTTCGCAGAGATGATTAAATAAAAATGAAGTTTCAGTCAAGGTCCCCTAGATAGCAAGAAACAATAAGGTAGAGAGACACAGTCAGGTACAAAGCTATTAGAGGGGACTAGGGGAATTGGCTAATGCCATCACCAAGGCTGAGGAGTATCACAATAGGCCATCTGTTAGCTGGAGACCCTGTGATGGCAGCTGCATGGCTCAGTCCTGTCCCCAAAGCTCCATAAGCAATGGGCTTGTAATGTAACTTGCCAAAGATGGAAGGCTGAAGAACCTGGGGGAGGATGCTGGTGCAAACTCCAGAGGCTAAAGACAGGAAATCTTGACATTTTAGACTCTTAACCAACTACATGGGAGTCACCCATATTGAGGACAGATCTCCCCCTGTGTAGTTCACCAGCTCAGGTACCAATCTCCTCTGGAAACATTCTCCTAGTCCTACCCAGAACAGAGCTCTGTCTGTGCTCTAGGTGTTTATTTCTTCTTCTTTTTATTTTTATTGGTCATTTTATTTATTTACATTTCAAATATTAACCCCCTTCCCGGTTTCTCCTCTGCAAACCCCTTATCCCCTCCCCCTCCCCCTGCTTCTATGTGGGTACTCACCCACCCAACCCATCCACTACAGCCTCACCACACTAGCATTACTACACTGGGGCATCGAACCTTCACAGGACCAAGGGTCTCCCCTCCCATTGATGCCAGATAAGACAATCCTCTGCTACATATGCAGCTGGAGCCATGGTCCCTCCATGTGTACTCTTTACAAGGTTTAGTCCCTGGGAGCTCTTGGGGGGGGGGGTTGGTTGATATTATAGCTCTTCCTGGGGGTTGCAAACCCCTTCAGCTCCTGAAGTCCTTCCCCTAACTCCTCCATTGGGGTCCCTGTGCTCAGTTCAATGGTTGGCTGCAAGTCCTCACATCTGGATTGGTCAGGCTCTGGCAAAGCCTCTCAGGAGACAGATATATCAGGCTCTTGTCAGCAAGCACTTCTTGTCATTGGCAATAGAGTCTGGGTTTGGTGTCTACATATGGGATGGATCTACAGGTGGGGCAGTCTCTGGATGGCCTTTACTTCAATCTCTGCTCCACTCTTTGTCCCTGTATTTCCTTTAGATAGGAGCAATTCTGGGTTAAAATTTTTGAGGTGGTTGGGTGGCCCCATCCCTCAGCCAGGGGCTGTGTCTAACCTCTGGATATGGGTCTCTACAGGCTCTCTATCCCCTTTGTTGGGCATTTCAGCTAATATCATCCCCATTGGGTCCTTGGAGCCTCTTGCTTTCCTGGCATCTGGAAATTTTTGGTGGCTACCCCCAATTCCCAATCCTCCACTGCTACACACCTCTGTCCAATTTTCAGATCCTCCCTTGTCTCCTCCCATACCTGATCCTACCCCGCTTTTCCCCTCCCCATCTCTTTCCCTCCCAAGTCCCTTCTATCTTCTAGCTCCCATAATTATTTTGTTCCCCCCACTCTTTGGTCTTCCTTCTTCTTGAGCTTCATAGGGTCTGTGAGTTGTATCTCGGGTATTCCGAGCTTTTTGCCTAATATCCACTTATCAGTGAGTACATACCATGTGTGTCTTTTGTGAATGTGTTACCTCACTCAGGATATTTTCTAGTTCTATCCTTTGCCTAAGAATCTTATGAAGTCATTGTTTTTAACAGCTGAACAGTACTCCATTGTGTAAATGTACCACATTTTCTGTATCCATTTCTCTGTTTAGGGACATCTGGGTGGTTTCCAGCTTCTGGCTATTATAAATACTGCTATGAACATAGTGGAGCATGTGTCCTTGTTAAATGTTGGAGCATCTTCTGGGTATATGCCCAGGAGTGGTATAGATGGGTCCTCAGGTAGTACTATGTCCAATTTTCTGAGGAACTGCAGAACACCAATGGCCCAGGCTCTAAGATCAACTATCAACAACTGAAAAGCTTCTTTAAGGCAAAGTACACTATCATCAGGACAAAACGGTAACCTACAGATTGGGAAAAGATCTTTACCAGTCCTACATCTGATAGAGGACTAATATCCAATATATACAAAGAACTCAAGAAGTTAGACTCCAGAGATCCAAATAACCCTATTTAAAAAATGGGGTACCGAGCTAAACAAAGAATTTTCAGCTGAGTAATCTTGAATGGCTGAGAAGTACCTAAAGAAATGTTCAACATCCTTAGTCATCAGGGAAATACAAATCAAAATGATCCTGAGATTACACCTCACACCAGTCAGAATGGCTAAGATCAAAAACTCAGGTGATAGCAGATGTTGGTGAGGATGTGGAGAAAGAGGAACACTTTTCCATTGCTGGTGGGATTGCAAGCTGATACAACCACTCTGGAAATCAGTCTGGTGGCTGTTCTAGGTGTTTCTTAATCTGATCAATTAAATGGTAAATTATATACACCCCCCCATAGCCACCACAGGAAATTTCCTAAAACAACATGGCCCCACTCTTAGAAAAAGCATGGAATTTTACACACACATGCAAAGAGAACGCCTTGCACTGAACAATGGAGACAGATATTAGAGCCATGCAGGTACAAGTCAAAGGACACTAGTGCCTGTTGACAACCAAAAAAGTTAAGAAAAGGAAAAACTTTTAAAGAATGTTTCTACAGTTTTCATAGTGGATGTGTCTCTACTGACATTGATTTCCAGCTTGCTTTTAGCATCTTTAAGATAACAAGTCACTTGTTTTAAGCCTCCTGGTTTCTGGATTTTCATTATGATAACACTAGTAAATTTGTCAGGTACCATAGTTAGTAACATGTCAAGGCTGGGAAATAAAATTAGCTTTCCCAAATCAGTAATGTGATGTAGATTAGAAGATATAATTTAAAAACCAACAGATAACTATTCACAATTATACCACTACTGGGTAGGTATCTTGAAACAGCTCTAGTAGAAGTATTTAGGAGGCAGCCAATTTGCATTATTTGTGATAAACATCTTCAATGCCAACACAGCAAATTTTAAACTACTACTACTACTACTAGATTTTTATATAAGGGTTTTTATAAGGGTTTTGTTCCTGTAGGCTTCTGGTCACAATATTATCTTCAACTAATCAATATATGATATTGGTTTTGACATTTTTTCTTAATACATATTGTTAATTCATTCATATTGAATATGAAGCCACATCACAACTCATGTCTAAATAAAACTTGATCTAACAAATGTTAATTTTCCATGAGGTAGATAAGGCCTTCTTGCTTCTAGAAACATTAGATGGTAGGTCAGTTCACCCTTGACGGTCCTTCTAAATACCAGAATGACTGGGGAAAACTGCAGAGGTGTGGGGGGCATAGCACTGCCTAAAGGGGAAGGGGAAGGGAAGGGGAAGGGGAATGGAAGGGGAAGAGGAATGGAAGGGGAAGGGGAAGGGGAAGTGAAGGGGAAGGGGAAGGGGAAAACAGCAGCACTGGCTCTTTCTAGTTAGCTAAGTATGTACAGTCTACCTTTCTGACACTGAAGTTTTCAGCACTAATTGCATGTATACAAGCAACAAAGAAAACTCACAGAGCATTGATATTGGCCTGGCAAATAAATTTGAGAACATAGTTCAATTTACAAATACCAAAACCCTGAAATAATAAGGGCCAACTTCGCTCATGGGGAAAAAAAAAACTATAACATTTAATAGAGGATCCAAAAAGAAACTTAATAAGTGGAGATGCCAGTGGTTATAAAAGAGAAGGCTTGATTATACATATATCAGCTCTGACATAAATTAATCCCATGAAACCTAAAGAGTATTTTTGGGGACTAGGCAAAGTTGGCCTTAAAATTCACCAGGAAAGTCAATAAGCAAGAAACATTCAAAGAATTTTGGAAAGTTGGGTGTAGAAAGGCTAGAGAGGTGGATCAGTGGGTAAGCATGTTTTTACTCAAGCATGAGAACTTGAGATGAGATCCTGGCTCCCATTAAAAAGCTGGGCATTGCTGTCTAGTGCCTGTGAATCAAGGCTATAGGAGGCAGAGGCAGGAGTTTCCAGGGCACTCTGGCTACCAGTATGGCTTTGGAATCAATAGGAGACCTTGTCTCAGAGGAATAGGACACAGTAGCAGAGCAGAGCACCTCAGTGTTTCTTCTTCTAGCTTCTGCATGAACACACAGTTGCATACCTGCACACACACACACATCACATCACACACACACGTGCACCAAAAAGAAAATTATATATAGATGCTTTTCTATCAGATAGTTGAACTTAGAATAAGAATAAAGGTTCTATTGAATCCGAGAACACGAATTTAACATAATTTCTGTTGAATAGAAAATGGGAGCACAGAGGATGGAAAGCAAGAACTGACACATACTTGTATAGAAATGTTGAAGTGGGGTATAAATTACGGGAAAAGTTCTAATTATGATTAGAAGCCATAAATTATCCATGAAAAATGGTAATTTTTTTTCTCTCCATATACTGGCAATAAATTGGAGAATAAAAGAAAGTCTGAATATAATAAGTTGATTTTTATATTTATAAAACAAAGAGCAGATCATGTAGTCTCTAAGATGATGAGGTCCATTTGGTAAAGAAACAAAGCACAAATTGTCATGGGGTGTTAAAGATTGAAAACCTCAAGGCAAGGTGTCAGAGAGTTCAGGTGTAACACCTGGGCCAAGGGAAAGTATTTACAACACACATTGACAAACACGTAAGGTTTGAAATTTGTTTTTTAATCAGACTACAAACCAATAAGAAAAAAAGAAAACAAAGATTATAGGAATGGTCCAAGAATATAAACATATAAATGGTAACAAATGTGATTAAATTTCAGGCCATACTTCTGTAGATGGTAAGACTGAGAAAGTGTAGTGTGCGTGTGTGTATGTGAGTGTGTATGTGTGTGTGTGTGTGTGAGTGAAAATATATATATACATATGTAGAGATATGAGAGAGATAAATACTCAGGAAGACATAAGACATCCATTTGTAGAATGTTTAAATTAAGTGATATATTATTTATTGATATATACATACCATAACTATAAAACACTAATGGATATAATAAACAATATCAGTAGTTGTCTTTCTAATGGGTGGAATGATATGGAAGAAGGCTGGTCAACTATATAAATATTCCCTACCTTTAAGATATACCGCATACAGAGTGAAAAGGAAGAGTTGAAAGAGGAGATACTTGTTTATAAGTGTTCTCTGTGACTTGCTATGAATAATTGTAATATTCCATTTAAATAAAAAAATGCTAAAGTATATGCAAGTCAGAGGGACTGTCAGTCTAAGTCTTCAATTCAGCACTTGCCGTTAAAAGTTAGAACCTGCCATCAAGTTCTATAAATAAGATAATAGAATGTAGGAATTACACTTAATCCTCTAATTACTCTCAGCTTTAATCAAGCCTTTATTAACATAATGTGTCTAGCTTGGGGTCTTAAAAACCTGAGAGGGGATTTAGGGAAAAGCAATCAAAACAATGAGAAATAAGCAGATGACATCAGGAAAGCAATGGAAACCAGAGTGGTGTAGACTAGTCAAGGAAAGCAAAGGCTAAAAGCACTCTCAAGGACCCGGGTCTGCTCTCTGTACACTCATGTCTCCAGTACAGTAACAGCCTGACGTAGTCTAGATGCTTTAGCTATCTGTTGCCAGATAACTCCGTAGTATAATGTGTTCAAAGGACAATTATCATTTATCTCACTCTTGAAGCTGGACTTTGGTCAGGACTTCAGTGGGGGACAGCTCTTGGCTATTCGGTTGAGCATCACCTGTAGCAGGGTCACTGAGACAGGAAGATCCACATTCACATACTTTACCCACTCACTAGAAAATGGATGCTATTATTGACTAGAGCTAAACCTGAACTGTTGTGGGTTCCCTTATGGGATTCTCAGTCTGCCTTACAACATGGTTGCTGGCTTCCAATGGGTGAAGTGCGTGGATTTTACATGCCACCTTAGAAGTCATAGTATCTGTGTACGTCCACGAACTCAAAAGAAACAGGACTGGAAGAATAAATATGTGAGGCAAAGGCAAAGTTATTAGATCAGATCACATAACAGGGACTACTTAGTCAAGTTTGCCCACCAGAGAGGATGAAAATCTGAACACTATTAAATATATAAGGTATCCCTCAACAGTCTTAGTCTAGCGCTGAAGAGCTGGAGGGTTCCTACTGGTCATTAGTAAACACTGGAAGGAAGAAGAGGGGTTCTAATGCCAGGGAAGGATAGATGCAGTCGTCAGCAAGAGCTAAAGGTGCACAGGCAAAGCAGCATTGTTTCTCTCTGGGATCTAACTCTATCTATGCTATCACCAAAACGTGCCACCCAGTCTGGGAGGAGAGCCTTCTTCCCTTCCTTCCTGGAAATGCCCTCACAGACTACTCAGAGGTATGGATGCTAGTTCTAATCAAGTTGACAATCAAGAGTAAGCATCATGGTGAAGCAGTCACAAAATCCCACCAATATCAATGGAGAGGACAACTACACAGCCCTTGACAAAGTAGTAAAGCATGGTTTAAAGACATGCCTTCAAGAAAACCCCGGCAACCAACAGATTGGGAAAAGATCTTTACCAGTCCTACATCTGATAGAGGGCTAACATCCAATATATACAAAGAACTCAAGAAGTTAGACTCCAGAGATCCAAATAACCCTATTTAAAAAATGGGGTACCGAGCTAAACAAAGAATTTTCAGCTGAGTAATCTTGAATGGCTGAGAAGTACCTAAAGAAATGTTCAACATCCTTAGTCATCAGGGAAATACAAATCAAAATGATCCTGAGATTACACCTCACACCAGTCAGAATGGCTAAGATCAAAAACTCAAGTGACAGCAGATGTTGGTGAGGATGTGGAGAAAGATGAAAACTCTTCCATTGCTGGTGGAATTGCAAGCTGATACAACCTCTCTGGAAATCAGTTTGGCAGACTCTCAGAAAAATGAACATAATACTACCTGAGGACCCAACTATTCCACTCCTGGGCATATACCCAGAAGATGCTCCAACATGTAATAAAGACACATGCTCCACTATGTTCATAGCAGCCATATTTATAATAGCCAGAAACTGGAAACAACCCAGATGTCCCTCAACAGAGGAATGGATACAGAAAATATTGTACATTTACACAATGGAATACTACTCAGCTATTGAAAACAATGACCTCATGAAATTCTTAGGCAAATGGATAGAACTTGAAAATATCATCCTGAGTGAGGTAACTCAGTCACAAAAGAATGAACACGGTATGTATTCGTTGATAAGTAATTATTAGCCCAAAAGTTCAGAATACCCAAGAGTTACTTTGCAGCAACCATTGGGCTGAGCATGAGGTCCCAGATGGAGGAGTTGGAGAAGGAGCTGAGGGAGTTGGCAGCTCCAGGGAGGGAGCAACAGTGTCAATTGGCCTGACCCCTTGATGCTCCCGGAGACTGGATCACCAACCAAAAAATACACATGGAAGGACCCATGGTGCTGGCCACATATGTGGCAGAGGAGGGTCTTGTTAGCCATCAGGGGGAGGAGAGGCCCTTGGGCCTGAGGGTGTTAGATGCCCCAGTATAGGATAATGCCAAGGAGGGAAGATGAGAATGGGTGTGTGGGTGGGGGAATAGCCCCATAGGGGCAGGGGAGGGGGAGGGAATAGGGAGGTTCCAAAGGGGAGATCTGGAAAGGGGGATACATTTGAAATGTAAATAAAGTATCCAAAAAATAAAATTAAAAAAATGAGAAGAAGAAGAAGAAGAAGAAGAAGAAGAAGAAGAAGAAGAAGAAGAAGAAGAAGAAGAAGAAGAAGACCCCAGAAGACAGCAGGGTCTAAAAATTCTCTCTCTCTCTCTCTCTCTCTCTCTCTCTCCCTCTCCCTCTCCCTCTCCCTCTCCCTCTCTTTCTCCCCTAGATACATCCATTATGTACACTGTTCCCAACATGTTTACAATCATATCATTCTTTTGTGCAACCATCAGTACTGTTACCTGCTTTCACTCTATCATAGGGCTACATAGAGTTAAACGGTATATAATTATTCCTTGAGGAACATGAAACATTTGCTTCTCTGATCAGGTCTTAAGTGTCTTTGTTAGGGTTATACTGCTATAAACAGACACCATGACCAATGCAACTCTTATAAGGACATTATTTAATTGGAGCTGGTTTACAGGTTCAGAGGTTCAGTCCATTAGCATCAAGGTGGGAGCACAGCAGCATCCAGGCAGGCATGGTGCAGGAGGCACTGAAGGTTCTACATCATATTCTGGAGGCAAACAGGAGAAGACTGGCTTCCAGGCAGCTAGGATGAGAGTCTTAAAGCCCATGCCCACAGTGACACACCTACTCCAACACCTCCTAATAGTGCCACTCCCTGGGCCAAGCATATTCAAGCCATCCCATTCCACTCCATGGCCCCCATAGGCTTGTTCAAACACATGAGATCTTGTCCTCAAAGGCCAGTCTAAAATGAACCCTAACAACAGACTCAACCTGTTTCTCCTTTTATGTTGAAACTCAAGATGCTTGAACTCTAAAGGGAACCGACCAGTTAATTTCTACATGTGAAGAAGTTCCCTAGAAATAAAAGGTCTCTGGTTATATGGAATATCTTTTATTTTCTGTATAAATGAATTTAAACATTATGTTTAAGAATGGGTTGGATGTTATTGAATGAAACTTTGGTGGATTTTTTTTTAATACTCCGCTTAAACTGGAATAGTTAGAGGATTTTTGATTCCTAAACTATGAAATAAGCAACCAAGTCTTCATTTTCCTGAAAGGTTAAAAGAAATTAAAGAAACCTTAAGCACTGAAATAACAACACTGTGTGAGCATAGAATAGATACCCACAGAAAGTATTGCCATATACCTTGGAATTAGGATTAATAAATAAAATGTGAAGTCTCTCACAGCATTTAAGAGGTAATTGGAAGTTTCAACTACTACAAAAAATATCATCTGCTAAGAAGGTAAAAATAAATGTGATCTATGAGTTTAAAATGCATTAACCCCATTTGATAATCTCTAGAACCAAACCCAGGATTTAAATAAAGGTTTTATTGCAGGATGTGAAAGTACAAAGCTCACTAAAATAATTAAATGTTTCCAAATACGTTTTAGAATTCCCCATGTCTTGAAAGGCTCTAAAAAGCCTTATTTTTACTTGAAGTTCTCCAAGTCTCATGAATTTAATAGCAAATGGGTAAAAGTCATGTTGAGCTTAGTAAGCAAAATACATTATTAGAACCTCTCTTTCGAGTGTGGCAAGTACTCTTGGCACAGCCCTCTGGATACACGTAGCATACATCAGTGTCCAGGGTTGTTTCAGTCAGAAGCCATTTTATAAAAGTATTTGAATATTCCATCCATCTAAGCATATCTTCTAATACTTTCTTGATGCCAGTATGAGCTATGATTTTCCATATAACAGACCCTTTTCTCAATCTTCCTATTTATCTCTTGAGGATTATCATAACTTCTACATATTTGTTTTTGGAGTTTACTTAATAAATAAATACCAAATATCTATATTTTCTAAGCACAATGGTGGCTTTTAGGAAGATGTGAACAATTAAAAGCCAGACTCGATCCTTATGGGGTTGACATTTTAGCTAGGAGATGTGCTAATTAAGACATAAACAAAGGCAAGTGCCAATGAACAGAAACAAACAAATCGTAGAAAATACAGGAAAAAAATCTCAGGGAAAAGAAAACCTTGTACAGTCAGTGTTGCTTGCTGAACAAGCAGCATCTAAGTTGAAGAAATCTGCAACTCTTTCTCTTGTCTCTTTTATTACATGTAATCAAATGAATGAATGTAGTAGATTAAGAAATGAAATATTTTAACATTTTTGCACTTAAAAAAAGCAAAGCTTACAGCTCTGACCCTCTCATCTTACCTTTAATTCCAGAAACAACCTTATTCAAAAGTTTCTGTGTTCTAGTTTGGATTTTTGTTTTGGTTGGTTTGGGTTGTTGTTGTTTTGTTTTTTATTTATTTTTAATTTTTTAACTTTTTTTTGGAATACATCAATGGAGTTTGGTAGAGCAGCAAGAAGGAGCAAGTCCGGAGTCTGTCAATCATCTTGAAGTCACCATAGCAACTCTAAAAAACCTAGAGCATCATTGATTCATTGCAAGTGCTCTTCCATTAATCTCTATCTTTAGTACTCTTTTATTTTAGGATGATTTTTTTTTTCTTTTTGAAACAGGATTTCTCTAACTTGCACAGGGTAGCCTTGAACTCACTCATATGACAGAAGGCTGTGGCCATGCAATCTATCTACCTCAGCCTCTGTAGTTGTTTCTGTTATAGGCCTGCACCATGGGATCTGTTTTTGCTTTTATTCCCTGTGAGTTTTTAATGTTTTTTTTTTCCTGGATAAACGTTTTGTTTTAAAGAAACCATTAATTGTTAATATCGTGAATCATTCTCCCGATTCTTCCAGTAATTTGAATAATTCCATGGTTTATATTTTTGTATCCATTTTTGAGTTCATTTTTTTAATTTAATGAGAGATTGGAGTCAAAAGTTTATTCCGTGTGTGTGTGTGTGTGTGTGTGTGTGTGTGTGTGTGTACCAAGATTTCCCAGAAACATTTACTTAAGGGACTGTCCTTTCTCCAGGACATGTTCTAATCATCTTGTCAAAATCAGTCAGTTGTGTATACATGGATTTGCAAAATTTGTTGTACGTGTCTGTGTGTTTGTTTTATGCCAGTACCATGTTGTTTGATTGTTACAGCATTGCGGTATGCCTGCAAACCAGGTAGTGTAATATGCCCTTCCTTGGTGTGTGTGTGTGTGTGTGTGTGTGTGTGTGTGTTTGTTTGTTTTCTGTTTAGTTTCCTTTGTGCTTCTGTATAAGTTTTGATATTTGTTTCTAGATTTTAAAAGAATGATATTGTGTTTCAATGAGGGTTGTACTGAACCTGTAAAGTACTTTAGTTTGTACAAGTATTTTAACAGTATCAATTGTTGCTGTCCTATACAGATAAAAAGGGTTTCCACTTGTTCCTGTCCTTGTAAATTTTTTTATCTATATGATTTTCACGACAGAAATCTTCACTTCTTTAGCTAAATTTAGTCCCAGGTATTTTTAGTAGCTGTTATAAATTATATCAGGTTTTGTTTGTTTGGTTGGTTGGTTGGTTTGGTTTGGTTTGGTTTGGTTTCTATTTAATCTAACCCCTAACCCACCTTTGACAAACAGCAACACTACAGATATACGCAAGTTGACTTTGAAAATTGCAACTTTGCTAGATTCATTTATTAGTTCTTGTTACAGTTTGCATCTTAAGAGTCCCCTCAGTGAGTGTGCCAAAGGTTTGGTGACTAGACTGGCACTTTGGCAGAAGTGTTGGATGTCTTAGGGGGTGGCCTAGTGGAAGGGAGTCAAGTCGTCAGAGGAGGCCCATGGAGGGGATATGGAGACCCTGGGTCTTTGCTTAATTTTTGTCTCCCTTCAACATGAACTCTGTTCCACCTGCTCCCACTCATATTCCACACAGAACCAACGAGGAACCCCAGCTATCAGAAGTCAAAGCTCCCTCTGCAGGTGACTGGCTCAGGTGTTTGGCCCAGAGTCTGAAGAACCATGAACACTCTTCTACTGTGATATTTTGGTGGAGATTTTAGAGTTTTATATATGTAAAATCATGTCCTCTGCAAACAATGACAACTTACTCTCTTTTCTAACTCAGATCCTTGTTCTGTTATCTTTTGCCTTGTTGCCCTGTCTAGGGCTCCCAAAATCCTGTTGAATTAAAGTGGCATCTATGGGTATTGTGTTCTTCCAGGTCGTAGAAAACAAGTTTTATGTTTTCCCATCTCACGTGCTGTTGACAGATGGATTAGGAGGAGTGGCTGTCTTGTATCTCTCCTATTCCTAGTCTGTTTGGCATTGATTAGTATGAAAGCGTGTTAATCTTTATCAGACAATTCAAGTTCAGCTGGGAATACATGCTGCAACTCTATCTTAAAAATTAAACAAAAAAAGGGGCTTTCTATAATCTTGTTCTTGATTTCCTCTTGGTTTATTGGTTGTCAAAAGCAAATTGTTTAGCCGGGCCATGGTGGCACACGCCTTTAATCCCAGCACTCGGGAGGCAGAGGCAGGCGGATTTCTGAGTTCGAGGCCAGCCTGGTCTACAGAGTGAGTTCCAGGACAGCCAGGGCTACACAGAGAAACCCTGTCTTGAAAAACCAAAAAAAAAAGCAAGTTGTTTATTTTCTTGTTTATTATTCTAGCTCTACTGCTGCATACTTAAAAAGGAATATATATATATATATATATATATATATATATATATACACATATATACATATATGTATGCATACGTGTATATATACATATATTTCTTAAGGACTTGATTTGTGACCTGCATTACAATCTATTCTATATTATGTTTTATGGGCTAATGAAATGTGTCCAACAGCTGTTGGACAGAAAGTTGAGAAGATGTCTGTTGGGCTCCTTTGGCTTAAAACATGCAATTCAGCTCTGCTGCCTTACTGTGGATTTCCTCTCTACATGTTCTTTCTACTAAGGAAGGTAGAGTGTTGCCATCCAAACCCTTAGGGCAGTATTGTCTATCTCCCTGCTTCATTCTATTAATATTTGCTTTATATATTTACATACCCCAATGTTGGAGATTATATATATATATAACATTCCTTCTCCCTGAATTGACCCTTTTATTACTACATAATGCCCTTCTGTGTTTCTTTTACTGTTGAACTCTGGTGTACATATGGCTACACCTATTTTCATTTAGATTCTAAGACATGGAACATTTTTATTACATCCTTTCACATTCAATCCGTTTACACTTAGAGGTAAAGTGAGTTTCCTATGAGCAACATACAGTTGGGCTGTATTTTCCCATTCATTCAGTCACTGTGCGTAACTCTGAATCAGCTACAAAATCACTGGAGGAAATAACCAATAATCTACAGAGCCTTGTGTTGCAAAGATACTATGTTCAGTGAGTTAAGTGTATCAGATGCACTTTTACTTACACATTCAACTTGTATAGAGTGTAATGGATGTACCCTCATCACTGGTCCCTGCTGATTTCGTTGTGTATTTCCCTTTTGCTAATCCTCTGAGTTAACATATTTACAGCCGTTGTTAGCAGGAGGAGTGTTACTATCTTACAACCTGATCGCTGGTCATTTGTTTTTTCCTTTTTATTTGTCCTCACTTACAGTCTTCATGCTTAATCAACATGGTAATGGTGAGTTTTATTCTCTGTTTATAATTTTTGGGTTTTTTATTATCCATTTTTGTTTTGTCACTGTCATGGGATTTACAAAGAGCCAATTTTATCATAACCATCTTTTGTGAAGTAAGTGATAATAATTTACCATGATAATAGAAATGCAGGTAGAAACAAAGGAAGATGTTTTACCTCCATAGTAATTGTTCAAAATCATGCTACATTTTGGCTTGTCTCACATTCTGATCATGACTTTGGATCTGTAGATGATCCCTAACTTATCATGGTTCAACTTATGTTTTGTTTTGTTTTGTTTTTAATTAACTATGATGAAAAAGAAATACACACTAAGTTCAGACCTTAAGTCTTAAATTTTGTTCTTTTTCCAGGGTGCCAACCACCCACCCCCCCAGAATTACTCAGTCATAGCTCCAAAAACAGCTACAAATTCACCAAAGAAAACAACTACTCTGCAGTGTAACAAGGCACTGAACTATGATGTTCAGTGAGCTGAAGGCATACAATGTATTTTACACCATCATCTTACAATGAGTTGATCAAGATATGTCCTATTATGTGTCTACTATGGACCTCGTGCGTACAGGAAACCTTGAACATTTGTTTCATGTTTCCTTTCTTAATAATTCTTCTTTCATGAGAGGAGATTGTTGCCTGCTTTACGCTGTTGTCTGTGGCATCCATCTTTAGCCTATTCCCTTTAAGCCTGGCAATGTCCCTTTCTTCCACAAGTCATGATCCAACGGCCCATCAGAAACTTCTAGCATGGCTGTCATACTGCACTGTCTTTTGTGGACTCCTGTTGTGGTGCTGTGGATTCCTTTAGGTTATAATTTTTTCTCTTCTGTGGATTTTATTCTCACCTTTTCAGAGAACACTCTAAGGAGATGTCCCAAATGAGAAGCCCCATGGGTGTGTTCCAAGTCCTTGAGTGCTTGGGGAAATCCTGCTTTCCTTTTACACTTTGATTGACTATAATTTTTTTTTTCAAAACTCCCAATGCTTTTATCTGCTTTGAAGACCATGGACATTTGAGATTGTTGAAGGCCACACTGATTCATCTTCCTTTGCAATCTGTATTTCATTTAGAAGCTTCTCAGGCTCACCATGGGTTCTCAACAACTGAGGATGTGCTATGCTGTTTGGACCTCCTGGTTTTCACTCATTCACCTCAACATTTGGTAGAAATTCTTCAGTGACAACAATTAGATGCTTCTACTCGGCTTTGGAAACATTTTTTACTTTTTTCTAACTGTCTTCCCTAGTGTTTGACCTTCCAGTACAACTAATAGTTAAGGTTGGATATGATGCATTAATCTGCTAACTGTGAGCTAAAGTTCTAGATACTTCCTTGGCACATCAGTTACTCCCATTACTGAAGCCTTCTAGGGTATCATGGGCCAAAATCTCTGCAAATTAATGAGAGGAGAAAAAATTCCCATTAACATTCCTCTTTCATCTTCTAGAAATTTAATCCAATTCCTCAGCTGCAAGTGGTATTCTGTCTTTTCTCTTGCTTATTCTTTTGTATGTCCTGTATTTTCCTTTCCAGCTTTTGCATTCAATCTACCCTCTTGCCAGAGCACTTTAAGTTTACTTCGGATGACATGGTTGAAATAAAACTGCTACACCAACTTCTCGACTGTGATATTTTTAAATAGAATAATACGTTATGCAACTTAAGTAACACCAAGACACAAGCTTAAGTATTCATGCCTTTTTATCTTTGTAAAGAAAGGATGGAAAGGGCAAAGGAAATGCAGGTTTCCTTTCCCTTAAAACATAGTAAGAAAGCATGATTCTTCTGCTGTTATTCTTCATTTTCATGGAGAATGTATCTCTTGAACTTACTTGGCTTTAAAAACATTCTTTTTCATTTAAGTGATGCCTTAAAAGCTTCTCTGCACAGCAACTTAAATGATTTTCAGCAGAGATTTTTTTCCTTGTGTCCTTGGATCAATTTCTGATTCTTTTAAGACATGTTACCCACTGTGATATTAACCGTATCATTATAAGAATTGTAACAGCAGGAAACTGCTTTTCTCTTCCTCTGGAGAGGTAGAAAGGATGTGTGCCTACATTTGTATGAGAATTTCCTTGACATCCAACTTAGACTCTTGGTGGTATAAGTGGTACTGTAGCATCTCTTCACGTAAGTGCGCCTCTAATGAGCTCAAGGATACGTAAGCAAAACAGAAATGTGTGTGCATAACTCTCACATCCCGTTGTTTATAGTTGTTTTGGGTGAACAAACTATATCCATTCAATAAATATTTCTCCTGAACACTATCTCTGACCTTGAGATGTACAGTAAATAAGATACCATGACCCTTGAGCTACTACTGGGTATAATAAAGAAAAACAAACAAGTAAGTGGCCAGTTTCCCCCTGAATACATATTGTGGGGTGGGCATAAGCTGTTTTTAAAATAGGGCAAAACCCATGGAGTTATGGAGTTGAGGAGATGTCTTCCTCAAATGATGACTCTTGAAGTGAAACTCTAAAGAATCCATCAAAGAGCGGAAACAGGAAGGCACTAGGGCTCCTGTGAAAAGAAGGAAACACTGAAGACCAGGGGATACCTGCATGAAGGCAGCATGCAGGGCCAGCCATGGACCCCAAGGAAAGAGGTCGAGTGAAGAACTAAGAAAGAAGGTACGATCAGACTGCAGTTTCTGAAGTACTATCTCACTGTGTATGCACTTTCTCAGAAGCATCAGAAACATGCTTAGCCCACAGGGATTCCCTCATGGCTCTTCACGCAAGTCTGGGTTCTCCTTCTGCTTTGTTCTTTTTTTTTTTTTTTTTGGTTTTTTGAGACAGGGTTTCTCTGTATAGCCCTTCCTGGAACTCACTCTGTTCTTAAATTGAGGTATTAAGAGACTGCAACTACCGCTTCACTACATCAAGACTATTTGGTGGGTAGGAAGTGGGGCTCAACCCCAGCAGCAAGTGAAAAAGAAATGAGAACGTTCAAGTGACCTCTATTCTGTTGAAAAGGAAACAGACACAGCAAGCAGCCAGGGAGTGAAAGATAAAATAGAAAGTTATGTGATGACATAATGCCGTAGAAAGCGTTTGACCTCAGAGAGTATGCAGTGTAAGCTTTCTGAGCACAGAAGAAACACAATTGGTTTGTTTCACTCCAAATCTACATTCGTTTCTTTTTAATATTTTTAATTGGATTTTTAAAATTTACATTTCAAATGTTATCCCCTTTCCTGATTCCCCACCCCCAATGTTATCCCCTTTCCTGATTCCCCACCCCCTGAAAGCCCCTATCCCATCCCCCAACCCCCTGCTTCTACAAGGGCGTGCCCCCACCCACTCACCCACTCCTGCTGGCATCCAGCCTTCACAGGACCAAGAGCCTCTTCTCCCACTGACAAGGCCATCCTCTGCTACATACGCAGCTGGAGCCACCGGTCCATCCATGTGTACTCCTTGATTAATGATTTAGTCCATGGGAGGTCTGAGGGGTCTGGTTGGTTGATATTGTTGTTCTTCCTATGGGGTTGCAAATCCCTTCAGCTCCTTCGGTCCTTTCTCTAACTCCTCCATTGGGGACTCCTTGCTCAGCCCAATGGTTGGCTGCATGGGAGAATCTGCCTCTGTATATGTCAGGCTCTCACAGGGCCTCTCAAGAGACAGCTTTAACAGGCTCCTGTCAACAAGCACTTCTTGGCATCCAAGTATCTGCGTTTGATGACTGTATATGGGATGGATCCCCAGTATGCTGCACCCTTCAAGAAATACAACGCATGGGTTAATGCAAGTTAATTTTCACTTCTCTTTTTATTCCTTGGGGACCTGAGCTATCTAGATGACTCACAATGGCTTGATTTCATAACCGATGGTAGAGATGGACGACCTGCATTTTCTTCAAATTCAACCAATTTAACATTTACTCAACTTGCCTTCAAAGAGTTCATAGTCTAAAATCACAATTTAAAGTGGCTGTCACAGCCTTCAATCACAGTTCTGTCCCTATTAACTGATGATGAGAGTTGAACAAGCCCCAAATGTTAGGGAGATGCCATGATTCTTTCTATATTCCTCTGTCTTCTTTTTGAGCTTCATGTTTAGAGATCAAAGTTAACTTAAACATGGTGGATTTGAGTCAACACATAATCCTTCTCCCAGGAATACCATCAAGCTATTATTTGAATTTACCTCCTCCTTTCAATAGGGCAGATTTAGGCTATGTGGACACTCGAGTTTCTTCCGTGGGAGAAGGATGATGCTCCTTATGAAAAAGAAATTCTATAAAATTATGCATAAGAACTTCTAGCTTTGCCCCTTAGAAATAATTCTTATAAATAAATAAAGGGCTGAGCTTTATCAGCTTCATGGCAAATTTCCCTCTCATAAACATCAAGCCTATAAGCATGCAATGCACTTTCAAGAGTTATAATAATGTTGACTGGCCATTTCAAAATAAAGCCTGCATCAGAAGCATGGAAGCTCTTTAAAGATACCTGCTCTGGGCTATAATTACCCAGATTTGCCAAAACCTTGATTTGTCACAGAGAGCAATTCTCATTTGAATAGTCAGTCAACAAGAAAATTCCTGTAGAAGATCTTTCTCTCTCTGCTCCTCCCTTCCTCCACCCCTCCCTCCCCCCTTTGTCTGCTTTTGCAGTATTTTAAGGATTTAGACACCACTCTTCCAAACATGCATCCATCTGACCTTTCCCCATGTTCTACCCAGATAGCTAGTTTTCAAAAGCCAGCACCCACATAGCAGAGACAATAAGGTAGATTAAATATGTTCTGTAAGGTAAGGAAGGAAAAAAGTGAAAATGACAGAGAATGAAATAATAAAGCTGATTAGGGCAGTGTCCTTAAAAGCCAGTTCCCGAAGGCAGTGCTGGCTGCTGTCTCAAGCTGCTCAGTCCACTGTGTGACTGAAAAGCTGCAACCCTCCAAGCACATGCAAGTAGCACCTCATTATACAAATCGAATCGACTGAGCTATGCATGCCCTCAGACTGAGCTCCGTGTGCCGCTGCATCTCAAAAATATCCATCTGTTCCAAGAGAAGAAACAGGAAGTTTTGTTAATTATCTCTCACAAGCCACTAGTTAGTTTCCAGAATAATCACTAACACCATCTTTCCTGAATAAATTTAACAAGTAAGTTACAAGATGCAACTCAGTAGATAAGCCTTCCATTAGCCCTCTTAAATGAACCGAGTCTATCGGTGGCCGGATTGTACACTCTCTGCCTCTAAGCCCATTTCTGTTTCCTTGGCACTCAACAGAGCAGATTATTTTCTGTAAACAACGTTTTCTATTACAATATTGATTGATAAAGCCATAGCACATTTGATGTGTGCAGAGCACTACCCATTGCACGATCACTGGACAAATACTTTCTGGTTGCTTTTCTTCAGCCCAATTTTGCTTCTAGATTCCATTAAACTATTCAACAAATTTGCCTATTATTAAAGAAAATATGTTCACATAAAAAATTTTGTTCATAGTTATTAGCTGATTTAAATAAGTATCTAAAGCTTCCTCTACAGTCTGGTTATGTTGTATTAACTTAGACTCCACACCAGTGTGCTATCTCAGTATTAAGATTACATATGCCTAGTTGGACTCTTACCGTCATTCTGTAAATCATTGCCAATTATGCCAATAAAGCATCCTGGGCAGTGATTGATTTCTTAGTTATGCAGTCAGCTGTTAGACATTTTGTTCCCTTCCAGTGTCTCAATCATGGCCTAGTTTCCTCACACCATGGTGGTTTACATTTTCCCACAAGAGACATTTGTACACATCTGCTGGGGAGAAATAGAGGGCAGAAACTCAGAGGGACCTCATTAATTCCATTTAACTGTTGGGGAGAAAATAACCCAAATTGGTAAAAATTCTGGACTGTGGAAGATTTTAAAGAAATGAGGACCCTCAGAGACAGCTCAGCAGGTAAGGGCACTTGTCACAGAGCCAGGTGACCTGAGTACCACATGACCTGAGTCCCTAGAATACACATGGCAGAAGGGTAAGAACCAACTCTTCTGACTGCCACATGTGTATCATAGCATGTGTGCCTATATACACATTCCACAAGAATGTGCTCACGCACACACATGCATAGGCACACACACAAACACAAATAAATAAGAAATAAATAAGTGTAAAAACTTCTAAAGAAATATAAGGTAGCTTCCCCTTTCATTTTTACAGATTCATAGTAGCTCCAATAATCTAGGAAAGGCTCAGACTTTCTTTTGGGAGGTAGAGGTAAGAGAATCAGGAATTCAAGGTTACTGTCCTTGGCACACAGAGAATTTGAAGCTAGCCTGGGCTACATGAAACTCTGTCTAAAGAAACACACCCCTAGGCTGGAGAGATGGCTCAGTGGTTAAGAGCACTGGCTTCTCTTCCAGAGGTCCTGAGTTCAATTCTTAGCAACCACATGGTGGCTCACAACCATATGTAGTGGGATCTGATGCCCTCTTCTGGTGTGTCTGAAGACAGCTAAAGTGTACTCATATAAATAAAATAAATATTAAAAAGACAAACAGGTAACCCCCCCCCAAAAAACCAAACAAACAAAGAAATTCACCCCACCCAAGCAAATAAAAAAATTATTGTTTGAAAAGCTCAGAGTTTCTGAAATGTGTGTGTGTGTGTGTGTGTGTGCGTGCGTGCACAACAACAAAATTTAATATCTTATGTATTAATTCTATGGCTTCCTATGACTTCTTCCCTATGAAACTCACACCAGAGATTTTATGTCTCTGTTTAGTTAGCTGGTTTTTGTAGGACTGAAGATTAAACTCAAGACTGTGCATGTGCCACACAACTGTTCTGCCCCAGCAACATCCCCAGATCCTCATGTCAGAGTTTAATTCTCATTGTGAAGTATGAGGAGTGCAGTAACTCAATCCAGCTGTTGCCTAGAGACAGAGCTTTGGGGAATGAGTCAGATTAAATAAGGTCATCATGGTGGCACCCCATGATTGAGTGCTGCTGACTTTGTAAGAAGACAGGGACTCTGCCAAGCAAGAAAACTATCTCCAAAAGTCCCCCCTCAACCATGTACCACCAACACCGAAAGTCGACGTGAACCATTTTCTTAAACTGTACCCAGACTCTGCCATTGTGTTATGGCATCAAATATTAGACTATTCTGTTAATTTGGTTCAATTCTTCACTAACAAAGAAGGGCAAATTTCTTACAACCTTTGTGTCCATCTTTCATTTCCCTGGAATTAATTGCTTGCCAAAACTCAAATATGGTTTTGATCCAATGACTCAAATGAAGTTTTGAACCAAGACTGGGTATTTTATATTTTTTCAGAAATTAACTATTAGATTTACACAGGAATCAAAATAGAGTAAAAATTCCATAGACCTTGAAGCAACCCAGAACTGGGTCAAAAAATCTGCTCCTCACTAGCCCCACAGGATTCATCCACTAATTCAGCCAACTTACATGTCATACATCTGCTCTGTACTGTGGATAAAATAAGACCACACTAAGGTTCCTGTGCCCTTAAAGTCAATCCTTACGGGAGATAACCAGATGAAGAAACAGGATAATTCTGGGTAATGTTAAAGTTATTAGGCATAAGTAGAGTGAGACCTGAAATGGGTAACACATGTCTGTGGTGAAGGAAGACCTCCAAGGGCAGATGATGTATGTCCCAGGTGAGACCACTAGGGAGGAGAGCAAAGCTACTTATGCAGAACCTGTGACGGAAATAAGTGTTCAAAGCAAAGGGAACACCCAGTGGTGCCAAGTTGGGAAAACACTGGTGTGTTTAAATGGAATAAATAAGGCCATTGAACCTCCTTTCTGAGTGATAGACCTTCATATGGGCAATGACAATAACTATGACACAAATTTAATGGTTAGTCTTGGAGATTTTATTTGCAAAGTACCTCAGCTGTGCCACATCTTATACTCAGAAAAACAATGAAATCCCACCACTACTGCTACCATTATCGTCTTTATGGTTAATGTTTGGGGAACTAAAACCCTGTAACTAATGTAATATCTATGAAGCTAGAGGAAGTGATCTACCAGAACTATGAAAACTGTCAAGTATTACCAGAAAGCTGTGTTCCTCTAACATCTCAGAGCTGAGTTTCGCATTCTTGCCTTTTAAAAGCAGACATTGTGCTTTCACACATCTATGAATACATCTTTCAGCTGCAACACAGTAATAGCCACTAGAAGGTATGCTACAGAACTGTAGAAACACAATAAAAATGGACGGCTGGGGATGCAGCTTAGAGTTTCCACAGGCTCGAGTTGCTCAGTTCCTAGAATATACAAGACTCCCTGGCCTCTGACAAACTAGGCAAAAGGGCATGCCTAGAATACCAGCATTTGAAAGGTGAAGGCAGGGCAATCAGAAGTTCAAGGTCAGTGGTGGAGAGATGGTTCAACAGTTAAGATTACTTACTGTTCTTACAGAGGATCTATGTCTGGTTCCCAGCACCCATGTCAGTGGCTCACAATTGCTCAGGAATCCAAGGCCTTCTTCTGGACTCCATAGATGTGCACAGATGCGCGCACACACACACACACACACACACACACATACACATCTTAAGATGAAAAAATAAGAAGTTTGATATCATCCTGTAAGTACAGGGACAAGTGGAATACATGAGGCTCTGTCTCATAAAGTGTGTGGGGGAGTGGTGGGGGTGTATGGGCTGTGTGTATTACCTAGGTGCTTGTCTCAGTTATTTATAAATATGGGTGTTCTATAAATGTGTATAAATACAAAAATGGGTAAGCATATAGACTATTTCATAAATGTCACAGTATACTTTCTGGAAGAGTAGAATTGCCTGCGAATTGACCCACACACAATCAGATTTATCAGCATCACTTTTAACGTCTAAGTTTAAACCACGCCTAGATGATACATGGCTCCATCACACTGCTTCATAATCATTGCCCTAATATTTATTTAGGTCTAAGCTACTTTATTCTTCCAAACAATAAAAATATCTGCATACTGAGAAAACTACTTTCAAATATAATTCAAATCAAATAGATAAAACCTTGGGGCTGTTTGGAGCAGGGAGTGAATAAATGCATGTTCTAACTCAGAAAGAAGTAATTACTAATTAAAGGAAGTCAATTGTTTTTATTTTTCCATAAGAATGGTAGCTATCCAGAGATTAAAAGCCTGAATGCATTCATTACATTTCCTCTCTGGTTTCTTTGAGATCTACAAGCCATGGGAAAAATAAATAAATAAATCAGTTGAGAATTCTCTGTTTAGCTCTGTTTCCCATTTTTTGATAGGGTTATTTGGTTCTCTGGAGTCTAACTTCTTGAGTTCTTTGTATATATTGGATATTAGCCCTCTATTGGACGTAGGATTGGTAAAGATCTTTTCCCGATCTGTAGGTTGCCATTTTGTTCTATTGACAGTGTCCTTTGCCTTACAGAAGCTTTGCAATATTATGAGATCCCATTTGTCGATTCTTGATCTTAGAGCATAAGACATTGGTGTTCTGTTCAGGAACTTTTCCCCTGTGCCCATGTGTTCAAGACTTTTCCCAGCTTTCTCTTCTATTAGATTCAGTGTATCTGGTTTTATGTGAAGGTCCTTGATCCATTTGGACTTGAGCTTTGTAAAGGGAAATAGGAATGGATCATTTTGCATTCTTCTACATGTAGACCACCAGTTGAGCACTATTTGTTGAAAATGCTGTCTTTTTTCTACTGGATGGTTTTAGCTCCTTTGTCAAAGATCAAGTGACCATTGGTGTGTGGGTTCATTTCTGGGTCTTCAGTTCTATTCAATAGATCTACCTGCCTGTCACTGTACCAATACCATGCATTGGTATTTATCAATACCAATTGATAAATTATGCAGTAGCATTTATCACTACTGCTCTGTAGTTCAGCTTGAGGTCAGGGAGGCTGATTCCCCCAGAAGTCCTTTTATTGTTGAGAATAGTTTTTGCTATCCTGTGGTTTTTGTTATTCCAAATGAATTTGAGAATTGCTCTTTCTAAGTCTATAAAGAATTGAGTTGGAATTTTGATGGGGATTGCATTGAATCTGTAGATTGCTTTAGGCAAGATGGCCATTTTTACTATATTAATCCTGCCAATCCATGACCTTGGGAGATCTTTCCATCTTCTGAGGTCTTCTTCGATTTCTTTCTTCAGAGACTTGAAGTTCCTGTCATACAGATCTTTCACTTGTTTGGTTAGAGTCACACCAAGGTACTTTTTATATTGTTTGTGACTATTGTGAAGGATGTCATTTCCCTAATTTCTTTCTCAACCTATTTATCCTTTGAGTATAGGAAGGCTACTGATTTGTTTGAGTTAATTTTGTATCAGGCCACTTTGCTACAGTTGTTTATCAGCTATAGCAGATCTCTGGAGGAGTTGTTCAGGTCACTTAAGTATACCATCATATCATCTGCAGATAGTGATATATTTACACAATGGAATATTACTCAGCTATTAAAAACAATGAGTTCATGAAATTCACAGGCAAATGGATGGAACTTGAAAATATCCTGGGTGAGGTAACTCAGTCACAAAAGAACAAACATGGTATGTACTCACTGATAAGCAGATATTAGCCCAAAAGTTCAGAACACCCATGATTCAATTCACAGCAACTGTTGGACTGTCCCAGATGGAGGAGTTAGCGAAGGGACTGAAGGAGCTGGGGGAGTTTGCAGCCCCATGGGAAGGGAGCAACAGTGTCAACTGGTCCCCTGGTGCTCCCAGAGACTGGACCACCAACAAAAGAATGCATATGGAGAGACCCATGGTGCTGGTCACATGTGTGGCATAGGAGAGCCTTATTGACCATTAGTGAGAGAAGAGGCCCTTGGGTCTGAGAGTGTTAGATGCCCCAGTATAGGGGAATACCAAGGAGGGAGAACTGGAGTGGGTAGGTGGGTGAGGGAGTACCCTCATAGAGGTAGGGGAGGGGGGATGGGATAGGGGTTTTCAAAGGGGAGATCTGGAAAGGGGAAAACATTTGAAATGTAAATAAAGTATCAAAAATTATTTTTAAAAAGGAAAAAATGATAATAAATAAATAAATGAATAAATAAATAAATCAGGGTTGAAGAAGGGCTCAATGGTTAAGAGCACTTGATGCTCTTACAATGGACCTGGGATCAATTCACAACCTAAATGGTGACTCAGGAACACCTGCAACTCTAGTGGGAATCTGACACCCTTAACTCCCAGCACCCATGTGGCAGCTCACAATCATCTGCAACTCCAGTTCCAGAGGATCTGATGACCATGTCTGACCTCTACAAGCATACAAAGTATGCATTCATACATATAGGCAAGACACTCGTACACATAAAGTAAAATACATAACCTAAAAAGACTCATCTCACTTCCTCTTAAATATCTCAGAAATCAGACATTTTGAAAGGAATAAAAAAGAAAGGATGAAAAAAGGAGGGAAGAAACAGAGGAGAGAGGAAGGGAAGAGACACGGGGATGAGAAGGAAGGGAAGGCAGACAAAGAGGGAAGGGGGAGAATAAGGAAGGATGTGAACAAAATAAATTAGCATTGGGTCATAATCCAAAATACTAATTGAGTACAATTGAAGCCATACAGAGAGAGAGAGAGAGAACAGAATGATGAGAGAGAAGAGAGTCAAAGTTCCTAAAGAGAAAACTTTCAAATAATTTGTGTACATAGCTCTGCCTCCTGGCATATGAAACAAACATCCTACTCAGATGTGGGCTGCGGGGAGAGACTCCCTTCTAACGAGTACAGTCAAGGCAGTGAGGAGAAGGAAGGACTTCAAACTAAGAATTCTGACCAGCAGCATTAGCTCTGTAACCCAGGATGTCACCATAGCCATGTGGCATCTAACACCAGATGCCTTACAGAGGCGTTCTGAGACTTGATGTGTTGGGAAGGGGCTTTACTCCTGAAATCTCCATTCCATGAAGCCTAGTCTCACTCTGGACAGGAGGAAAACAGGTTTCAAGTGTTCTACAAAATTCCTAAGTCATCATTAAATCTGTCATGATTCTTTTTTAACTGAGCACTTTGAGGTTATGAGAAGCCAAGACATGTTCAGGGAGACGTGATGGTCAAAAATAGCACATGTCGTGAGCAGGACTGTGGAACACAGGAGCACTGGGTAAAGACTAAGAAAATGTGAATCAAGTGTTGACTATAGTCTTTAAGAAGGGGCAATGGTGGCACACGTCTTTAATCCCAGCACTTGGGAAGCATAGACAGGTGGATTTCTGAGTTCGAGGCCAGCCTGGTCTACAGAGTGAGTTCCAGGACATCCAGGGCTACACAGAGAAACCCTGTTTTGAAAAACCAAAAAAAAAAAA
>JADRCH010000011.1:7509640-7557937 GCA_019843965.1 Rhynchomys soricoides | reverse complement strand
AAGAAGGGGCAATGGATATTCCTGAACCTTTCGATGTGAGAGTACGTGAATCAAACTAAACCATAGAGTTGTCACTGACAGACTTTTCCTATGTTATTAGTTAACCCAGCATAAAATTTTGTTCAACAGCCGAGGGACTTCTCTTAAAGAAAGCATGGATGTTACCAACAGTAACCACACAGATGGAGAGCAGATCTGTTTTTTGCCTGTGGAAGGTTGGTTTCCAGGAGATAGGTAGAGAAAGTTCCTGCCAGAGTGTGGTATAATGACTAAGAGTCATGACTTCTGCAAAAGGGAAATGTCAAAGCAAGAGTGAGGTAGGGGAAGAAGTCAAGACAAAATGGAGGAGACCCAGATGTCAACATCAACTAACTCCACTGGGGACTCTTGGAATGGGACAAGATGGTCACACTTCTTATGCATGGCAATGATTTACTCAATCACCTGCCCTGATATCTACACAAAAGAAACTCTTCAGGGCTGTCGACAGCCATATGCCCTGGGTCTTCAAAGGGCAGTTCTGCCCAAGCAAGGGCCACATGCTCTAAGTTGCAAACACATGAGTTTCATCTGACAGCTTTCTCCCTTTCCACTCAAGTGTCCACCAAAGAGGTTCAGACAGCACTACCAGAAATTCAGTTTTCTTTTCTATTCTGAAGCTTTTCTTGGTCATCCAAGACCCTTCCAAAGAGGCAATTTAAGCCATTTTCAACAAATCTTAGTGGACCTTAACTGATTATAGCTGAAAGCAAAGAAGAAAACACTTTGAAAGAGAAATGCTGAACTAAAGTAAGGGGGTGCCGATGGCAGCATTGCCTCCCTTCCCAGCACCCTGTCAATCCTGCCCCTCCATCCTAGGAAAAGACAATTCTCTTCCCCTTCCTACTTGCCATTTTAGCACACTTGTACCCTCATGCTTCTAAGAAACAACATAAAGACATTTTGTGGGGTATCACGTGACTTATAGCTGCACTGTAGTACGTAAGGCAGGACACCAAAACTTGAAACTAATTTCTTATCAGCAGGGCATGAATTATTCTCCTCAAGCCTTCCTGGTTTTGATGTAGAAGACCAGCAGACACCATACCTAGCCTCGTTTCTACCATCTTAGAGGCAAAATTTAGTCCTAGCCAACGATGAGTTCTCACAAACATAACTGAAGATTTAATACAAGCCCTTATGCTTACAGATGTCAATGTGCATTGAAGAAGATGTGAAAATTACTGGAAGCCAATTTACAGCAGCTGGAGCAAATTAGGCCTCATTGCAAAAAAAAATTTTTTTTTAATTTAAAGAAAGAAGTAATGAAACAGCCAGCTTTAGGCAAACCATATGTGCAATCCGAAGTCTTTATTAATAGAAGTGAGCATTGTGTTAAAGGCAATTTAGTACTTATAGCAAAACTCAATAAAGATATGCACTAACTTGTAAGCCTTGGATCTCCAGGTAACTTACCAAAAGGTGTGCAGTGGTTCTATGGTGGTTTCTATGGTAACTGTGAACCTACAGGTTTGAAAGAGATCCACATCATTCATTACACTGTCTAAAGATCACTATGACTTTTTTTGAAATCTGGAAAAGGTTACATCTTATTTTACTACCATAAGGACACTTAATTAGCTATAAAGAATCTTCAGGATAGCCTAAAGATGGCTTAGTGGTTAAAGGTACTTGTCAACAAGACTGACTACCTGGGCTTGATGCCCAGAATCCAAGGAAGGAGAGAACACATTCTTGCAAGCTGTCTTCTGACTTCCACATGCATACCATGTCATAGTGACACGTATGTAAATAACTAACTTGGGTAAATAATAAATAATAAATCTTTTTTTAATAAAAAAACAGAGTTATGAGGGCTGGGGAGAAGGCTCAATAGAGAAAGAGCTTAAACGTGAGTTGGAATCTCCAGTAACATTCTGACATGGCAGCCAAGCTCCACGTTAGGTGAGAGAGTCTATCTCAGACAATAAAGTGGAGAGAAATTAAGGAAGACACCTGATGTGAACTTCTGGCCTCCTCACCCAAACACACATGTGCACACATCATATATGCACAAACTTATGACACCTGACATGAGCTTCCAGCCTCCACACCTACATGCACATGTGTGCACCTATCACACATGCACAAACTTTTTCAGTGCTTTAACAAAGAATATTCAAAGTATTTGGCATATCTGTGTGGGGTGGAACTAACACAGAAATCATCAAACTAAAGTCTGAAATATTAGTAAAAAACCAATGTCTATACAGCCATTTGAATCTATACAGACTCAAAATGTCTATACATAGGACAAAATATTGGCCAGAGAATGTGGCATCTCTGAGCAAAATGAAAAGCCCAAGGAATATTCTTACAAAGATATGCCCAAAGACAAGCCTTCAAATGAGAAAAGCTTTTATCAGTTCTATCTACATCCAATGGAAAGATAAAACCTTAAACAACAGCTCAGAATGGTCAACTTCTCAGGAGTCACAATGTAAGTTTTAAGCCTTGCTCAACTCTCAGGCTAGTCCACCCATTTATCACTCACATTGGTTGGTTCATTGGAAGGAAAAAAAACAGGAAAATCATTGTGAGACTGCAATCAAGAGTTATTTTTCAGTCTAATTTCCTTCTGAGTCTCAACACCATGTGAATGCCTAATTCCTTCTGGTGAAATTTTGGCTCTCTAAATGATTTGTTTTCTAGGTGAAAACAAATTAAGTTTCCAAGTATCTTCAAAAATTATTCAGTCATTGACTCTGCTTACATTTCAAACATATTATCACCAACTACAGTTCACCATCACTTTACGGGGCTGTGGGGTATCACTGTGAGAGGCTGGAGACATGGCTCATTAATTAAAAGCACTGGCTGCTATCCAAGAGGACACACATAGCTACTCACAACCATTTATAACCTCATGCTATCCAATACCTTCTTCTGACTTCCTTGGGCACCAGGTATATACATGGTGCTCACTTATGCAGGAAAATCAACTATACATACAAAATAAAATACATTTTTAAGGTATCACTGTTCTCCATAGATGGATAAGTTTGAATACTTGGTTCTCAGTTGGGAGCACCCTGTTAGAGGAAGTATGTCACTTTGACAGCTTAAAAATTCATACCCATTAACGGTTTGTTATCTCTGCTTCTTGTCAGTGGTTAAATGTGAGCTCCCAGATTCCTGTTCATACTACCATACCTGCTACATGCTGCCATGATTTCCTGCCATGGCAGACTCTTATCCCTCTGGAATCATAAGTCCAAATAAACTCTTTCTTCTTGCCTTGGTCATGGTGTTTTATCACAGAAACAGAGAAGTAGCTAGCGCAACATTATAACTGTATTGGAAAACATGCCGATTACCCAATTAGTCCCATTATTTTTAAGGTATCCACAAGAATAAAATATAATTCTTATGATATCATTTTGTTAGTAGTAGTATACTTTTTATTCTTCACCATTGATACTCCTTATCACTACCTGTGATTTAGAATTAAACAATGAGAGTTTAATGCTAAGATTTGCTTCCTAAACAGGAATCCGCTGCTCTTTGATACCTCCAAATGCTGGTTCTCTTAAATATCTGATGGCACCTGGGTAGGGAGAGCCACCAATCACTAATCATCCATATACACATCTCACTGGAGCCCTCCATTACCAAGGCAGTAAAAAATGATGGCACTTCTGAGTACAGCATCAGTATTTATAGACTGTAGATAGTTTTACTGTTGAACATGTTATTATGTTTATGCCTAGCAGTTATGTATCAATGTTCTCTGTTTAGTAATGACATACTATAGGCGAATACTTTTATGACAAACCAGCTGGAGATAATTCACACATGATCCTCACCATGAGACACACATTCGGACACTAAGAGCCCTTGTAGCTGCAACATTAAATAATTCTTTGTGCATTTCTTACTGGACGATTAAGATATCCCTAGTTCAACTAATTCAGGAAGTTGTCTAGACTTTGCTATGCCACCTGCCACTTAATATGTTGGCTTTCCATGTGTGATTTTAATTATTTTACATGATTAAGTGTACAACAGGCACTGTACATAAATTATGAAGGGCACCATAAAGGACAGCAGGCACACAATTATTAATTGCGCAATTCCCTTAGTAGGTCCCTTGTGAAGAAAGACCTTCTTCTCAATGTGTGTGATACAGCATCCTTTCAACACATGGTATGCACCTATTAGAAGTTTCACTACTCTGTTTTATTAAAAGCACAGAGGGTGTGATTTCCAATCCTTTATAATTTCCGGATTACTAATTAAATTGCTTCAGTCATGTCAAAGGGACTTTTTATCACTTAGAATATTAGAACCAGCCCTCTTTTTGGAGAACAAAGTCAATCAGAAAAACTCTAAAAGCATGAAAAAGTGTTTCCTGTGTTCAGATGACTTAAAAGGAGCTCAAAGGAAATCCCCCAAATTTAAATAAAAATTCATTATCATAAAAATTAAGGCTGCAAATTAAAGTCAAAGCAGCTAGTACCCAGAAAACATTCCTACCCTAAAGGCAGCCCTAGATGGTTCTCTCACACTTCACTCTTTTTCAGGCCCCTTAATCTCTTATATCCATAATAAGTCCTTTACCGATGTGGTCAGCAAATAAGGTGTCTTGGTTGATATATTGGACTAGAGCAGTGCTTCTCAGCCTTCCTAATGTTGTGACCCTTTAATACAGTTCCTCATGCTGTGGTGACCCTAACCCTAAACTTATTTTTGTTGCTATTTTATAACCTTGCTATTGTTATGAATCACAATATAAATATCTGATATGCAGATGGTCTTACATAAGCCCTGAAAAAGAATAACTACTACATGAGAGACACAATTTTCTAAAGTACTTCCATGTAGCCAGCACAGTCTTCCTTCGTTCTCACAGTATTCTGCAATGCTGCTACTGTTACATCACTTTTCAGAAACACAGACCAGGTGCAGCTACAGATCACAGCTATAGATCGCAGACATTATATGATTTAAACCAAGTTGCTTCTAAAGCTTCCACTTTTTCATTCTTCAAACTAAATTCCAATATCATACTATATACATATTGCTACATTCCAGGGAACTAAAATATGGTCAAAATAAATTTGGGTTAAGCAAAATACAATTTTTTTGTCTTTGTAGATTTGGAAAATATTTTTGTCATGCTTCGGGGTCATTATTACGTGCATCCACTATTTTACAAATGCATTTTTTATTTTACATTGTATATAATGAAAGGGTAATTAGTGTATATAATGGTGGCCCTGAAGCGTGCCAAAAATCCTTTCACTTCATATGCATTTATTTTACAATATATAATGAAAGGATACACTAATGCTTGCAATATACAATTAGAAGTGCCTATAATATATTTATGATTAATAGCAAGATAATATGTTTATTCATGTACATTTTTATAGAGACATGACAAGTTGCAGACTTGCAAGCATAATAACATCATGGACTCACATTATTACAATATAACTCTTCACTGAGTTTGTCTGTGCAGGAATTTTTGTGTATTGCCCTCATAAGACATCGAACTTCCTGAAATAAAGAAATTCCAAAACATTCAGGGTCCATGCCTAATGTCCAAATCCTTGGAGAGTTACTGCTTTTAATTGTAAATTATGAAATGGCCTAAGGTAACCCATATCTTCGTCCAAAGGAAAAGATTGCTTCATTTGTTATATTTTCTTAATTCTCAAGCTAAAGGTGACCTTAGCCAAAGTCACTTTCAGTGCCTTCTGGCAGTAGTTCCAACCTTCTTGAAGTAGAATTTGGATTTTATTTTTTGTAAGTTTCATTATCTTTTATTTCAAATTGAAGCACTTTTTGTTCCCATTTTATTTTATTTTTTATTCTTTAATCTTTTTTTTACAGTCCAGTCTTTATCCCCTCCCAGTCTGCCCTCTGACTGTTTCTCATCCCATTCCTCCTTCCCCTGTCTCCAAGAGGATGTCCCCACCCCCTCACCCCACTCCCTGAGGCCTCAAGTCTCTCCAGGGTTAGGTGCATCTTCTCTCACTGAAGCCAGACCTGGCAGTCCTCTGCTGTATACGTGCTGCGGACCTCATATGAGCTACTGTATGCTGCCTGGTTGGTGGCTCAGTGTCTGAGAGATCTCGAAGGTCCAGGATTTTAAAGGACAGTTTAATGATTGGAGGCTTTTGTGCCCCAAAGCCTAAGCTTTCTAGCAGTGACTGTGAACTGAGGGACAATCAAAAAACAACAGTGTCCTGTCAACAGCTAGTGCTCTTCCCAGCTGACTAACCAAAGTGACCTTGATTTTCTCTACCTTGAACTTGGATCTCAGTGTACAGTGTTATCCTACGGCACACACAAAGCTTTAGTCGGTTCTCTGCTTAAGTATCTTGGTATTCTGACAAGAGAGGAACAAATAAATGTATGAACCATGCATACACACAGTTTAAATCAGTCTGGAGCCATAGGTATTTCCTCCTCAAAATCCATTTTAAATGATACAGACATAGCCATAGATAGAATTACTTCCTCCAGTGACTAGATATGAACACAGTAAATAAAGTCTTCTGACTTATAGGGACTTCCAGAAAGACCTCACATTTAAAATGTTGACCAAGCTAGGAATACACAGCTGTTAATGTCAGAGAAAAAAGGAATTTGGGTAAAAAAAAATCAGAACTATTGGTGGTCTATGTTTTCAAATGTAAAAGTTAATTGCACACACATATATATGTACACCATCATCCTCTGTAGTCAAAAATAGCACTTCTAAAGCTTAGTGTATTTTATGCTTTCTGTGACTAGTCACATTTAAAATACAAAAGTAACAGCGAAAAGGTAGTATCCATTTGTTAGGGTGGTCATCTTACAACTAGCAGAAAGCGACAACAGTTTATGGTTTTCTAACTCGGGATGCTACAAGTCCAAGGTGGAGTCTCAGCAGTTGGCTTCTCCTGAGCCCATCTCCTTGACTTGTAAATGACCATGTTCACCATATCTTCTTCAGACTTCTCTCTGTACTTGACAGGATCCAGATTTCCCCTTCTTACGGGAATACGTCCACACTGGATAAGGGCTCACCCTCATAGCACCTTATAATTCATTCACTGTTTCAACAGCCTGTCAGTCAAATTCTGAATTTTGGTGACAGACAACCCAACATCCATGTAAAGGAGTATGACAAATGTTACCCAAATGTAAGATTGCCTGTGTACACTGATGTTTGCCAGGGAATGATATGGAATGTACTGGTCCATTGAGAGACAGGAAGTTTCCACCTAAGGTAAAAAGTTCAAAGATGTTACCATGGTTACATAAATGAATATTGAAAGTAGCTGTAGAGGGCTCAGATCAGTGGTGGGGCACTGGTCTAACATGGGCAAAGCCCTGAGTCCAATACCCAGTACCACAAAAATTGAACTAATAATTGTATCATTTAAACGTGGTAATGGTTAAAATGTTTACTGTCCATGTCATAGGCAGAAAAGTAAGTTTAAGAAAAAGAATGCACATACAATCCATTCTGATTTTTGACTCATTTGTTCAAATGTGCATTGCAGATACTCTCATTTTTACACTTTTTATTCTATGTCATTATTGAGCACTTATTATATGCTGTGTCATAACCAAAGCCTACATAAACGTAGTGCTTTGTTACCTGGTGAAAGACAGTCACTGGTAAAACAGAGTGCCTTTGGTTTTATTTAGTTACTTCTAATTTCTATCAAGATTAGGCAATCAAATTTTAGCAAGTTTTCAAGTGTAACAAATGTAGGAGATAATTGCACATATAAATGTATACCATCGCCCTGTGTAATAAAAAAATACCATGTCTGAAGCAATTATTTTCTATGTACTTCCATGTGACCAGTCATTATTAATAGGTGTCCTGTTTTCATTGGCAATATCTGAAGAAGCAACAGTCACTATGGACGACAGAAGCCCTGTGGTAGCTTCAAATTTGCACTCAGATTGTACTGCATAATGACGCTGAGGAATCATACCTGACTTTCTCCTCAACTCTGAATTTGAAAAACGCTTATTAAAAAAAATAATAATTATAACCCAAAAAGCCATATAAATAAAACATTCTGTTAAAGTTTATCCTTCCTCTGAAAAGAACTGGTAAACAGACATCCATGGTTCAGTGAGGTCCCCTGGGCTACCAACTGGTTGCAGGCAACTGTGTGTCATACGTTTTCTGGTAGTTAATTCCAGTTTTGAAAATGCCATCTTCAAGCCCCAAAGCTTGGGAGGGAAATTGCGAAACCCACAAAGGGAGAAATCACTAGAATATATGCTGCCTCGGTTCAGTCTTAATGGGCTTCTATTATGCAAGAAGACCTTGTGACTTGGAAAGCCTTTGTCTGCATGAAATTGCTGAGCAGTTTGAACGCGGCACAGACGCTCATGGAAAGCAAGGATGGACATTTTTTTTCTAATTGTAAACATGTAACGGTTGCCTAGTACAGAGATAGAAACTTGGCTGATGAAGGATCCCAACTTGACTTGTAGATCTCTAGAAAACAAACAGCTCTTCATTTCTCATCTCATCGCTCACCTCCAAGGCCTGGCTGTGGGAGTTCTTCCTTTGCAGAGCCGGCCTGGCAAAAAAAGCTCTGCTGCTCAGCTTCATGAAAACCGCTGTTTGGACATCTGAGTTCTTTTCAAAGTCAAAATTAGGGAAAGGGTAAGAAGAGTTAACACACAAGAAGTTTCCAGAGACCCTCTCCAGGTTATTAATCAACAAGCAGAGAACTTTGTCTGTTTTTCATGGAATCTTTTTCTGGTAAGTGAAACAAGTCTTGCATTTTGAGCAAGCATCAATGCTATGCAGAGAGAGTAGATAAATTTAGAGTGAATGACTTCCCAGATAAATAGAGACCAACAGTGAGTTTATAATAAAACAATTTGCCGACTGTTTGCAATATGACAATGGCAATTGTTCTTATGCTGAAAACAAACATTTCAGGATGTGTGCTTGAGGCAGAGCAGGCCTGGTCCTGATACAGCTCTTCCCACATCCCCATGGCACGAGGAAGACAACTTAGTATTGGTCATACTTGTCTGGCATGCCCAAAAGTACGGCACATTTGGAGGCATGATTTTACACACCAGAGTTTTCAAACTCTATTTTCAGCTGGAAATTCAGTGTTCAATGCCTGGCATTTGAAAGCAGAGAGAGAATGGGGGTCCTTTCATCTTCAGGTGAGGGTTGATGTTCCTGTTATCTGGAACTTCTGACACTGTTTTAATCATGGCAGAGCACTGACTCTCAACCTGGCTGGACAGTGGAATCTCCCAGGGAGCTTCAATAAACTGATAGCTGGTACCCACCTCTAGACATTCTGATTTAAGTGATGTGGGGTGTGGCCAGGCATCCAGAGTTTTAAAAGCTCCCCCAGGTGATTCTAAAGGCCAGATAAAATTCAAAGAGGCTACAAAAAAAGAAAGGAGAGAGAGAAGGAGAGAGAGAGAGAGAGAGAGAGAGAGAGAGAGAGAGAGAGAGAAAGAGAGACAGACTCAGAGGATGTTTTGTCATTTATATATACAAAGCTAAAATCTACCTAAATAATTTACATCTTATTTTTAGTTCCATCATGACAATCACATAAATCACCAAAGGAAACTTGGAACAATAGAATATTTGACTTAGAACAGAACCCCAAGATAGTTTGCTCTTGAGATGCTTATCCTGGGATCCTTGGGCTTCTGAGAGTCTATTAGATGGTATGTGAACCACGTGAAATTGTGCATACATGCAATTTTCCAAGAACCATAGGCACAGATTCTGTTAGTTGGTAGCAGGAGGCTCTGGACTCCAATGGTTAAGAACCATTTACATCATCAAAAACTTGCAGACAAAGAAATGAAATAGCAAGTTGTGGGTATAAAACAATGCATCTGTCTCTGTACCAGGACTTCTCAGAATTAACCTCCAGTTTTGTTTTTGGTTTTTTTTTGCACACAGCTGATTAAAATCTCAAACAAATAAAAAAAAAGGCTCCAAATAGATCAACGTGACCAAATCAAGACTTGGGACTGGTAGCCGAAATTTCTAGAACCATAGAAGCAGTAATATTCTTGAAGACAACTCTAGTTTTCAGAAAAGGGATCACAAAATAATCCTTGTGACTAGGAATTTACCAAGCATTATCGGATTAACTATAGGAAAGGAGGAAGTGCAAGCATAGTGCTTCTGATGTCCTGCTAGAACTGCAGTTTGATTTTTTTCCAGGTTCAGATCATGTTTACTGTATGTCATCCCATATCTGCAGTAGCATGTGGTGCCCATGCATATTCATGAATGATGACCTTATTGTGAATCTAAAGCCATTGTTGAAAAGGAGATTCATGGGTGTCAATGATAGGAACACATAGCAAGTTCAAAACACCTTCCAACCATGGGTGGCAGGAATCTAAGGAAGAGGGTTTTCTCTTAAACAAAGACCATGCTCTAAACAGAGGTGCCCTATTTATGCTACCAAAAGAGAAAGTAGAATTTTAAACGATGTTTCTATGTATGCATCTTTAACAATTAGTAATACTCCTGGGGACTACTGTAATCTTTGGTTTGTCTGCTCTTCTGTTCTGTCAAATGTTAACAGAATTTTTCAGGTGTTCCCTCTGGTAAGGTATGCATAACATTAAGCACATAGGACTAAAAGCTATTCTATATTTGGTATCTATATGCAAAAAATAAAAAGTTCAATAGCAAATACAGGTATCATTAAGCTTGGGAAGGAGTTACAGTTAGGACTGTGGAGGGTCAAAGCAAGGTTTAAACTTCTTTCCAGGTACTTATTAGCAGAGCAACCCAAGGTAAAGTAGTTAACTCAATTAACCTCAATTTCACTTTAGTAAAATAGGATTAATTGCATCTCCCTCATAAAGTTGATGTGTTGATATAAAACTCTTTATATTCAGCAAATTGGGTGATATGATAACATGAAAATATAATTCACCTCCTTCCATTATCTTTTGAAACTTGTTGCTGTGTTGTTTTTAATTTTTTCATAGTGCTGGGACCAAACTTAGGGCTAGGCAAGTATGCAACCTCATCTTTTCTAAAAATAAAGTTAAGTAAAAAGTAGCCAAAGAAGCTAGAACATGGCTCGAGAGCTAAGAGCACTTGCTTGGCTTCTGGAAGACCAAGTTCAATTCCTCAGTTCCCAGAAGCCACAATAAAAGACTCACAACTACTTGGAACTGTAGGACCAGGGCATGGGACAGTGTCTTCCAGCCTCAGTGGGGCCTGGATGCATGAGGTGTACACAAGCAAACATGCACACATACATGTAAAACATACTTAATTAGCTGAGAGTCCAAAGCTCTACCTTCTAGACCAAGTCATTTCTCAAGATCATTCATATTCTTCTTCCTCACCTCAATACCACTAAGCAAAATTGAGAATTCTTTTCAAAGTCAAAATCATGGCAGACTTATTTATATGGCCTTTGGGGTATTTTGTTTGTCTGTTTTGTTTTTTTTTAAGGTAGACTTTACATTTACTTGGTGAAACTTTAAGACTTTACATTTACTTGGTGAAACTTTAAAATCTGGAGCAGAAAACATTGCGTTAATGAATAGAAGATGTTAAATAGTTTCTTCCCATGCGCTTTGGATTCTTACTCCTATTGCAACAGTAGGTCAAAAATTAAGGTCATGGATTGAAAAGAGGAAAGGAGAGTGTTGTTTTTATAAAAAGAGACCAGGATATGTTTGATAGATCTCTGTATGGTGAGGTGGGGGGGGTGCCTCGGCGGGTCCATACTGAGGCATCTCTTCCCCCTGAGGTACCAGCCAGCCATACAATGGGTATAGTATAGGATAGAGCTTATTTGGAGGCATGGGAAGGGGAATTGAGAAGGGGAGAGAGAGAGAGAGAGAGAAGCCAGGAACACGTGAAGAGAAAGAGGAGAAAGGGGAAAGGGTTAGGGAGAGAAGAGTGTCAGAGAAAGAAGGGGCAGAGAGCAAGCAGGGGCCAAAGTACTCAATTTACTCATTTTCTTCATAAAACATCCAATGGGTATTTTTTAAGACTCATTGTAACCTTTCGAAGCTCATGTTATTGTGGAATGTGAAACATTGGATAAAAATGAGAATGCATGTGGATTTTATAATGATTGATATAAACACTATAATTATTTGTCCAAAGAAGAGAGAGATTTGGGTAGGTGGGGAATTCAGCAGAGACTCATAAACCATGGAGTAACTGGAGAAGCAAGTGCTGGGACACACCCAAAGACAGGAGATGGCAATCTGTAATGCAAAGCGATCCTCAGGAGGAAAATGGAAAGCACAGGGCTTCCATGTGTTCATGGAGTCTTCAAAATAAAATCTTTACCAGATCGACATTTGGGGAATCCTAAAGGATAAGAGAGTGAAAGAAATTGAAGGTCTGACTGTGCCAAGTAACTCCTGGACAGCCTCTCCCCAGCTTAGGATGAGAATTCTGTGACACAAGGAAGAAATGACCCTCAAGATCAAAGTATTCTAGACTTTTATTCCTAAATAAAGGAAAACATAAAAAAGGCTCATATTTCAATTATACGTACCCATTGTCCAAAATTTTTAAAAATGCTTCAGATTTTCAAAGAAACCAGAGAATCTACACATGAACAAGAAATAAGCATGACTTTTCAGTTGGTAAAGTCTGAGCTCAGAGTGGAGTCCTTACTCAGCACAAAACTGCAAATAGCCAAGGACAAACTGTGTCTGTCACCTGTTTCTCTGTCATTTTAAAAATGAGATACTTAAAATTTTGCCAAACAGAAAAGCATACAGTTTTTTCCCCTAAATTTATACTATTCTGGGAGCTGAGTCTTGAGTAGAGTGTTTTGGTGCAGTGCTTGCTTAGCAGACAGGAAGCCTTGGGTTAGATCCCCAACCACCACATATACTACATACAGTGATAATAAATACCTGTAATGTCAGCAGTTAGAGGTAGAGGCAGAAAAATGAGGACTTGAAGTCACCCTTAGCTTAAGACATGTTTGAGTCCAGTATGTGCCGCTATACGCGATCTTGCCTCCAAAATCTTGTGAGTGTTTCTTTTGGCAAAGTCTGTATTACCCACAGTTCTTAAAGAATAGGCATACTTCCCCCAAGAGATTCTCATTCATAAATTTTTCAATTAGTAAATGCCTAGGCCATAGCCATAATTCAATCAAGCTGTGAAATATTGTGCCTGCCTAGAATACTGCCAAGGATCCATCGAAGCCAGTGGTTCTCAACCTGTGGGTTGTGACCCCTTTGAAGGTCAAACATCAGAAAACACAGATATTTCTATTACTATTCTTATCAGTAGCAAAATTACAGTTATGACGTAGCAATGAAAGCAATTTTATGGTTAGGCTCACCATACCATGAGGAACTATATGCTGATCTAAATATTACCCATTTAGACCATGTAAACCTATCACTAATGATTTTTTGCATTAGCAAAGAAAAGGGGACTAAATATCTTTCTCTCTGCTTTATGCTTAGTGTTTCTGTCAAGGGAAACTGTCACTCTACAGTATGCCTTGGAATTTCAAGTAAACATCTTGAAGCTAAAAAATCAGCTAATCTCAGCTAGTTCAAGCAAGGGTTCTATGCTTGCTCTGGGAATATAAGCCTGTCTTCTTATGAGTTTTCACACACGAGCAGAGAGGCCCAATATTATTATAAGAATACCCGCTTCTTCCTTACAGGTAGAAAACACCATGGAGTAGATACCAAATACAAGTAAAAAATTCAAAATGGCTAAGTGGGACTAGATACTTAGAGGGAAGCAGAAGTAGCTAACCAAGAGGAAACAGAAGATGAAAGCTATACATTAAAAGCAAGCAAGCCCCGTATGGTTTGTTGGTTATATCATGGGAATTCAGAGCTTTGGGTAGTATCCACTAATCAGTGAGTACATACCATGTGTGTTCTTTTGTGCCTGGGTTACCTCACTCCGGATGATATTTTCTAGTTCCATCCATGTGCCTGTGAAAATCATGAAGTCGTTGTTTTAAATAGCTGAGTAGTACTCCATCGGAGAAATGTACCACATCATCTGAAATGTAAATGAGTGAAATGATTGATTAAAAAGAAAGAAAGAAAGCAGAATGGCTGGGCTACAGTGGCAGCGGACCTAAGAACCGTGACCTTTTCCTCCTGTTTAAACCATCATCGGTGCCTTTGCAAGAGTTGCTATCTCTTCCCAAAGTTGAGTGCTATTTGTCTTACAGGCATCTTACTGGTTAATACATCTTTACAATAAACACTCGGCAAAGTGTAAGGAACTGAAGAAATAAATTGAAATGGCTTTTAGTGGTGGCTGGGGGGACCAGATTGACAGTTCTGGAAACAGATGGCCTCTTTTTCGCCGAAGAATAGATACAGCCCGATAAACAGAGGTGTTCCTTCAACTACTTCTTCAATAAGCCTTCACCCTGATAAAGCAGTGGTTGAAGGAAGACAGAAGTAGTCACCTCTTCCAGCTAGCTCTCTGCACACTGCCATTTAGCACCAGGGTGAGAGTATTTTCTTGCTACCAGCTGCCAAACAGGGCAATGCACTGATTTCCCTCGCAACAGTGAACAGTCAATCAGGTGCTGATAACTTTTGACTACTAGTCTCCACTGGATCTAAAGCACAGAACTTGGAGAGCAAGAGAACTCATGTTTCTTACCCCAATTTCTTACAGCCATCTAGTCTCAGTCCCCGACACTAAATCAGGTAATGCAGTCGAGTCTGGCTGTTTTATCTGGTTTTCCTAAAGTTATTTGAAATGAGTACTCCACCATCCATGAAGTCAAATGAATCTCAGGGACATTTCTATTTATGCAGCGTGAGGGGGGAATCTTTCAAAGGAGAAAGAAGAAACATAAAAAAAAGGCATGGAATGATTCCAAGAGAACAGTAACGTACATTTTCCTCTCCTGAAGAAAAGCAGCAAGTATGTATGAAAAATTGAGGGGTGTGAGTTAAAGGAGAGCCTTCACATTATTTATTTATAGGCAGAACTTAAGAATCACAAAAAGAATCCTCTTTGTCACATGACCCTAAAACGAGCAAAGACCAATATAATACCACTATCGGATTACAGTCAGAAGATGTCAGAAAATGTATACTGTGTTTGTCTCTTACTTGCCTAAACCATCATACGCAGTTGTCTTTTGTTTCAAAAGCCATTCACGCATATAGTAAGAGTTCCAGCAAGTTGAAACCTCCTATATCTGGTTATTTTCTGTGAGTTGGAAGCCTGCTGCCTCCAGGTCCCTAGTTTTCTTGTGTTACCAGAGCATCTTTTTAAAGGAGACATTGTTCCAATTCTTACTAGGAAAGCATTTTACCATCCTCAGTGTCTTCCATTAACATCCATTAGTAGCTAGCATTTGCTTTTAAAACAACCTTAAACACCTGTGGTAATCAGAAAGTAGAGAGGACTCAAAGTGTGGGAGCCTGCCTTCTTATTTATTGTCCCAGGGGCTGTGTATGTCTTCCCAGAGCGCCCCAGAGTACACCTCTAAACTCAGATGTGTGGAGGATCCTACACTGTATTTCTCATATGTGACTTGTATCCTCTGTGTTCAACTTTCAATTCATTTGTTCCTTTGTCCATACAGACACTTATTAACACTTCCACGAGTCTTCAGTTGTCATCTGTACATGTTGTATCTAGACCATCTGTACAGAGACATATATTGTTGAGCTATCTGCAACCATGGGTCTTTCCACCCACACCAAGTTCCCCAAAATAATAACTTTGAGACTTGTTATATATGAATAAATAACCAGACCAAAAGCCTTGCATCATTCCTTGACTAGCTCATAACTTAACCATCCCGTTATTCCCGTCATTCTATTCTACGTTTTGCCACAGGGCTGGTCCTCAGTTTCATATGACCATCTTCTTCAAGAGCTCTGGGATGAATCTCCCCTGCCTCACTCTCACTCTTCCCAGAATCAATTTCGCTCTCTCTCTCTCTTTCTTTCTCTCTCTCTCTCTCTCTCTCTCTCCCCCCCCCCCCCCCAGGAACTCCAACTCCCACCTTTTATTTCATGCCTCAGCTCATTGGCCATAGTTTTTTTAAATTGACAAGTGAAACTTCTATACATTGCACAAAACATACATTCTGGGCTGTACATCAGAAAAGGCACCAGAATAGAAATCCTGGATGCAATAGCCATTGCTGCCATCCAACAAATGACACCTGGATCAAGTCACTTATTCTCCTTACGTACCTCTGGCAGTTATGGGTTGGACTATGTCATGTCTAAGAGCCTTTTATACTTCCAAAATTTTTCAGTTTCAATGCCAATTCAGTTGTGTGATGCAAATAGACAAATCCATGTGATTACATTAAAAACTTTGCATTTCTCATTTTAAGGTGTTGAGATTTACAGTGGTTGCATACAGAAGTTCTCTGAAAGTAAGACATGGAAATTCAACTTTGGTGTTTAGGGCATGTTATTGGACAAAGGGAAGAGAATTGAAAAAGAAAGATGTCCAAATTCCTTTTAGAGGCTAGTCCCATTTATCTACTTTTCATACTATATAATTTGGGGTCTCTAATTCACCTGCTCCAACTTGCTCTTTACCTGTTTCCTACATGTCCAATGGAAACATTGGCCTCAAGATTGGCAAGATATTTTTCGATTTGCATTCAGCAATCTGTTATTCCTCATCCATGTGAACTGTCCTCAATATTTGATGACTACCACCACCCCGTACTGTATACGCCTTTTTCACCTGGCATCTGATTTCCCCACCTACCTCACTAACCAAGGCTTCCTCACTGAATGCCAGGCATACAGATCCAAAAGATTCAAAGATCTTGAAAACTAAGAATGATTGATGTTCTTTCCCAAGCTTTATCCAACTAAGGTAGTTAGTGACAGCTGTCCAGTGTTATCAGATTCTATGTCAAAACCATCTTGTGGATCACAGTTGGCTCCTCATTTCCTACATACTGTACTTGTAATCAACCAGTATAGAACTCCACCTCTACCATTATTCTCCTCTGGTGAGCATTGCCAGTTCTTGTGTGCACTGAAAGTGTCTCTCTGCTCCTGAAAATTCCCTCGTAAAATTTGTTACCACCATAGAAACAACAGAGATCTTGAAAGCCTAACTCAAGCCCGTGTAAAGAATTGCCAAAATTTTCACAATAGCTTTCAAAACTCTCTATGGTTGGTTCTCCATAACTTCTCAAATTTTCCCTCCTGCTTTCTACTTTGCTCACTCATGTCCAGTTACATAAATCTCCTTATTTGAAATACAAGACCCAAGGCTTGATGCTAGTTTCTGAAGAGGATACATACATAACTAATTCCTCATCCCCTTCATGTCTTTGCTCATTTCTCAGCTCTTAAATGAATCCTTCCCTAAGTGTCCTATTTAATACTGACAACTACACCCCCAGGTTCCCCTCATCTTCATTACCTTGATTTACATGTCTTTTTCCATAGTAAGCATCACCTGCCAATGTTCTATGTAATTTAAATATATGTTTAGTTTATTTTCTGCCTCTTTCATTGAAATATAAGTCACAAGGGAACACATAATCTTTTTTATTTGTTAGTTAATTCATTGCCAGTATCTGAAACCATTTTAGACACCTGGAAATTATTTAACATTTGGCAAGTGAGTAGACAGAAAGAAGAATGGTCCTGTTGTCATCAGATTATAAGCAACACTATATGACGCTACATGTGTGATCATAAGTCAAATACAACTTGGTTTTAATGAGTCAATCAATGCTTTGTCCTCCAACGTCTTCTTTGTCATCTAACACTCCTGACTGATAGATGGTTTATTGGAGAAGTTCTTGACCTTCACCGACTAGAATTCTCAGAACAAATAATAATATTGTTTTGGAGCAACACAGAAATAAGACTTGGACTTATCCTAGACAATTTAGATTAAATCCTAAAACATAACTGCCTCATGTTTCTACTGCAATGACTGTAAAAGAATTAATCAATATCTAAGTGTTTAAGCTGTGCCTATATGCCAGATATTATTCTAAAGTTTTATTAACTTAACTTATTTATTCCTTATATTAACTCTTTATTCTGACCTGACTACCCCCCCTCTTAATGGATAAGTTCCGCGTGCACAATAATCAGAAAGTAACAAAAAGTGTGAGTGGATAAGAAGACTCGAAGCTAAAAGCAATGGCTATGTTAAGAAATGTTGGTTTTGACATGTTGCAAATCAAATATCCAAGAGTAATTAAATTTCTCTCCAGGATAATCCATGGCAAAGGCTTAGTTTGGAGAAGATATAGTTTTATCTGTCCAGCCAAAAGTGGTAGGAGACTGTCAGGTACATTTAAATGAACCTAATAAATAGTTTGGCCCACAGTTTCATCAATATTTTCTCTTACCATTCTTTAAAAATATTAGTATGGCAAAAAATTATATTAGCTTGACCATGCTCATGTCAGGATCATTTCAAATAGCATTTTATTGCCCGTCTTTCTCATCTCTATAAAGCAAGAGAGTGAGGAGCCATTTCTAATAATACCCTAAACTCACCCTCTAACTATCTCTAATCATTTTAGCTTGCTAAAAGTCAGAGACATTCGCTTCCCACACAGATTGCATCTATCCGTTCAGTACACATCTGTTGAATGCTTACTGAATTGCAGCATGTACCACAATCCCTTAATCAATGGATTTGGTCTTGGGTAGTGACGAGTAAAACAAATGCCATAGTTTGAATTTGAAATTACCTCCTGAACCCCATATGTTAAAAGTTTGATTACCACCTTGTTTGGGGACATAGTGGAACCATAAAGCGATAAGGCCAAGTGGAAAGAAGTTGGGTGAGGCAGATATACTGAGGAAGATGATATTGGTATCCCAATGCTGCTCTCTTTGTCTCTTTGCTTTCTGGTTACCACAGCATAAATAGGCTTTTTCCACCTCATGTTGCTGTCAGATCATACCATCCCACTACAGGCTCAAAGTAATGGGACCAAGTGAAAATACACTAAAACTTCTCAAACCATTCACAGGAAAAGAAAGCTAGTGTACCACTACTCCAGAAAGTTATATTAAGTGAACACTATATCCATGGAGGGAGAATTAAATAAGTATACTAATGCTTATGAAAATCAATACTATACATCAACTTAAATGACTATATAAGATTTAAGAGTACCAACACGATTCATTTAAAAATAGAGAGTTTTTAACATATGTAATAATAACAGTATTTAGATTACTTTTTTAAATGGCATTGTGTGTTGTTTACAAATATGAGAATATGTACCACAATATACAAAGCATAGACTTGAAGGTCAGACATCAAATTTAAATAGTGACCACTGATGGGGAAGCTGGGGCTAACTGGCTTTGAAAATGGGACTTTTAGGGAGAAGGAGATAACAGTCAGGTGGGAAGAACAAGAAAATGGAGCAACAATAATGAAAATGTACTGTAAATGTATGTACACATGAGAAACTGTCAAAGCAAATTTAATACATGAGAACAAATACACACACGTGATAAACTTTAACTTGGTCTGTAAAATGCTAGTTCTTAAGAAAGATACTTGGAGCCAGTATTTTTCAATGATGACATTTGTCAATTAGATATATACTGATTTTTAACACTTTTTTCTTTTGAATTTTGGGGGATATGGGGAGGCGTTGGGGAGATCACAATCAAAAGAAGAAAAGTGGCAAAGGCCTGAGACTGGGAAAAACACACAAAGAGATGCCAAGTGAGAAGCACATTAGGAAGGACCATAAAGTTGCAGAGAAGTGAGCTCTTGGGTAGGTGTGTCCTGAAAGTCATGAGAAAGCCAACCTTGGGCCTGAAGGGAGGAATGACCAAAGCAAAGTGATTTGAAGGCATTTCAGGCAAGAGGAGCAGCTGAAGATAGAGAATCCAGTGATGTCATATCAGGAGTCAGGCAAACATGGTCAACCTGCCGATGTCACAAGACAACAGTTGTAATCTACAGAGTTCGTGGTCAAGAACCTCACAATCAAGTTTTAAGAAAAAAACAAGTTTTATCAAAAAAGGAATCCCATAATTTTGCATTGATTTCTTTCAAGGCTATCCTTGACCCACAAGCCCTGAGTTGCATATAGGTAGTAGAGGTTCATTTCTAATTATGTTGTTTATGACTTAGTGACCTTGTGAGAGTCAATCTCTGAACTTTTCCTTCAGGTTGAGTGGGGGATGATAACAGCTCTCTGCTGCCTCAGTGTGCAGGCTAGAGCAGTTGCATGCAGGAGTGCCTACCACAGTAAACAGTAATTGCTCAGAAATGAAGAAATGATTAATGATTATTAGCTGAGACTAAGACTCATCTCCTAATTTCCTGAGTTAGTGATCTTTTCATAACACCATAGTGCTGATTTTGTAATTAGCATTATCCTAATTTCATGAGGCCCCAAATTTTACAGTAATAAAATATGATGCCTCACTGGGGTTCCCGGCAATTGACTTGTTCTGATTTTTTAAAATATGGCCACTCATGCCAGCCTCTTCCACTCAATGCTTCTGGTTACCATCCACACCATGCATGTCTAATTATTTGCTAAGATCTCTCTATGACCTTGAAGCTGGAACCTCGGATATACTGGCTTCTAAGTTATGGGCTCAGCTTCTTGCTGAAACTTGGCACACCAAATTTGTATCATCTAAGAAGGTCAAAAAGGAACAGGAATACATGGTTACAGAAAGTCTGGGTGTGCACCCCTTTGTTCATGTAGCTGTGATTGATAGAGCATCTGCATATTTAATAGACTAGCAGTTCTTATCATTTGGGTTGTTAAGGAAATAAGTTTAAACAGATTTAAGAGAAAAAAGCAACTTCTGGGCTCACATTCTGTGAGTGATATATATTAACCAACTCTTATCAGATCCAAGGATCAGTAAAGGAAGGCTGCATCCACATCATTCACTGACCGGACACCTCTCTGCAAAGTAAACGGATGTTTCCTTGCCACAGACTAGGCCAGATACAGCATGATCTAAGTCCAAATTTGAGCAACTGAATTATTTTTCTCAATAAGGTCTTAGCCACCATTGTCACTATCCCAAGAAGTTGTCTGTTGCCAGAGACTAATTGTCACTCCTCCTTCAGCATGTATTTCCAAATTCCATTGCCCTGTGTGGACAGGAAAAAACCATGCTGTCTCTCCACACAGCTCCCTCCAACAGCTGAGAAACATGGGGTCATTTGGGCTGCAGGAGCAATTGACATGTGCTCTCCAGAAAGCTTCTCTTGTCTGACAGGAATGGCTACAAATACCACAGACTTGCACAGACAACACACTGAGGCCATGTTGTAGCAGCCTACTGCTGTGGTCATCCATGCTTCACCAAAGCCTCTTGATTCCTCAGGAGTTCCCATCAGGCCCTGTCCCAGCCTATACCTTCTCTATCTTTTCCAAAAAACAAAGTAATAAACAGATTTTTTTCCATAGGGGTTGGCTAATATTAATGATACAAACTTTGCTGTGTGGTGTAGGGTTTGCGCTGGTGTCATCACAGGGGATATCTGAAGTGAACTCAGTGAAGCCTTTTAGAAAATGCACAGATCTACTGTGACTGTGAAGGTTCTAGTACTTGATATTCGACTCTGAGGCAAGAGTGGAAAATAAAGAAGTCCAGTGATCAACTCCCTCCCTATCCCTCCCCTCTCCCACCTCCTTTCTCTCCCCCTTATTTCTCACGTGAAAGGGGCATGGGTGTGGGAAACAGAGATACGGTCTATGCTGGCCTGGAACCCCGGTGTAGCCAAGGATCGCTTGGAACTCCTGCTCTTCCTGTTTCTACTCCCCATTAAGAGGTTAGAAGAACACACCACTGGGAATTCTCTTAATATGATGTTACTCCAAAACAAGAGAAAGGACCAGGAGATGAGAAACTGTCCTTCTTTCTCTGCTGTAAAGAGAGATATAGGCCTTCTGAGGGAGGATTGATCTGGTTTCTTCTATAGTTACAAGTAAGGGATAAATGACAACAGGAAGGACACCACCTTCCTTTCACTTTCTAATTCTGAAATTTCTAAAATGAAAGAACTCCCTTTTCCCTCCTTGCTAGGAGAGAATGACTGGCATTTTGAATGGGATGCTGTTTTGAAGGTAACATTTCTGAGTCCATCCCCGAAGACGGCTAAGGAGCAGCAGAGACGCTTGTAGCCTCATTACCCATCACAGACTTTCTCTTTGTTTTTTGATTAACTTTCCCAGGCATCCCTAAAACACGCTAAGCACAATGAAAGGCAGGTGACTGTAATTACAGGAGATTGCCCAAAGCAAAAGAGGAAAGGGAGGCAATTCCTGTAATTCAGCTTCTAAGTACCGTCCTCACCTGAAGGAGTTACTTCATGGGTGTGTAAATCAGACTCTTGAAACGAGTCTTGCTGCTGTTGGGAAAACACTGGAGCTTGCATCGGCTTCTCTTTTACTCTTAAATACATCTTTTCCTTGTGTCTTAAAACGTATACATGGCACTGAGGCAGGAAGGAGAAAAACTCTGAGATGGAAGTAGGATAAAAGGTGCAAATGTGGGTCCTGGGGAGATGGCTCAGTGGTTCAGAGCAGCACTTCCTGCTCTTACAGGACCTGAACCCAGTCCTCAGCACCCACATCATGGCTATAACTCCTGTAACTACAGCTCCAGTTCCAGGATCCAACCCCTTCTTCTGGTCTCTAAGGGTACCCTACACACATGGTACACATAGAGAGAAGCAAGCAAACACACACACACACACACACACACACACACACATCAAATGTTTAAGTTACAAATGCAAGCATAACTTTTAAGATACTGTCTAAAATATAGTGTGGGCCAAATTATGCCCTCTGAGTTACCAAATGAAAGGAATCAATGTCTTGCGTGTTTATTATGTGGTGTATGATATATCATGTGGGAAAATATATAATTTAAGTAAAAATACATCTTAATTTTATAAAATTTTCATATCTGTGTAGCAAAGGGCCCCGGTAGAAAACAGAAAACATGCATGCCTGGAATCTATGGATTCTCGTGTTTCCCTCCAGCTCCATCTTCTCAGCTAAAATCTGGGTAAGATAGTTGAGCAATAACTGTAGTGTCTTGAAAGAAAATCCTAGCACCCCCTGTTCACAGAGACCTTGTGAGGCTCTTGTGATGCCAGCACTGGGTTAGGCATTGTGGTCTGCATGATGCCCAGCATCATGGCCTAAACAATGAGATAATACTGTTATTAGGTATAGAAGTCTTCACTGAAGAAAATGTCAGAGAACATTTCATGAGGTATTCTTGTCTAGTTGCAGGTTTAGGAAACCATTGGGTGAAACCAATGATCTCTCTGCTGTCTTGGTGATCTCAATAAACAACTAATGAGATGCTTCATCTGGAGGAAGGTAGCCAGTGGTGACAGTGCAGAAGGCAATGTCAAGAAGAAATGGTTATTTGAATCATCCTCCATTACCTGCTATTGACTCCACTCTCAGCATGTGTTTATTGTAGCAACTTTGTAAACATTAGTTAAATGAATATTTAATACAAGTTTTCCTTATATTTGGGGGAGAACAAAAAAGAAGAAAACTGTCTTGAATGTTTTCAAATTTTAACTGACAATAGACTTGATCTACATCTCTGGCTCTAGAAAGCAGAAATGAGACAGGAGGTTGAGGAAGAGGACTGTAGCTGTCAGAGTCACTGGCTTAAGAAGTAAATCCTTTCGTGTGAGTGATCAGCAAGAGGCTAAGGCTGTAAGATGCTAGGAATCCCTGCCCTGAGCTCTTGGAAGCTGGAATGTATGAAAAACATACCTTCTGTTTCCACAGTGCCAATCTAAGCATAGACTAGTTCTGATATCCAGTGCCAGTATTAAAGTCTTCAACGTCTGCAAAATTAGATAGTAGCATTTAAACAGTCAAAAGATAAGGGAAAGATGTTTAAAATCACCTCAGGTCATGGTGATGACTCCACAAAATGTCTACCTGGTACTGGGGTGTACCTAGTTTTCATAAAGAGGCTAGAACTTGTTCTGGAGTCCCTGGGTCCACTATGATGACTATACTGGAGCATCTATGTCATAGTTGATGTGGATATCTCCAAGTGTGCTTGTTATGGAGTGTGTTTGCTCATAAGAAAAACCCCAGTAACTCCTAGATTTGACGTCAGTCTTCCAAGACAAACTCTCCCCTTGTTAACCTTGAGTGAAACGAAGCAGGTCAAGATAACCTCATACTAGGGGAAGGCATGTCTCCATTAAAGGTTGTTCTCGCCCCAAGGCCCATATCCCTCATGTTAAAATGAATTCAAAGGAAAATCCTAAAAATATTGGTGGTATTTTGCCATAGCAAACACAATGAAGACAGTGTATGAATGACAGTGTTTGGTAAGCAGTCTTCCATAAGAAGGATGCTACTGCTTTAAGATGGGTTATGGTCATTATATTTTATCTGAGCATAGGAGTCCTAAAACTCAGCCTCCTTGTGCATCAACATGGAGGCTCAAAGACCACAAGTTGTGGTGTACTTTTTGTGAGACATTTGTCTTCATAGCTAGGATAAACTTGCTGAGGCCCTAAGGAAAGATGTAGATAATAAATCTACACTGGGCCCCAGGGAATCTGTGTGTTCATTTTCCTCTAGAAGTTATATATTTCTTCGCTTTCAAAGAAAAAAATCCACTTAAGGATTTATAGTTTGTTTGCTTATTTGTTTCTTTCTTTGTTTTTGTTCCTTGTATCTTCATTGAGTCCCAAGTCTTATAAGTGTTTGACAATCTTCAAGATCCTTTCTGGTCCTTCACTTAATTAGACAAGGAACACTGATTATACTATACTGTAACATGCTTATTTCTGGCTTGTAATGGCTGTATCTGTTGCTATTTAGCCTCCAGGCCTTTTGTTTAGAATCTACATAAAACATACCCACACACACAATCCTGAGTTTTCTATCCAGTCTTGAGTATAGAAGCAAAATCCAAAGCTGTAATACCAGAGGGAAAGAGGGCTGTGGAAAGTCTATTTCCAAAATTAACAAATAGAGAAAGCCTAAAACCTGAATACCCCGGGGCTCTATTACATCTTCAAGGAAAACCAGGATCTAACTTTCCACTCCAATGTTTTATTCCAGGCTAACTCTGAAACACAGTCTTTCAATTATATTATTTAAGGAGCTATTTGAAATAGCCTAACACCTCCCAGAGCACAGCTCCACAGCACATATTGTACACTATGAAATACCCAGCATACCTGAACAGGTAGGAACAATAAAGCTAACCAAAGAGGCCGCATATGTTTGGCAAGTTCCTCCAGGCTATTTGAGTTGAGACTTCAAGATGCTAGAAGAAACCAAACTTCTCAAGGTTTGCAATGAAGGAAGGAAAGAGCAAAGGGAACAGTCTAGATCCCAGTACCGATGACAAAGCGCACCAGCATCAAAGCACACCAGCATGGTGCTGTTCATCATCCCAGATACCCACACAGGACATGCTCACCAAGTTTCCAAAGTCCAGGGTTACAAATTCAAACCATCATTCTTGTAAGAGAAAGCCAGACCCCAGATCAGCAAGTGGCAGGCAGCTACTTGAATTCTCCAGTTGGCCAATTATTGAAGTAAACACGTTTAAAAGTTGTATTTAAGTTGTATTTAAGCTGCTGAGGTCTTCCCAGCCTTACTTTTGAAGAGGGTTTAGGGCTTGTAGGCTGCTATGCCTCTTCCATTTGCCACAAAATGTTTTAGAAAAGTTGGGCTCAGCACTGCCTAGTCTTTAATCCACAATCCACTTTTTCACGTAACTTCTAGATGTTAAGATAAATAGAAACCTCATCATGAAACATTGTGACAGTTTTAACTGTCATTTACAGAAACGTGGTAACGCTCCTTTCTAAATCGCACACCAATGTATCCATTGCTCAGATAGAGATGCGGCTAGAGCTCTGTCATTTCCGTGTATGTATATTCATTGGTGACTGAGTCATCTTACACATCTTCATAACACTGAGAACCCTCCTCTGAGCTATTCACAGATGCAGGTGATGATCTGGCAAAACTGGCACTGTATGCTAGGCCAACACTCCAGGGAAAGTGGCCAAAAGTCAGAGCATGAGAATCATTCTGATCTGTTGTTGGGTACAAAAAAGATCACAGAGGTTCACCTAAAGTGGAATTATCCCCCCTTCCCTTTTTTTTTCCTTAGCTTATCTGCTCCTAACTAGTCTGCTCACTTTTTATTAACCCTTACCTTGCCCACCTGCTCTTGTAAGTGTTGTTTGCCTTGTGGACCTACTCCAGACTGATTGGATTTTGTGAACAGTGTATTCTGTTTTATGCACAGACTCCGGATTAATACAAGAGCAGAAAGGGCAAACAACTCATATCCCAAGGTGGTTACAGAAGAATTAAAATGTGTCTACCCCAAACCATCTACCCTCACACACTCATGTCTTTTCTGTTCTCTATGCTCTGGTGAGTAGTGCTGCTCAAAAATCACATTATAATCCTATTGTGATGTAAGCCCTTAAGTCTTACTTTAATATACGAAACTTGCAAGAAAAAGAAAAGCAATCCAATAGGAAGAACAACAATATCAACCAATCAGAACCCCCAAAGCTCCCAAGGACTAAACTACCAACCAAAGAGTACACATGGAGGAACCCATGATTCCACATACATATGTAGCAGAGGGTGGCCTTATCTGGCATCAGTGGGCAGGGAGGCCCTTAGTCCTGTGAAGGCTCCATGCCCCAGTGTAGGGGAATGCCAGGGCAGGGAGGTGGGAGTGGGTGGGTGGGTAGGAAATCACCCTCATAAAAGCAGGGGGATTAGGAGGGGGAGGGATAGGGGAGTAGCAGAGGGGAAACCAGGAAGGAAAATAACATTTGAAATGTAAATAAATAAAATAACCAATAAAAAAAGAAAGCCCTCTTCCTGATCTTCCAGCTAGGGCAATGCTCTGAGAGTGGGTGCCCACACACGAGCACACCTACACTTCCTAAAGGAAAATGCACTCTTATTGCTTTATGCAAAAACCCATTTTCTTAGTTGCTTTAGATTGCATAGGACCCATTGCTTAAATTTATACAGCATCTATTATGAAAATGTACTCGGATACATAAATATTGGAGAAAAACAATCTATGTTGTTACCTAGTGTTAATTACAGACATTAGAACAACATTACTGTTGTTTATTTGCATCTCTAATTCAGTGTGGACTGATCCACTAGGATTTCTTCTGCCCACCTCCTAATTTAAATGTGAACATCATTATAAAGATCTTTGCTTACTCGTTTGTTTCCCCTGAGAACCCCTTGTACATCCTCATCCCTCCTTAACACTCATCTTATAGATGAACTGTCTGGAGTTTGGGGTTGGTTTTTTTTCCCTGACCTTTCATCCCAAAATATTTGCTTTTTCTGTTACTATAGGGAGCTGTGGTCCTGTAATAATAATTATGATGGTATCTGATCACACTGCCTATATGAATGACAAGACATAGCTGGCCACATTTCTTCACAGATTACTGATCTCATTGACGAGAGCTGTCGGGCTGACTCCCTGCAACTTCCATCTCATGGTAATTAAAAACTAGCTTCTTTAGCAGTTTGAACTTCATTTTACAGCGACTTGGAAATAGCACATGTGGCTGAAAGAATGTACCAGTCACCTGTGTTGCTTTCTGCAAGAAAAGGCGAGAAAAGCAAGTGAGGGAGTTAATCACCCAGAGTGAAGGCTCTCAAGCTGTGGCCTAGGCTGCCTTGTGCATCATATCACTCTGCTGGAGGAAAGAGCTCAGCCTGAGGAGAGAATGTTAAACTGCAGAGCTGATATCACCTCCTAATTGCAGCTGAAGCCCCTATGGAACAGGTCAAAGCTGAGGCAAAGCAAACAGAAGAACCAGGAAAGAATACTCAAACAGTTCAGGATGCCCACAAAGCATCACCCAGTGGAATGTGGCCACTAAAGACAGGAGAGGAGGGGCAAGGACAAGAAGAGGAATTACTTTTTACTGCATTCTTTTTTTTTTTCTTTTAAAATATTATTTTCTTACACTTTTAGTTTTCAATTAGGGCACCAAGTAATATCTTTAATTTATGGTATTTTCAGACATACTTAGCTTCGGATGGCCCTCTTCCCTACTTCCTTACCCTGTTCCCCAGCCCCCAACTTGTACCTTTCCACCTCTCTTCCAGTTCCATGTCACATATGGTTACACTCCTTACTCCTTTTGCCTTCAGGGCCTCCTTTCCGGTCTCGCGCCCTGTACCCACACCCCCTTCCACATAACTATACATGCGTGAAAATGGGGAGCTAGTATCCACGTGTGAGGGAGATTATAGAACATTTACCTTCTTTCAGCCTGGGCTCTTTCTCATCAGACTTGAATATTTTATCTCATTCTCATATTACTTTAATGACGAGAGCAAACATGAAGATGGTCAAGCAGCGTTTGTCCCTCCAAGCACTATGGCAGTTCACAATGATATTGAGTTAATGCTACAAAAAGTATACACTGGACTGGCTTCTCTGTTCCGGAGTCTCATACTAGCTTTCTTTGTTCCTGCCCCTCAAAGATCTCTCTGTTCCCTCATCTTTAGCCAGTCTCTGTCAACCTAAACCTCATCAAAGGAAACTTACAGAAAGACTTCTGATTTATTGAATATAAAGGAATAACAACTTTTGCTTTCTTACACACATATAAAAATCCAATGTCAAACTGAAGAGTCCTTTTAAATCTTCATTGTGCCAAGAGACAGAACACATTTTTTTCAATTAGACAATGAGTTGCAGGGCTGGGGGAATGTAGCTTAGTTGACAGAGTGCTTGCCTAGCATACATGCAGGATCCTGTAAACACAGCCTGGTGGCACACACCTTACATTCTAGCACTTTGTAGGTAGAGGAAGATGGATCAGAAGATCAAGGTCATTTCCAGCTATGAAACAAAAAAAGCTTGACACAAGCTTTGGACATGTGAAGGCCTACCTTTAAAAGAACAAGTGACAAATGATGTTTGTGTGCATTTTGCACTACAAAAAAGAGAAGTAACTGTGTCTGACAGGAAAGAAAAGATAAGCTCTTGCACCGGAGTTCAACAAATGTAGGGCCCAAGTGTGCCAGCCAAGTATGACTCAGCCCCTCTCTAGGCAAAGTACTGTACCCAGCCACTTCTTGCCCTGTTAATGTCTGCTCTTGAACATCGGGATGTGTCCAAAATGCTAACACTATATTTTCAAGGAAATGGTACATCAATTTCACCCAGCAGGACCAGAGCTAGTGAACATGTGTTCCACACGTTTCTGTGAACACTTTCCATGAGGCTGTTCTCAGCTTAGGCTGACTGTGCCCTTTTCTGTCTTCATGGTGCCCCATTTTTGATACTGCTGTGAACCCAAATTTTCTCCTTCTGTTCACACATATGCATTAGAACACCCAGACAAAAGATTACCTACTTGAGAATTAAATTTTTCACCTTTAGATGGTTCATAAGGCCAAACTCATTAATCTTCTTCTATTTGCCGTTTTCTGCAGTATAATTACATGGCGCCAACCAGTGAAACTACTAGTTAAAGGCTCGTGTGATAACTCTGAAGCTGCTCCTCATGCCTGTGTCCTTCGACAGAGATGCTGGCAAGGGAATGTTGGCCCCCCACTCTGTCATTTTAGAAGTCATTGACTTCAAGGCATCTGCGTCTGCATCCAACTGGGCAGTTATTATAGTAGAGCTGAGCACCACATCGTTTCGTAACAAGGTAAATATTCAGAACCTTACTGAACTTTACACCTAAAAGTCATTAAAATTGTAAATTCTGTGTTATGCATTTTTCACCATACTAAAAAAGATTAAGCATCTTGGATTTCTTTTCCCAAGATAGAAACACCTTTATTGCTTCTGCTGATTTTTAAGCAATAAATAGAGGCTCTACAAAATTGTAATGGAGGAGAGCAATATAGATGTAGATAAAAAAGCTTCTTTGTCATCTTTCCCAGTTGGGATACTCACCAGGACCAGTTGGCAGATAACTTTAGGAACTACTTACTTTTCAGCACAAACAGCAAAAGAATATTACACATATCGTGAAGACTTCAAAATAGGTAGCAGAGACTATCTCAGCTCTTCTTCACACAGAGAATTAGTAGATGTTTTAGATGATGGATATGATAGTTACCCTGAGATAGCCATTATGTGCTATAAACAGGTATTGATATCTCATGCTCTACCTCAATAATATGTACAATTATTATATATCCAATTAAAAAATAAAAATATGTTTAAAGGAGTATAATTGTTGTCAGTGATGAAATCTAACTCAAATCACCTTGAGCATTAAAAAAGGAAAACATAACTAATAACTAGCTTCAGGTGTTAGTCATGAGTTTGCCACATTCTGTATTCTTGTCACTCAAGCTCCATAAGGTGCTCTCAGGCAGCCAGTTTAAGACTAGCACCTGAAAGCAACGAATCTCTTCTTGCCTAGCACCTGAAAGCAAAGAATCTCTTCTTGCTTATTTTGGGGGACTGGGAGGAGGTAAAGAGTGTGCCTTTGCTCATGAATGTTCATATGGAGGTCAAATGTCAACAACATCAGTGTCTTCTACTGCTCTCAACCCTACTCTTTGAAAGAGGGTCTCTCCCTGGACATGGAGTTCACCATTTTGGCTAGGATGGCTGCACACCAAGCACTTTGCCCACTAAGCCATTTCTCCAGCCTGTCTTTCTTCTATTCTTACATGTTTTATGATTCTTAAAACATGTAAGATTCTGGGGTTCAACTGGTGAACCCCAACTTAATTAATATGACAAGGAAAATGAAGTTTCTAACTAAGCACCCTTAAGTCTCTAATGAACCTGTAGAGTATAGAATCTAGATGTGCTATACTTTGTCAACAGAAAAGAAGACAGACATTTATAAGCAAAACCTACATGATTCTCAATTTGATTGGTTCTTTCACCACTGTCATGAGTTACAAAATTTGGAGGGGTGCTCCTTGAAAGACAAATTTTAAAAGTAGAAAGTGTTAAAAGAAGAAAAATGTCAAATTCTCTTTTATTTCATTTGTAGGATCTCCTTAAACATCACAGTTTAAGTTTTGCTACCAAATGTCATTATTATTAGAGAACAATTTTAAATTTGAATTATTCATATAAATTTTCCCATTAGTCTTGATATTCTTCAGTATCAGTGTAACTATAAATAAAAAAAAAATGGTTTTATCTTAACTGTGGAATCCCCTAAATTTTTCAATTCATATTTCATGACTCATATCTGCAGTGTATTTCAGTCTTAGCAGAATCATGGGAACTAATGCAATCCTTTATTTCCCTCTTGACACATGCAGCTCGCACATTTCTTCCCTTCATCAACTCACTGGTGAATAAGGGAAGACCTAAAGTGAGAGCGCTTGTGTGTTGTAGTGCTTCCTCCTTACTTTTGTTGCCATTTCAACATAAGTGGTTGGCAAATACACAAAAGTATGACAAGTTTGACAAAATGAGGTAGAGTTTCTAGGCGACTCATGTTTCTTAGTCTAGCTTGAAACAGCAGCACAGCCTCTTAAGACTGCCAGCGAGTCGGCTTTCTCAGTTACAAATGAACCTCCCTTATACTGACTCTCTTTGAGTCTCACTGAACATCACATCTCAGGAGCCAGGAAAACCCTCTCCTTATGTGGTACAGAGAACACTACACACAAATGGGAGAGCTCCATGACCATGCTTATAATCCACTGGCCCCAAAAAAGCACATGTGAAAAACACAAGTTCAAGGCCAAGCCTGGTGATACAAGCCTATAATTCTCAGCTACTCAAGAGCCTGAGGCTGGAGGATCACAAATCAAAGTCCAACCTGAGCAACTTACTGAGACTTTGTCTCAAGGTAAGAGAAAAGAACAATGGAGAAAGACCTCAGTAACTAAGAAGAGTTCTGTGAAAAAGCTTAGATGCTCTTAAGGAAATCTGCTGTCCAGAAATAGTTCTACAAAATGAAGTGGTACACCAAAATAAACCCTTTCTCCTGTAAGTTGCTTTTGCCAGAGTATCATAGAAACAGGAAGAGTAATTAAGACAGTCTCATGGTATCAGTTAGTTTCCAAATCTTCAGTAAGACTTTTGTGAATAAATAGTCTTAGCTACTTAGCTGGTTATTCCTCAAGCTCGTTTTCTAGAATTACTGAGTTAACAAGCCATGCATTTCTGTTTTCAATGCCAGAGAGTCTTTACAAATGGTATACGGGCTTGTACTAATAGTAATGTCCAAGAAAACTTACCTCCTTATACTCAATATAGCATTTTGATTTTTTTAAAATATATTTGCTCGTCTTGAATAAAAATTAATATTGCACATTTCTTGACTATGGCTGAGAGGGACTATCTTCATAGTTAAATGTCATTTTTATTATTTTTAACAGTTTAACATTCTATTATCCTGCTCACTCTGTGAGACTGAGTGGAAAGGAAGTGAATCAAAGGGCCACACACTTAAGAGGCTATGAGTTCAAACCAGCCTGGTCTACATAGCTAGTTCTAGACCAACAAGAGGTACATGATGAGATTCTGCTTTGCTTTTTTTTTTAAAAAAAAAAACACAATAAGCTAACTGAAACAATATATTATTTCCTTCCATAGTGAGTGAGATATCAACACATTTATTCAGTGCCTTCTGAATAAACAAAATTTGTATATACATTTTATTTTTAAATTTTCAAAATCTCACAGAATCCTAAAAGGAACAGAGACTACAGTCATCCCCATTTTGCAGAGGAAAAACATGACATCACTGACAGAACAACAATTATTTGCAAGTCTAGCTGGAGTCAAAGCCAGTGTGTCCTTAACTTCTCTACAGTCTGCTCCTAAACTCAATCCTGAGACTTCAGTTTTCATTTTCATGTGACAAATGGACCTACAGCTGGTTGACTTTGACCATAAAATGATCCTTGGCCACAGAACAAGACTGTCTAATACCCAGTAACCCTGAGGATGTGAGCCAAGAGGAAGAATGTTACCCAAACTCTATCTGTCTGGCCAGGAGCTGAAAGGCGACGAGAACGCCGAGTGAGCATCACTCATCTTGAAGCCTCATAAAAGAAGGGAAATTGTATTTGCAAGTCCGATTTCTGAATGTTTGAGGCAGCCTTGCAGGAACACTGCAAGGAGGAGCTAAAATGAGGGCCCTGAGAAGAGTCACGGATAATATAGTGTGTGGGGCTACCCACTGCAGGGTATGTAAATACTTTATACACTAATTCAATTACATTTCCAGGTTATTCAGGAAGGCTGATTTAAGCAACAGCCCGCACCAATGTCCCATCCCCCATGCATACATGCAGGAGGACAGAGTTAAGAGAGCTGGGTCGACCTTAACTCTGGATTTCTTGACTTTTATGGGTGCAAGTTGGAACTTTAATGTTTTATTAATGTCAAGGTTTTGGAGCTGGTATTCAAAATGTTTCAAGCAGAGATACGATGGGTCTCAAATACCTAAAATCTGTTCACATTGACAGGTAGTAAAAAAAATTCACTATTTTAGAGAAATTTCCAGCCACTCAAAGAACTGAGTGGGATTATCTTTGCATAAGTTATTATATAAAGGGTTATTAAACATGCAAAAGGTGAAATGTTTAACTTATGACAATTGATATTGATTGGCATGGACAGTGTATATAATTATGAATGGTTTAAAGGCCCTAGTCCAATGTATAACTAAACACATTCTTAAATTAATCATGTTCAGAGAAAGTGCAACAAGAACCATAAAAAGCAGATTTGCTCAAAGCATAAAGGAAATGAGCTAACTCCTGTAAGTACCTCAAAGTGCAGGGAGATTCTGGAGTACCCTTTCTTCTATTACTCACATCTTGTGCTGATTTATGCAAGAAGTCCTTTCCAAAACCTCACGGCTCTGCTTGTCCACATTATTTTCTGGGAAAAAAATTCAAAGATGAGACAAGGTTGCAATTTTCAACAATAAAAACTTTTTGGTCAGACCGATTCTCTATTTCAAAAGGTCTGGCCTTAGGAAAACAGTGAGATGCATGGAATATTTTTTGAGAAGAAAGGAGTTGGGTAGGGAATTAATTTCATATTTCCCACATCTGAATAAATAAACGTATTTGGTGATTTGTACTTTCCTTGAAAATGTTATTTAATGACAGATTTCCTTTTCCCAGGGCCAAGGATCTATGTGTTATAAAATTTTAATCAGATTATTACCATTAATGAATGCTAACACATTTTCTCGGTGTTACTTGTGTCTTTGCCACCATTTAGATGAGTCGTTCCCTTTTTCCCAGTTCATTCGCGATCCTCACAGGTTTTATTGGGCAGATTTTTATTTTTCCGGAAATTGAGATTTTCAAGGTACATGTTTCCATATTCATAAATGTCTCGGCTATAAAGAATAAAGTGGAAAGAGAGTCAAACTATGCAGAAACAGTGCTTGTAAAACAGTCACTCAAGAATAATCATCTCAACTGAAGTAACTGTTTGTGCAAAGACAAAAGGGGCCAAATTCCACCCTTGGATGTGCACACACAGCTCTTAGTAGCTTCAGAAAACAGCTGTGTGCGTGGAGCCAAGGACAGTGCTTAGCCCAATTTGGTCTAATCTATCCAGACCACTGCAGCCATGAAAGATAAAGACAGATTATAAGACATTCTGCATGTCAGTACAGTAGCATGCTGTGTGTTTTCCCAGTCCCCAAAGCTTCCTTCATTGGGCCAAATGTCTGTAAGCATATCTAAGAAGTTTGAAAAGTGTACAGAGCAAATTGAGTTGAGCTGAGCCTTGCTATAGTTGGTGGCTCTGTGTCACAGGAAGCCACTCTTTCTGCTCTGGTGGCCAAACTCTGGCAAATTAAATTTACCAGAAAAATCAGCCTGAGTCATATGCAAATGAAATTAAATTCAAAGAATAGAATAAAAAGACATTGGTTGTAAATTTTTTTAAGAACCAATCAGGAGATGTTGAGTTAATATGCTTTAGACAGTTTCATTTATCTAATTTACAAGATATATTTCAATGAGGGAATTTTTATAGTGAGCTAAATTAAATTTCCCTCAGAAATGCTTCTACCTGTATACATAGTAACTTCAACAGTTGCTTACTCCAAAATGTGGCCATAAGTCTCAGGACTAGCTTTGTCTAGGCCAGCACTTAGAACACAGGAATACGAGTGTTAATTCTCCTGCAAAATTGTTGACTCAATGTATTCTATATTCTCTGACCCATCCTTACCATACAGCATTGAACTATGAGGCCATGGTGGATAGTCTGGGCTCTTCATTTTCTTTCACTGGCATTTCATTAAAAAAAAGAGAGAGAGAGAACAGTACAAAGACTTGGCAAACTGGTTTTCAAGTCCGTGTCAGACAACACCCTGCCAACTGCACTTTGCTTATTGCAGCTGAAGGCTCCCCATGGATGTTTGTTCTTGTAGTACACACCTGTTTGACATTTCTTACTTCCTCATAATTTTAGAATGTGTTTTGTCTTCTGTGCATGTCTAGGGGACCTTACTCACGATTTCTCACATGTTTAAAATTCCTATTGACATAAAAAAATTATTTTGCAAGATTACAAGATGGATCATGAAGGCCATCACAGAACTTTGGAGAACCTTTGAAGGAAAGAGTAAGAGAGATTTGTGAGCAATTTGTGAGCTTTCACCAATAATGGGCTGATATTTCATGTTTGATTGTTCTCTGGGGAAAGGAAGCATTTTAAATTTCATGATCTTGACATGGAGGTAGAAACATGTTGGTGTAGGTGTTTGTATCTCTATGCACATATATGGAAGAGAGAACACATGTGCATGCATCACACAGTTATATATACTATATGCTCAGACCTATCAGATTTAGTCCATAGCCTTGATTCTATAAAGGGCTTAGTAAGCAAAAGAGAAGAGGATGGAAAGGAGAGAGACAATGATGATGACAAGGATGACGAGGAATAACGACCACCAAGTTGAACCTGTTGGCCAAAATAAGGTACGTGGATGTGCCCATTTCCTATGCCTTGCTCTTTCGTGGAAGGAACAATGGATATGACATGCCCGTGATACTCCAGTTTAGCTGTGGCTTAATAGTAATGATGGTGACAGAAGGAAGGGAGGTGTCAGGGAAGACAGTGAAAGAAGAAATGAAGTTACATTTTTCCTTCCCCTAAGAAAAATAGCATCATTGGGAGCCAACTGGAGCCTTCATTACCTTCTTTACTCTGAGATTGACAAAAGTGAGCTGGAAAAGTGTGCTTCAGTTTTAAGACCATAGCTGGTCATCTGAATTGAGTAAGTACAAGACAAGGGGCTGTGAGATGAACAACTTACAAAACAGAAACCAAAGTCAATGAAGATGCTATGCTGGGTGTTTTCCATAACAGACACAGTATAGGAAAACAAAATGTTGATCTAAAATCAAAGCAAAGAAAGCTGAGGACCCAAGAAATTAGATTATCTAAGAGGAGACACTTGATCCCTCTGAGATAACAGCTATGACATGAGCATCGTCCCAAGGTGCCATTCATTCATGACTGTTCTGCTCCTTTCTGGGCTAGGCCAGTCCCAGACCACAGGCAGAGAAGCAGAGTAAGGAATCTTCTGTTAGTACAAGGACAGGTCTGTAGCCATTTGACATTGACTGTTTAGTGACAAGAATAATCTCAGAAGTCTGAAGTAATCTGCTACAGTTCATTATGCAAAAGGTAACCCACACCTTCTTCGGTTGATTACATAGCACAAAATATGGAAGCACAAAAAAGTTTTTAACCATAATGCTATGGTTTAAATACATTTCCATGCTTTGTCATTCCTAAATGTATGCATTGATGTTAATAGCTAACTTGCTAGAATATTTCAAACTTTTGGGAGTTTGGGAATTATATGGAAGCAGTGTTTAATACAAACCAGTCATAACTTTTTCCATACATTGAACGTAGACTGTGTGCTGAATCACATAGTGTGTATTTATACCAGTCAGCTTTCACCACTATGATAAAACACCTGGCAGAGCCAACTTAAAGGCCAAAGGGATTAGTCAAAGATTCTAGTGTTTTGGTAAACAGTCACGGGACTCAATTGTTTGTGGGTCATGATGAAGTAGAATACCATCATGGAACAAAGCTGCTTACCTTGTAGGATCAGGGAAATAGAGAAATAGAGTCTAAGCAAGAGGCCAGATACAAATGGTGCCCTTCAAGACCATGACACGGTGGCCTGTTATTCTCACTTCAGATATGTCCTACCTCCTACCGATCATATTACTTATCATATCGGAGGGAGTCTTTATATATCATCATGTCACCCCACCAAAGCATCTGCAGAACTTCCACACAGGAAACTGGGGACATTTCATGTCCAAATCATAACAGTATAGGATGCAGCATTTCACACACATATTGCTTTTAGAATATGTGTCTGGTATTCCATAAATTAAGATAGAGGAAAATAACTATGGGTTCAAAGATGGTCCAAGCATATAAACAATTCAAGATGAAGTAGTAGAGTCTCCACATTCATGCTAAGCAGCTCTAGGTTAATATGGTCAAATCCTCAAACCCAAGAAGCATGCTGGATTTTTCTTATGCCCATTCTTATATTCATCAGAAAGAAATCTGGTTAAACAGTTTCAAAGTTGTCTATTGTCTTTTTTCTCAATACTCAGGAAAACATGGGAAGAGCGTTCATATCATGATAATATCTAGTGTTATGGATATCCTTGTATCTATTTTCATTTCTAAGAAGGAAAATATAAAACGTAGAGAAACACTCAGGGTGAATACGAAGCCACAAATCAAGCTGGACGGAAACTGGTAATAAGCGGCTTCTCGGAGGCGGTTTCCATTTGCTACTGCTCTGCCTAATGGCTGACAATTCCCTCATCTTTATTCTCAACAAGCTCAATGGTATCGGTGTCCTGTGCATTGTAGGAAAGAAAGACAAGTCAGTTTTCTTTATTTGATTGTCCAACTGCTTTTACAAGATTGGTGATTTGTATTCACACCTAGATATTCTTTGGGAACTCATTACCAGTCTCAGTTGGACCAACCAGGATGCTATCATAAAGGAAAGAAGCTTTTAACTATTTTTTACATCACCAGACATTCTGAAAATTCTCCAGAAAAAAAACTAGAACTTTGTCAAGCACATTTTTAAAGTCATCCTTGAAACTTTCGCCTTAGGCTTCTTTAATTTTTCTTTCTTTCATAATTTCTTTGTTTTCTTTTCGTAAGCCAAGTTTATTGAAAAAGGAAAACTCACTCTGCTTAATCTGAATATTTTGTCAAGCCTGTCTCCCTCTGTTCCCCTTTCCTTTGGGGTCATTCTGGGAGCTAGGAAGATTTCACAAGTGCTTTTCAGAAAGAGTTCAAGGTGGTAGGTAGCTCAGTAGGTAGAATGCTTACTTAGCTGGCTTCTCCAGCACTATTCATGGTAGTATAGCCCTGTAATCTCCTGCCACTTGGGAGGTAGAGGCAGGGAGATCCAAAGTTTAAAGTTATCCTTGACTACTTGATACTTGAGTTCAAAGCCAGCCTGAACTATATGAAGCTATTGTAAAGACCAAGAGAATGCAATGGGTCCAGGAAGTTCTCTAAGAGCTAATGAGAAGAGCCTTCATTTCACATAGGGAGAGATAACACTTCCCATTCCCCAGCTCTTCACCATTCACTCCTTTGTTTGCAGAACACAAAGCAACAGGCAGCACCTCCAAGACTATAAGGTGGCAAACATTACTCTCCTCCCTATTTCTGTGCACATAGGAACACTTGAGACCCTATAGAAATGTGCTATGTATTGATTGAATAAATAAACATTGTATCTAAAGAGGAAGTTTATCAGGGACTTTGTGTTATCCAAAGGAAGACCTGTGAGTTTCCATCTCTCAGAATAATGAAAATATTAAGTTTAGTATAATTACAACAGGTCTCACCTAGAGCTAAAATATTTCCCTATAAACACTTCTGCTCACTAAATCATATATTCTGCATCTAGGACAATCCCGGTCCAGGTATCTTCAAGAATGAAGTTACTTAAAACTGATCTTTCCCTGGTCAATACAGTAGTTTAAGATAGAAGTATGGAAAGATTTTAAAATAAACAAGCCAAAGTTTCAATAGGTAACAAATGGTATATGTATAAGGTTACAGAGATGATGCATCAATCAGCAGAATTAATTATTCCTGAAACTACTCTTCAATCTGCAATGTGACTTTATAGAGATTTCTGGTTATTAAATTCTAGTTATTACGTAATGTTTCCCAATTTAAAATAAGAATGTGATTGATAGAATTTCTTACATGTCCCTTCCTAGTTTCTAGACTCTGAGTGTGTTAAGACATGACCATGAATATGTTAGACTACATGACAGAGGGATTCTATGTAATTGAGGTCTATCATCAAATTCATCTTACAATAAGACATCACTCTATATTTCTCCAGTAAGGTCCATGTGATCACAGGTTCTAAAACCTGACAGCAAAGTGAGAAGAGAAACAGAGCCATTCTGAAGAGGCGAGCCCCTCACTTGCCGTTACTGGTTTAAAGATGGAGGAGATCATGGCAAAAGAAATAAAAGTGGCTTTGTCAGCCATAGCAGCCCCCGACTAACATCCAGCAAGTTAGAAGCCTGAATGTTACAACAGAATTTGATCAGCAATTCAGCTTGGAAATAGATTCCAAGAACTTCCTATCTGTGAAGAGCCCAGCTTGGCAGACCTCTTGAGTGGGCGTGGTAAGACCATGTGCAGAGAAATGAATGGAGCCTGCTGGGACCTGTAGGCCACAGAAACTATAACGTCATTGGTCTGTGTTGGTTTAGATCTCCAACTTCATGTGCTTTTTACATTTAGAAAGCTAAATGGTGGAAAATTCATCATCACTTTTAACATTATAAATACTGATAAAGGATTCAAATATGAGAATAAAGTTTCATTTGCAACTGCTCTTCAGATGGCCAAGCCACGAGGCCTTGGTGTTCATTTAACTAATGGCAGGGTGGCAGGTGGACTTGATGGTCTAGGAGAGATATGTGCCAAGAAACAATATCTAACATAACCCACAAAAGTTAAACCATGAAGTCAAACAGCATTTATCCTTTGTCTGCTGCTCACAATGCTGAGCGACGGAAATAAAAGTTAACCAAAAGCCTGGCTTGGTAGCACATATAAGTTCAGCACTTGAGAGATGGAGGCAGAAGGATCAGGAGTTCAAGATCATCCTTAGAGCTATGTAGTAAGTTTGAAGCCACCCTGGGAGACCCATCTCAAAACAAAATTTCCAAAAGGTCACCTGACCTTCCATGACCTGATCCTGCTCACTTACCCCACCATTACCGAATCCTTACAACCCGGAAAGTTAACGCAGAAATCCATGATTTCTTGAAGTCATCTGAACATTCATATTCTCTTTCATCTCAGAGTGGTATGGTGCACTCCCTACAGCTCTCTCCCTTAGCTCTATCTTGCCTGAATACAAAGTTCAAAAGGCCAATTCAGAGCTGCAATAGTCTCCGTCAATTCGGAAACGAGGCTAAAGGATAGGAGTGAAAGGAAAGGCAAGAGTTCAAAGGTTTGAAACAGCTACCTGAAGAGGAACTCCAGTGAGAGGTTACCAGGGACAGTCAAGAGGAAGGCCATACCACGGAGAACCCAGATGGATGCAAATAATCCAGCATAATGGTAGTTTTCCTGATCTTAGTGTCTACGAACATACAGAAGATATTCTGCCTGTAAATGTTTCCACTGCCACAAAAGAAAACTGAGGACTAGGTATAGTGGCTCATGTCTTCAAATCCCAGCATTGACGATGCAGAGGCAGGGAGATTTCTGTGAGCTCTAGGTCAGCCAGTACTACATAGAAGAGTTCAGATCAACATAAAAAGACCCTATTTTTAAAACAATAAGAAGAAAAGAAAGAAAGGAAGGAAGGAAGGAAAGAAGGAAGGAAGAAGAAAAGAAAAAAAGGAAAGAAAGGAAGGAAGGAAGGAAGGAAGGAAGGGAAAGAAGATAAATTTCTAAAACAATTGGATTTTTCTTTACTGTTGCCATGGTCTTACAAGTGTCTATGATTGAGTTATAAATATTAGGAAGTCACATATTTTTATAAATCATAACCACATGTGTTTTATGCTTGTGTATTTGTCTCTACCTTTTCACATAGAAAAAAAAATTACAAGTGGATGGAGGGGGGGAGGGAACCATCCATCAACAGGGTTTTGCAGATCGCAAGGCACCATGCAATTAAGGCGCCATTGTTAATTTTCAAATTGTCATAATCCATGGGAGAATTTAAGACAATTCAAAAAACAATTATGACCGAATGAAAAGTGAATTGGGCAATCAACTGAGATGAAATTTAGCCCACAGAAACAAAACATTGAAGGGGGGAGCCTGGAGTAAGCATGAAAGGTGTGTGGAAGGGACTGATTATTCAGGGATGGTCTTCAAAGGCCAAGGTTCCTTGACAAGAAGATAGGGGAGTGTTTTACACTGTATGTGATTTCACCATTCTGCTAAGTACAGCAGATTTAGTTCTTTAATTTTTAAGTTGCATAATAAAACTGTGGAAAGCTACCCAGACACACATAGATATGGCTGTGTGCTGTTTACCTAAGACTATCAGACAGAAGCAAATAAACAAATGGGTCCCCACAGACATTACTAAACAGCTCACTGCAAAATGGAATTTCAATTGTTTATTCTGATTCTTAGAAAGAAGATTAATTTGTGGTGCATCTAAATGGATTGTTTCTCCCTAAATCAGCAAGTTCAAATAATCAGATCCTATTTTCTTATTCTGAATTTGAATAAATGTACTTAGCTAGATCATCAAATAACCTCAAAAGACCTTCTCATAAACTGTGAACAGCTACACAAATGTATGTCCTTAAATAATTTTTTAATCCTTTTCTTCCCCAACCAAAAAAAAATATATATATTTTTTCTTGTTCCCTGAAATCTTGCATTGCACACAAGCAAACTGACCCAAGCAGAGGAGTCAAATACTCTTACACTGTGGCTCATGTTCTTTTAAATTCTTCAATCTTTATTTCCTTCCGAGTCATTTTTACCCTTTGCAATCATCCTTCTGTGCCTTTTGCAAGACATTAGACAGGATTCATCTCCAGCCCAGTGCTTTCCTTGATAAACCACGTCCCATCATGCTCTTCCTTGTGCCCGGAGTTCCCTCTGAACGCATTCGTTCATTCATTCACTCATTCATGGGTCATTTTACACTTTCCATGAGACCTCCTCCAGAGCATCAAGCTCTGTGTTCTCCGTGCAATGTAAGTTCAACTATTCTATGCCTCCCTCCCTCGGGTACTGGGCCTAAGCTAGGCACCATAAAGTTTATAGAAAGGAGTATAGGTACTTATTGGTTTCTTTCAAAAAGATTGAAAGTGGCTGACTGTCAAAACAAACTAAAGTACAATAACATGTTCATCCAAAATTAAAAAAGAAAGTCAAGCAATAAATGAGAAGAAAATTATATTAAAACCTTCCCCTGAGATTTTATAAGCTCAAATGGGGAAAGTGAATGAATTGCGAATTTCATCCCTAGTACAAGAACTCCTTTACTGTCCTATCACTGTTCAACTCCAATTCTAAGTGGAGCAAGGATAACATAAAGTCATGGTTAGTACCATTCATGACTCAAGATCAGCCTCCTTCTCCATAAAGCATCCCAGCAAACAGCTATGAACTCATTAGAACAGTATTCAAACTATTCTCTATACAAAGGATGTGCTCGCCCGTCAAGCTTGTCATTTAAGGATGAGTATGGGGGATACAGTTAGGAAAGTGACACCCGTAGGTTCTCCTCTAGAGTTTATGACCTCACCAACCATGGGTAATTAGCTAGGCTCACAGTATCAAGCATGAGTTCCCTCCTACTGAGTTGGCCCTAAGTTCAACTAGGTAAGTGTTGGGTATCCCCAAGATATAAGTGCCACTATTGCATCATTCAGAATATCTTGGCATGCTGGTCATAGTTGTTGTTCACAGACTTTACAGCTAAGCACAACTATTTATTAGTTTTCTCCTTTGGCACCTTCAGATACTTAGTCAGGGTTTCTATTCCTGCGCAAACATCATGACCAAGATGCAAGTTGAGGAGGAAAGGGTTTATTGAGCTTACACTTCCATGCTGCTGTTCATCACCAAAGGAAGTCAGGACTGGAACTCAAGCAGGTCAGGAAGCAGGAGCTGATGCAGAGGCCATGGAGGGATGTTTCTTACTGGCTTGCTTGCTTCTCCTGGCTTGCTCAGCCTGCTTTCTTATAGAGCCCGAGACTATCAGCCCACAGATGGTACCACTCACAAGGGGCCCTCCCCCCTTGATCACTAATTGAGAAAATGCCTTACACCTGGATCTCATAGAGGCATTTTCTCAACTGAAGCTCCTTTCTCTGTGATAACTCCAGCTTATGTCAAGTTGACACATAAAACTAGCCAGTGCAGATACTATGAGAACTCTTCCTCAGGGAAGAAACTTTCAGGTCAGTTTCAGATAGATTTCATCAAGTCCTGTGTCTGAAGCTTGTGGTGTCTTCAAAATAGGAATTTACCTTCAAGTTTTAGGAGGCAGCCAAAGGCAATACAAATAGCCTATGATATTTGAGGAGTCTCTTGAACTCTCCTGACCAATAACTTGAAGGAATATTTTGGGTGCCTAGCACTGAGGACTTTGTCAGTCTATGGCTCTTAGGGAAAGCATTATGATCCCAAGTAGAATAACATCATTCTAATTGAGAGAGAGAGAGAGAGAGAGAGAGAGAGAGAGAGAGAGAGAGAGAACACATCCAAGATGACTGCTGCAAGAGAGTTTCTTCTATACATAACAAGAAAGCTGTACCCATGAAATCTCAACAATAATTGCTTCTTAAACAAGACAAGAACAATGGTAACATCAGCTAACATATCAGTGTGGCTTGAGGAAATCTCATAAGGCCTCACCCCTAGATCAAGAATGACAAGAAATTAATGGCTACAGAGAGAAGAAGATTCTGTCTTCTCTAGGAACAAGCCCCCGCAGGTTATCTAATCCCAAGCAATCTGCCCTAAACACATAGACATGCTAGCAACACAAAATAAACTCGACATGTTGAATTTATATAGAAATGTATACATAACAATAATAATTAAGAAGACAAGCTCAATAATTTGAGATAGAGTGGGAAGGGAACACAGAAGCAATTGGAAGGTGAGATAAAATGGTTGAATTACATGTGTATTAAAATCTCAACTTAAACAAATATTAAAAATATAAAAATATGATTTTGCTATTTAAAAAGACTGATGGACATTTATAAAATTATAAAGCATTTTAGACTTAAACCAAGTACTAGTGATTAAGTCTTCCCTGATGTACTTTGTATTCTAGATAGAAGCTAGGCATGGTGGTCTACAGCCTTAGACATGACACTAAGGAGACAAAGGTAGGTTCTTCTCTGTGAGTTCAAAGCCAGCCTACTCTACATAGCAAGTTCCAGAAAAACTAGGGTAATACAGTGAGACTATGTTTCAAAAGCAAATGTAAACATTCAAAGCTAATAAAAGACTGGCTATTGACTTTAGATCAGGCCATATATTAACATAACATCCTGGGTAGTGTGACTATTGAGAATGATCAACAAAGGGAATGCCCATACAAATTTTTGATTAACTTATAATACAATGTGCATTCAGAAAAGAAAAACCTTGGTAGTAAGAAATATGACTGACAAAAAGCCAAGACTGAAGGATGAGTCTTGTTGAATGAGTAACTGGTGACTTTGAGTAGATTCCTTATTAAAAGAATTTAAATAAAAAAATAATAACTAAACATTCCATTTATAATCTTGTGGGGTTTCTTTTTTCTTTTTGAGTGTGGCTTTATTTTGTCTCCTTGGTTTTGTTGTTGTCTTTGGGGTTCTGTTTTTTTGAGAGAGAACTTAAAAGTTGGGTGAGTAGGAAAGGGGAGGGTCTAGAAAGACTTGGAGGGGGAGGAGAGCATAGTAAAACTAATTAACTTTTAAAAATGTTTTGAATAATAAAAAATGTAATTTAAAACTTCACAGCCATAAATTCAACTAATTAGTCGGTATTAGTCATCAGCACTAAGGTGACGGGTTGTCCCCTTGCTGTGTTAACTTTACCTACCCCCCTAGTGTCTGGTCTTGTGTCACTGGAGAAGTAAGTTTAAGAGTTAAAGAAGCACAAAGGCCATTATAATTGAATCACCAATCCACCTGACAGCACCTATCATATTTCTTTATGAAGTCACTCCTTAGCTATCATCGAGACTGAGAACTCATTCTCATTTGCCTCCTCTTGCTGGTAGTTACAGGATGTAATATGCAAAAGCTCATATGCGGAGGAACCCCCCCAAATCAGCAAGTACTCAAAATTGTGTGCAAAATATGAATAAAATATTGATTTCATTAAAAATGTTAAGGACTACTTAATTCAAAAACATTTTATATGTTTGCATATTTATTTTGAAATTTGCATATTTGTTTGCATATAACTTGTAAAGAGGAATGTTAATTATACTTTAAAATCATTTATAAATCGTAACTAAGAATGTTGTATGAATTTTTAAAACTGACAAATTCTCAAGTACCACTAATTATAAAGTGTCATGTAAAGTACACTGGGGCAGACCTCATATTTTAAAAATATTGAGATCTTGACAAATAGGAAAGCGAAATTATGAAGTGTGCTTGCTGATTAAATGACACCTCTGGCGAGTGAAAGTTAAGTATCATTCATGGTTTCTCAAAGCATCCATCTACCCTTCCAGAATCAGGATGCTTTGCTCCTAACCTGACAAACACTTTACCTGGCTCTAGCCCACATTCGAACGCACCATACCGTCTGGGAGTTATTGCATATTTCATTCAATGGACATACTCTGGACATGAGGAACATAAGGAAATAGAAATTGTAGTGAGACTTATCGCTGTTTAAAGTAGCACTTCCTGTCACCTGGGCTGAGCTGAGATTTGGCCATGTCGTAAATGAATTTGTAAAATCATTTGGAGTAACTTTAGTCATTTCCACAAGGTCAGATTTGAACTGGTTTCCAAAAAAGAGCCAATGGGGAGAAGGAAACATCCAGGTAATTATGCCGGACTTGTGGATCTAACACTCACTATTAAATTGGGCATGCAATTAGATGCCTTAAAACTATAGTAGGTCTTGCCTTGGGAATCTCCACATAGCTTTCTATAGTTTTGATAAAATGTTTACTTATCCTGAGCACAGACACACGGTAGGAAAGAACCTTGGCCTGTGTGTCATAGTTTTCTAAATTAGTAACTACTGTAAACCATTTTAATTTTTTTAAGAGCTGTCATTTATTCCAACATCAAGGAAACACATTGCTACCGCTTCCCCCTTCTCTACCAGCATCATGCCCCTTGTCTGTTAGTTTAGGGTTGATTTGCAAATGTCTTGCTACAGGAAATAATTAATGCTAAGTTATTCCATGTTGCTATATTATCAGTGTCCTATCTGAATCCATACGAAAGTAATTAGAGATAAAGTCGACAGCAAAAACCAAGTAACCCTTAAGGTTCCACGCATGCCAAACAGCATCAGCCCTGCTGGCAGGACAGAACTCAGATCTCAAGAATAATGTGATATTAAAAGACAAAAGTAAACAAATTAGATTTGTAACTTCGTTTTCTCCCTCTGGGTATGAATCAACCCCTGTAAACCGTGCATTGGCCTCTTCAAATCTGCCTCAAATGGAATTTAGGGTTTTGAAGGCAAATGGAAAAAATTGTCTCCCTCTGGTGGGGAATGTAACAAGTTTTTCTTTTTCTTTTTCTTTCTCTTTCTCTGTTTCTTTTCTCTATTCTTTTTTCTGCAGTCAGTTTTAGCTAAGTTTCCTGATGGCCTAAAAAGAGTGTTTTTGAATAACCAGATTTGAGTCATCTTTTCAATGGATTTTATTATAATTTAACTGTGGCCAATACTCAGAATATCCACATTCAAAAACAATCTCTACTTCTTTCACATTTTTTTCTGAATAAAATAGGCGAAGAGGAGGAAAACAAAACTCAACAGAAGTCAGAAGGCTTTGTGTTTGCAAGAAACATTCAGCTGCTAGATGGCTGTTGTCAAAAACTACACTTTAGAATCCTTTTGAATGTACTTTTTTTTTATTGGTCATTTTACTTATTTACATTATAAATGTTATCCCCCTTCCCGGTTTCCCCTCTCCAAACCCTCTCCCATTTCCCCTTGCCCCTGCTTCTATGAGGGTGCTCCCCCACTCACATTTCTAAATAAGCATTTTTAGAGGAAGAAGATTCTAGAAGGTCCACCTCCCCTCCATCCACCCACACTATTTGCCAAGGCCACCTAGGACTCTCCCCTTCAATGATCCTGAAACAATGGAAACATGTTCAGTCATCACCTGACAGCTGGCTTGTTTGTGTGTCAGACCCTCCAGCTAAGACTGGGAGTCCTTCAGCAGATGTCCTGTGTATGTGTGTCTCCAAGCCACCAGTGTGTAACTTAGTGTTTAGAGCACTGAGAATGCACTCTAATCTGCAGTGAGCAAAGCTTTGGGTACACAACCATGAACAAAATACACCCAGTCCTTGCTGTCATGAAACTATACCCTACCTATGAGATTGATCTAAAGCATATTCCACTTTAGAAATAATAGATTAAATAGTAGTGACTGGATATAAACCTTATGCATCTCATACTAGAGTTGGGATAGATTGTAATTTCACTTTACATAGAATTGTTCCTAAAAGTTCAATGGGATTACTACCATTGTGGACAAATGTTCTCAAACCCAACGCTTTGCAGGTACTAGGAAAAGTACTCAACCACTGAGGTACACTCCCAGTCCAAGACTTTTAAGTGTTTTCCACAATAAATTTAATTGTGTTTATTTAAGACATACAGCGGTGTGTGTGTGTGTGTGTGTGTGTGTAAGCGCTATAAGCCTCCTAGATTATAATAATAAAGCAAATTAACATTTATCATCAAAATTATTACCAGCTTTACTTTTTGTGGAAAGAACAGCTCACATCTAGTCGTTTAGCATGAATTACCAAAACAGTATAATTTTCTTACCTGCACCCTTGGTATGTGCATTCAATCTCTAGACTTCTTTATGCTACTTGTTTATGGATCCTCTGAACTACATCTCCATGTTGCTCCTATACTGGTTCATTTTTTGTCAACTTGATATAAGCTAGGGTCATTTGGGAAGAGAGAACTACAACTGAGAAAATAACTCCATCATATTGGCCTGTGGCATTTTCTTGATTCATGATTGATGTAGGAAAGCCCAGTCCTCTACCTTTGGGTAGGCAGTCATGAGATAGATAGATAGATAGATAGATAGATAGATAGATAGATAGATAGATA
>JADRCH010000011.1:7493211-7506614 GCA_019843965.1 Rhynchomys soricoides | reverse complement strand
AGAAGAAGAAGAAGAAGAAGAAGAAGAAGAAGAAGAAGAAGAAGAAGAAGAAGAAGACATACCAAAGAGGAGTAGAAGGCAGGAACTAATCAAAATCAGGGCTAAAATCAATCAGTTAAGAAACAAAAAAATCAGTACAAAGAATCAAAGAAACCAAGAGCTGGTTCTCTGGGAAAAACAAGACAGACAAACCCTTAGCTAAAAAACCAAGAGACAGAGTGACAGTATCCAAATAAACAAAATCAGTAATGAAAAGGGCGACATAACCACTGACATTGAGGAAATTCAAAGAATCACTAGATCTTACTTCAAAAGTCTGTACTCAGCAAAATTGGAAAATCTTAACCAAATGGATGATTTTCTCGAGATACCACTTACCAAAGTTAAATCAAGATCAGGTAAACTATTTAAACAGCCCTATAACCCATAAAGAAATAGAAGCAGTCATTAGAAGTCTCCTAACCAAAAAGGAAGGAGGAGGAGGAGGAGGAGGAGGAGGAGGAGGAGGAGAAGGAGGAGGAGGAGGAGGAGGAAATAAAAAAAGAAAGAAATGCCCAGGGCCAGATGGTTTTAGTGCAGAATTCTCAGACTTTCACAGAAAAAATACTACCAAAACTCCTCAAACTAGTCCACAAAATAGAAACAGAAGGAACACTATCAAACTCATTCTATGAGACCTCTGTAACCCTGATACCTGAAGCACACAAAGACTCAATAAAGAAAGATAATTTCAGACCAATTTCTCTTATAAACATTGATGCAAAAATACTCAATTAAATACTCTCAAACCAAATCCAGGAATATATCAAGGACATCATCTAACAAAAGATCAAATATTCTTCATCCCAGGGATACAGGGACGGTTCAATATATAAAATCTATCAACGTAATCCACTATATAAGCAAACTGAAAGGAAAAAAATCACATGATCATCGCAGAAAAAGCCTTTGATAAAATTCAATACCCCTTTCTGTTAAAGGTATTAGAGAAAACAGGGATACGAGATGCTTTGAGTTATTTTTATGCCCAGTACAAAATAGAAGTCCAGTTTATTTTCTTTTTGTTTTCTTTCTTTTTTTTATTATTTCTATGTAGACAACTAGTTTTCCAGCCCCATTTATTGAAGAGACTTCTTTTCACTATTGTTTGCCTAGTACTCTTGCCAAAATTTTGTTGACTATATATGCCTGGATAGATTTATGGGCTCTGTTTACAAGGCTCTTTTCTCCTGGTTTATAGGTCTGTTTTATGATAGGACCATACTATTTTGATTACTACAAGCTTGTATGATAATCTTAAAACATAAGTTATGATGCCTCTATCTTTTCCTTTCTTAGAAATGCTATTGCTATCTGTGTTCTTTCATGATTCCATGCCAATTTTAATTTTTTTTTTTTACTTCTGTAACAAATGCTATTGGTATTTTTATGAAGTATGTTAAATCTAAATAAATATTGCTCTGGGAACTATGAAAAGTTGAACAATATTAATTTGTGCATCCATGAGCATGGACTATCTATTACATGTGTCTTCTTCAATTTTTCCCATCATTGTAATGTAGCATTCAATGTATAGATCTTAGAAATCATTTAGATTTAGAAGTCTATTGTCCTAGATCTACTCACTCAACAAAGAGTTACTGAGTACCTACTGTGAGTCAAACACTACAGTAATCAAGAGAAGCACCTGTTTGAGAAAGTGAGATAATATATAAATAAATGGATTTTTAAAGTTGAACATGGCTTGTAATTTTTGCTATGATGAAAAAAGTAGGGTGACAAAAAAGCTGGCAGCTAGAAAGTTTTCAGTCTATGATGGCAACCTGTCTGCAGGATACACTCCTACAACATTGGCACAAAAGTTGTTGGAGTAACCAACCACTATCTGGTCAGATTTAAAACCCAGTCCATGAGATGGAACTGATGCCTGACACAACTCCAGGACCCAAGTGCCTGAGACTACATAGGGCATGGACCTAGGGGAAAACCAAATACTACTGTTCTACTAAAGGAACATAGCCATAAAATGACTGTTAGTGACATTCTACGACATTCAGTGATCAGTGTCTTACTCACTCAGCCACCATCAGAGAAACTTCCTCCTTCAGTAGAAACAAGTACAGAGACCCAAAGCTGGACAGTGTGCAGAGCGTAAGAGACTTTGGCACACCCTAAATGGAATGTCTCTATCAAGTTCCTTGCCTCAGGGCTCAAGGAACTCTGTGGAACAGGTGGTAGAGGAGGTAGAGAGGATCTGGGAGAAGGTAGGGAAGGGAAAACCATAATAAGAAGGAAAAAATGTGTGTGTGTGTGTGTTTGTGTGTGTGTCTGTCTGTCTGTCTGTTTGTCTGCATCTGTACAGTATGTGTTTCTTGTACTTTTTCTTTTGCTCTTTTCTGTCTTTGTTTTTTTTTTTTTTGGCAGTATTGGTGGTTTGTTTGTTTGTTTGTTTGTTTGGGGTTTTTGTCCTATTAGTATTTATGTTTATTTTCTCTTATTTTATTTTTTAAATGACTGTTTTCTAATGAGAAAGAGTGTGGAATTGGGAAGACTGAGAGGTAAAGAGCATCTAGGAGAAGTTGGGGAAGGGAAAACCATAATCAGAATGCATTACATGAAAAAATCTATTTCCAATCACAAAACCAGAATGGGTTAGATGAATGGTATTTACTGAGGAAAAAAATGTTATATTGAGTGGTGTAAAGATAATTTGTTAAAGAGACTGTTACAAAAGTATAGACAACATCAAGAAAAGCAAATAAGAGAAAGTGAGCCTAGAGCTAGCAAATCGATGAGCCATTACTAACCCTAAGGATGATGGAAAAGTAGAACCACAGTTATCATAACCAAAGGGGAAAACCATAACTGAAAGAAAGACTTTCCTCTGAAGACCCATAGGAAGGAAACCAGGAGAAAACAAAGCCATGAAATTCAAAGAGAATCTCAGAAAATTCAAGATAAGAGGGAGGCTGGAGATCATTATACTCCATCATGCCCATTTTAGCACTGTAGCCCTGAATGTTATCTGACTGTTACATCAAATAGGATCTGTGGCTTTCAGGAGCAACTAGCCACAAATAACTTGCAGTCTGTGTGTGCAAGCTAGTAGTTGCATTGATCTCATGCTCTTCCTGTCTTCTAGTAGTCTACCAAAATCTCCCATTGATTAAATCCAAGCAACCAGACTACAGAGAGCAATGGAACCTTCTGATTCAAAAATCAGCTTCCTGGAATAGGTCATGGCTCTAGGGGAACCAATAGACAACATCTTCATAGAGAGTCTTTCAGTTACCAGACAGTTGAAAAGATGGCATTGGACTTAAACTTAAAATATGATGTCCACAACAAGGAGAGATGATGAAGCAAAAAACCCTCTGGTGAACATCTAGCACTAATAAAACTTTTGATGTAATGGTCCCCTCATGCTTTGGGCTAGATAAGTGGAATAAGCAAACAGGACAGTGATGCTCTCTGAGCTCCCTTTCGTCTTGAACCATCTGAGATTCTCTTTGAGTTTCATGATTCTGCTTCTTATTGTCTCCCCCATGGTGTTTCAATAGCATATGTGCATGCCGAGTGCCTATCAATTAGGGTCTGCCTGTTTTTTTCTGGGAATTGACAGTCTCAGAAGTGAAGAAGAATAAAAGAAAGGGGTTTTGGGGAGGGAGCAGAGCAGCCAACATTGATCATACTCATGGTGTTCAGTGTGAAATATCTGGCCTGCCTACCAACGTATACTGAGATCACTTTCAATCTATAGTCAAAGCTGATATCTCCTCATAGTATTCAGTCTTAGTTTTATTTCCTCTTGCTATGATAAAACAGCCTAACAAACGTAACTTAAAGGAGAAAGAATTTATTTGACTCACAATTTTAGGTCGTAGCCCATCACTTTAAGGAAGTTAAGAGTGCAGGAACTTGAAGCAGCAGTCACATTACATCTATACTCAAAAACAGAGAACAATAAATGCATACATGCTATAATTAACTCTCTTCATCCACTATCATACAAATCAAAACCCCCTTCCTGCCTAGAGAATGATACCACCCACAATAGATGAATCACCCTGCCTCAGTGAACATTAATCAAGATAATACCTGACAACATGTCCACAGGCCAACCTAATCTATACAATACCCTTTATGACTCCCTTTCCTGGTGATTCTAGATTATCTCAAACTGACGAAACTAACAATCATACTCTGAGAATATTTCAATGGTGTAATACTTTTATTTCCAATCAAAACTCTCTACAAACCATATTTTAAAACTAAGAAAGGAAACGACGCAGGTCATCTTTTTCTTGCAACTAAAACATCAGAGTTTGTTGTGACAGCCACCAGTGAAGTGAACAAAATTAAATCACACTTCCTGCCTCAACTGACTTGCTGAGTGGGAACAAGTTCAAATGCCAAGAAAGAGACTGAGCTACAGAGTAGTATACTGAAAAAAACAAAAACAACTATTCTATTTGTATACTGACTGAATGACAAGTGGTAAACCATTTTTTTTTTTTATTTTCGAGAAAACTGTTTTGCACTTATGAAACTACACAATGGATCAGAAGGCATTGGCAAGAAAGGGTAGACATTTGCCAGTCTCAAGTTTATTCGTTCATTCAATACCAATCCAATAAATGCTGGACACCTACCAAATAGCAAAGTACCAGTCCATATGGGGCAGGTCAGTGTCATGAAAATTGTTAGCGTTGCCAGATGCCATTCATTCAGTTTCCACTAATATTTTGGGGCCTTTTCTTTTCTTTCCTTTTATTTTATTTATTTATTTATTTATTTATTTATTTATTTATTTATTTTGCTCTTGAATAATTTTACACACATATAAAGTACAGACACCATTCTTATCCCTACTCTTTCCCATCTTCTACCATTCCTTTCCATGTCTTTGCTTCACATTAATCTCTTTCATACATGCTTATTTGTTGATTTTTGTTTCATGAACCACCAAGATCAGCCAGGGCTATCTGTGTGACTATAGGTTTGGAGCTATCCTGGAGAGCCTGGTAGGTACAGTAGAGGGCACACAACTAAAGACAGTTTTCCCTTTCAGAAATTATTGATAACCAGTCATTCAGAGATATGATATAGGACCCATGAGCCCCCCTTTCTTTCTCAGTAGGGCTGTTCTTATGTGGACCTGGGTATTTACAGTTGATATAAGTTAATGATTGCAATAATTATAATATCAAGTATAAGGAATAGCATATTTTGCCCTTTACTCCATCTTTTGGCTCTGACATACTTCTCACCCCCCTCTTCTGTAATATTCCATGAGCTTTATAAAGGACTTGTTTACGGATGGGTCTACATCTGTCACTTGTTTCTGTATCTTGGGTGGCTAAAAGTCTCTGTATTCACCTCTTGACTATGGTTTTCTTATGGTTCAATACCCCCCAGATCACTAGGCTGTGGTGAGCATGTCTGGTTTTAGCCACTATGGGCTTCAGCATAGCAGTACCACACCCAAATAAACCCAAAGTTTTCTGGGACTGCAGAAGAATCCACGGCCAGAAGTCTGCAATTCCATTTGCACATTGTCCACACGGAATGTGAGTCCCTAATGGATGCATTTCCTCCAAATACACATAGACTGGTATACGAAATAAACATAAATTCATTAAAAGAGTTAATGAATTCATAGTCACTTGTGTTATAGGATACCTTGAAATTAATGGACATGAAATAGCACCAAGTTTTGTAGAAGAAACATTTTAAGGTTAAAAAGGTGTCTCCAGCTGAGCACACCTGCAATCCTAGCATTTTGGGGAGGTTGAGGCAGAAGAATAAGGAGTTCAGGTTCATCTTTGGGCATATATCGAGTTCCAGGCTAGCCTAGACTATAGGAAATTCTAAACACCCAACGACTGCAGTCATTCGGTCACAGAGAGCGCACGGCTGCTGTAGTATGAAGGTAGGGGGTGAGAATAGTCAGTATGCCAGGCATGTGTAAGTGAAATTATTAAAAAACAAATATTAAAAAACAATGGTTAATTTTTTAAAAGCCCACATTAGACATTGTTGAGTAGATCAAGGCTCCTTCAAAGCTACCTTCTCGACCTCCAAATCTTTCAGAGATTTTACATGATAACATTCCTCAAATGGTTTAGTTGCACCTTCTTCCAACTCATACCGTGTTCTGCCTCAGACACAACTGTATGGGGCAGAAGGCAGACTGGCCTTCAAGGGGACACCACCAATCTACTACTTGAATGTAGCCTCATCTTAAGTTCTCTCTTACTGAGTCTCTCCATGCTCCCAAGCAGGCCTCTCATTAATATACCTCAGAGATCTCTGGTAAGTGCACTCCTATCAGGTCTAACTCAGTAGTATAATAGATGTTCCCAGAGCTGTCCAAATCCCAAAGAAAAAGAGTACAACCCACTTCTGACATATTACACTACAGCAGACAGTGGGTACAAAACATTAACCAGACAAAGGCAAGAAAGCAGGATTGATTCTGAATGAGAAGCTCCCAGAGAGCGGATCTGACATGGTCTGAAGAGTAAGTAGGCTGTTAACACTCAGTGGAGAGAGAACAGGGGTCATCCAGGCTGGAAGACAAATGAAACTAGAGGGATCTGGAAAATAGCAACAAGTTCAGGGACAGCTTTTTCCATTAGGCAATGCTGCTGTGTGGACAGAGAAGCATGCCAGTTGGAGAAAATAGCATCCCCAAAGAGCAGATGGAGAAGGAAGAGATATATGCCCCAAATGGAGATGAAAGCCAGGCAGAAATCCTCCTATTCTCCTTCAAACTCTGCTGTTCTTCTCATTCTTCTCATGTGGTCTCTAACATTGCTAGCTTCTAGTCCCGAGGCTCTACAGAGTGAGGTCTCTAATGCTCTACTAGTCCTTAGGCCTCCGAGTCACAGTGCCTTCTGACGCCAGCACAACACACCCATCTCATAATAGGTTGCTTCGCTAGCCTTTATTGCTTTCATCTCTTCTCCTTTAGTGGTTTGAGAGCTAATCTTCATTGTCAATTTGATTTACTTTAGAAACATCTAAGGACACATACATCTGAGTATGTCTGTCAGGACATTTCCAAAGAACAATAACTGAGGAAGGAAGAGCCCCCCACACACCCAAAATGAGTGCAGCACCCTCCACAGCTAGTCTAGTCCTAAATAAGAAGGAGAAAGCCAGCATAATTCTCTCTCTCTCTCTGTTTCTTGGTTAAAGACACCATGTGGCCTCACATTCCTGCCTTCCCCACTATAAAGACTGTATCTTCTCAAACCCTAAACCAAAATAGATCTTTCCTTCTTTAACTTGCTCTCTCAGGCATTTTATCACAGAAGTGAGGAAAGTAACTAAGAGAACTGGGTTGAATCCTCTCACATGTGGAAAGCTGTGTGAGAGAAAAGACATGGAAAAAGGCATGGCAATGTCCAAGACCCATGTTGAACACTCCCACCGAGGTCATGTCAGAAAACTCCCTTAACTTCTCCTAGTCTGTGTTTTTAAAATATTGATCACAATATCTATTTGTGCAGTTGTTTTAAAGATTAAATGAACTAAGTAAAGTCTATGAAGTTAACATACTGTTCACATATTTTTTAAAATGTATTTGTTCCCCAAACTCTACCTGGTGGGTCTTTTATTCATTCATCCATTCGTTCATTTGTTTGTTTGTTTTAGATCCCCGCCACAGTCTCCTCTCCCTCCTCTCCTCCCAGGCCCCTTTCTTTCCCCCCTCCCCTCATCTACTCCTCCTCCATTTCTCTCCAGAAAAGGGTAGGCCTTTGATGCATATCAGCCATGATATAGCAAGTTGCAGTAAGACTATACATCTTCTCTCCTACTAAGGATAGACAAGGAAATCCAGTAGGAAGAAAGGGTCTCAAAGGTAGGCAACAGAGTCAGATACAGCCCAATGTTAGGAGTCCCACATAACATATAGATCAGTACTATATAGGCTCCCTAGTTGGCAGTTCAGTCTCTGTGAGCCACTGTGGATCCAGGTTAGTTAATTCTGCTAGTTTTCTTGTGGTATCCTTGATCTCTCTGTCTCTTAATATCCTCCTACAATTCCCCAAGCTCGGCCTAATGTTTGGATATGGGTCTCTGCATATGTTTTCATCAGTTGCTGGGTGAAGCCCCTCTGACGGTAATAATAGGACTAGAAAACAATCTATGAGTATAGCAAAATAGCATTAGAAATAACTTCAGTGATTTTTCCCCCCATTGGTATTTGGTTCTAACAGGTCTCTGGACTATTCATCCTCTGGTTCCTGGACCTCCAGGCAGTGTCAGGGGTGGATTCCCTCTCATGGTATGTGTCTCAAGCTGGACCAGCCATTGGTTATCCACTCCCACAATTTCTGCATCCCATTTACCCCAGCACATCTTGCAGGCAGGGCAAATTATAGCTCAAAGGTTTTTTGGCTAGGTTAGTGTCCCCAACCCTCCTTTGGTAGTCTTGCCTGGATATAGGAGATGGCCAGTTCAGACTCCATAGCCCCCATTGCTAGGAATCTTATCTAGAGTCACTGTTAAAGATTCCTATTGCCCTAGGTTTCTAGATCATTCCAGAGGTGCCCCTGGAATGCAGTTGTCTCTCCCCGCCTTCTCTCCCTTCGCCCTCTCCCTACATGATCCCTTCTGGTCCCATCCCTACCCCTTTACCCCCATTTAAGTACAATGTCGATTCTGTTTCTCCTTCTTGGTGAGATTCAAGAATTCCTACCTTGAGCTCTCCTTGTTTCTTTGCTTCTCTGGGTCCATGGATTTTAGTATGGTTATCCTTTACTTTATGGCTAAAACCCTGATTGGTCGTTAATGCTCTTTGCCATGTCTTCCACACAGCTGATGCACATTGTAGACTATGTGCCCAGAAATCACACTGCAGCCCTGAATTCCATACATTCTCAGGTCACAGTGCCTTAAGTGCTTTGGACAGGTTTGCAGTCTACATTAAAATCCATTCCCCAAATAATTTGTGCATCAACTTCAATTAGTTGGCACTGTTAAAAGCTAGCAGAAAGTATGTTCACCATAGATCCTGCTCCAAGGAGTTCATGGCTCCTGCTGATTCATCTCTGTGGATGGACTTTTAAGGAAATTATCTCACAGGATAGTGAATGCGGCCATTAAACCTGAGTGATACAATAATGTATTCTTAACAGCCAAGTAACCCCTTCATGGGAATGTTTTGTGGTGCTATTAGGGCTTTGGATTTTATCCAGTTAAAATCAAGACCCTTACCAGAAGACAGTACCTAGGGAAACAAGCTATTATTCTATACTCATAGAGTTGTGTTTGATCTCAGTGGCTCAGTCCTTTAAATATGGCATCGATGAATAGATTTAACACTGGACTGGAGTCCTGACAACAGTTATGTTTGCATGGTGTTGCGTAACCTCAGCAGTTAGGAAACAAAACAACAGTCACTGTTTGATCCAAGAGATTATTTAAGGTTTCAACATGCAGACTAGAAGCTTAGAGATAAGAGGCCCAGGACCAGATGATCACTGAGGCCACAGTAATAGTCACCACACAAGGACAGAATGTCTTGATACCACAGAAAGAGCAATACAAAGTGAGGCAGTGACTATGAGCAAGCACAATAACCTAGGGGTAGAGAATGACAGCAGCAGATAAGAAGACTCGAGCAAGAATGCCTTAGATGATCAAGACAGTAACTGTCTCATTAGACTGAATTGGGGTGGCTCAGAAGAAAGTCTGAGATTGGGAAGAAACATTTGTATAAGTATTGTGTATTATACCCCATTCTCTTTCCCCCTTCCTATACTTCTCTATTCTTTCTGTTGTTGTTTTGTTTGTGGCATGGGCTTTTTGTTTTGCATGATACTGGTAATCAAAACTAGGGACTCCCACGGGTTATTCCTCTCTACATCTATAAAAAGAAAATAATTATCAACTGCTCACATGGCCTAGACCCTGAGACAATTAATTCTAAGAACTAATTTGCTATTAATGGCCTCATGTTAAAGGTGATAGGAAGGATAGGCCCAGGTTCACCCACGAGTAAGTAGAGGAGATAGACTATGAACTCAGGGCTGTCTAAAGGGCTGTTCTTAAATGATTTGGGTTTAATGTACCACCCCTTTAGCAGGTAAATCGCTTGTTATTAATGCGTTTGTATTCAAGTTGGATTTTCTAAGTGTCTTGAAAGTGAAAACTCCTTTTAGACTCAAGGAAACAAATTTCTAATACTGTGATTTCAACTGAAGTCTAGTGACAACTGAGGGTTTAAAAGGTACAAAGAGCAGCAGACAACTGTCCTGGCTGATCTTCCATTAGACCCCATATGTGGCTAATGTGTCCCTGTCACGGGGCTAGGATGAAGAAGAGGTTTAGAACTTGCAGCCAAGTCTCAAAAGTGGTGTGGTTGAGGGGAAATGATAAGGTTGGATAAAAACTGTCTCCAACCCAACCCCAGGAAATGGAAAAGGGATGGACTCTGTCTCAGCACGGGAATGAGAACTGGGTATACTGGAGCTGAGTGTCATCCTAGCTAGACACAGTCTATGACTTTACTATTCATTAGCATAAATGGTGTCTAGATTATTTCTCAGTTTAAGAAAAAGGAATACAATTGACCACGTCATTGTCGGTGTTTCAATGTTGAGCTATTATAATCTCTCATTCCGGTGGCCATCTAGATGCACGGTTATGGTCTCCTTATACCTATCCTGAAATTGTTTTTCCACTGTTATCTTACATTACAGTCGCATCGTAATGTCATGCTTAAGGGTTCCCCATACACTTGTAATGAAATCGTTTTGCAGTTCAGAATGGCATCATATTGGCACTTTAAGCAGGGTATCCATCACCCTGTATTGATAGTTTTCACAACAAAACACCCTATTTTAGTGACTGTGAAAGTAAATAGCTGTTGCCGGTGATCTGTTCTTCCATTTCAAACTTAAATGGTCTCATCTGTTTTATTTTACCTTGCAATTTTCACACCCACTGTGGCATGGGCCAAGTTGATACTGGTTGCTTTCAAATGAAGGCAGTCATTGCACTAGCTCATAAATGTTTATATGACAGCCCCTCATCTGTTCTGGGTTAGTCTTTGTGCGATAGATCACCAATATGCTTTGGTCACTCCATTTGTAAGACTAGTAGAGATAAGTCTCATGCCAACTAAAGTCTAGAGGGGAAACTATTTGTAAACAGTTTTAAATCAAATCAAATAAATATATAAAAGTGATGTAGGCATCTGCAAAATGTTCATAATAAAATAGCTCAGAACTCCATCTCCAGACAACTGCACATAACAAATTGGAATGATATTCTACAAACAAACATTTTAAAAGGTGCTCTAAATGCAGGAAATCTGAGAATATGTATCATTACAATTGCTACACACCAGGCATTCTTAACTAACGTTTTTTAACTCACTACCATTGCTTTTTTTTTTTTTTTTTCTGGTTAAACTTCGTAAGGTTCACAATTTGGTTCCCGTCTCCACTTTAGAGATTAAATGCTACTCAACCCAGGCTGAATCCGAACTCCCGAACTCCTGGAAGAGAGCCAGGGCAAAGCGAGTCTCCTGACAATAGGCTTCACTTTGAGATCTTTCTATTCTCTGCTGCTGAAAGAGCTGTAACTGCCTTACAGCTCCTCCACAGCCTTTTTGACAGCTCCTCCCAGGTCAAGCCAGAAGGTGGGGGAGCTGACAGAGAATCCAAGGGTTCTGTCTATACACTTTAAGATTTCTGCTAAGGTCTCAAGCCTGAACCCACGTGGCCTTCCACTGGAGCTGGAGGTGCAGAATCTGAGAAGCCTTTATTTTCTGGAAAATGACCTCTCTGTCTTTGGAAGTTAACACAGATGCTGACCATATGACAGGCAGCACACCAGTTGATGCCAAGTGTGAGGTGTTGCAAACCCACTCATTTTGGGTGTTTGTGCTTGAATGTATTTTCTGTCAAGAAACAAGAGTCAGAGCAGTGACTTTTGTTCTGGGGTGACCCAAAATACTCCAAAAAAAAAAAATTAATTCCTTAAAATGGAATTTGCTTTAGCTAAAAACAAAATATATGTGCTTGGTAATAGACCATTCCATGAGTTGTAAAGCCAAACTAAGAGTGAATTAGGGTCTAGAGTGAGATCATGGTATCCAGTCCCAATGCCAATGTGTTGTGTGGGGCCTTCATGAACGCTCTCACCCCAAAGCTGCCTTGGGCATAAGCCAAAAAAAAAAAAAAGTGATATGCACACATGCATGAAAAACTAAAGTAACTTAAGACACAAGCTTAATTATGAGCATCTGAGCATTGAAATAAAAATCATACAACCTACCCATTCCTGGTTTCTGAGTGTCTCTTCTCTGTGGCTCTATCAATGTATCTACTTTCAATTGGGGTTCCTCTCCTGCTGCTGGGATTACAGGCAGTGAGCAACCTCTAGTATTCACAGAAGCTACACCTTGACTACCCTCCTCACAGAGGACTCAATCCTAGCTTCTTTTGAGAAAACTGAACCAAACTGATCTTTTTCTCTATCTTTCCACCCTCACTGTACCCACCTCTGCCTGTACTCACCCCTGCCTGTACCGACCCCCACCAACAAGGCTGTCCTAGGCCACACATAGAATATATGGAGATTTTTCTGTTTTCTTTAAGACTGGAGTCCTTCTGGGACCTCATTTAAATGGCAACTCTCATGCCCCTCCCTATTGCCTCTTTTTCATCTTACAGACATTTCCAGCAATTCCGGTAGCTTGAACAAAATCTCCTCTGATTCTGTATCTGACTCCCATTATGACCCCAACTCCCTTCAGACATTATGTCTCTAGCTAAACTTTTCACAAGAGTGGCATTCATTCATGTTCACCCACATCAACTAAATGTCTTTGAAACCCTCCTTTCTCCTAAACTGCCCTTGTTTCCATGGTCACCTGTCTGAAGGTCACTGTCACAGTGAATTCTGACAATAAGTTCACCAGATGTTTCATGAGGGTCTTCTTTTGTCTTCAACTTCACCACAGTCTGTTTCTCTTCCATCTACTCTGGTCCCTCGTCTCTCCTTAGGATAGGTCCCTTCTTCTCTGAAGCATCCTGGCCTCACAAAGCTCTTCCTCTCATTTTCTTGTGACTCTTCCACGTAACAGTGGATGTCTGCTTTACCTCCAGCATTGACTTTACCATTCACCTCATAACCTTACAATAAACTGTCTCCTTCAAATAACTACAAGATGAGAGCTAGAGAGAAAGCACAGTCTGTAGAGTGCTTGCCCTCCAAGCACAATGACCTAAGTTCAAGTCTTGGAGTCCATGGTTTATTTTTTAACAGGAGGAGGAGGAGGAGGAGGAGGAGGAGGAGGAGGAGGAGGAGGAGGAGGAGAAGAAGAAGAAGAAGAAGAAGAAGAAGAAGAAGAAGAAGAAGAAGAAGAAGAAGAAGAAGAA
>JADRCH010000011.1:7401633-7493201 GCA_019843965.1 Rhynchomys soricoides | reverse complement strand
AAGAAGAAGAAGAAGAAGAAGAAGAAGAAGAAGAAGAAGAAGAAGAAAAGCATTATAGTGGCCCTATTTGCAGTCCCAGCACTGGGGAGGTGGAAACCGGCAGACCCTGTGACTTACTTGGAGAGCCCACCATTTTTTGACTCCCATGTCAAAAAAAGAGTGAACAGCACATCAGGAAGATATCTAAGGTTGTCCTCTGAACTTTGTATGCATGTGCACATACATGCATGCACATTCTCACACACACACATACACACACACACACACACACACACACACACACACACCAGAATATTCTTTAACCATCATAAGTCATATACCCAAAATTGCATCTATCATCTTGTCCAAATCTGTGACTTCCTCCTATTCTCTGACTGGGATCAATTGCCTAAGGCACCCAGACTAGAAATGGGGATCATCCCTCATCATCTGTCTCTCCATCCACACCAACAGCATTCCCAACATAGATAAAATTCTATCAACTATTACACTGCTTGCTCCAACCAGACCGAATCCCCTTTCAGTGAACTGCAGTCATCAGAAGCTAGCCTAAGGTCTCCAGACTCTGAAGCTATCTCCCTGTACTTAAGCCACCAGGGTGTTGTGCCTGAGGGTCTGAACCTGTCTGCCTCTTTCTTGGAAATCATCTCCTCAGTTCCCCCAGCATCTCGCTAACCCCCTTCCCATCTCAGGCTTTCTTTAAAGAGCTCTCTGTGCACACTCAAATTACCTGTAAAATTAGAGCTGTGCCTCTACTAGGGAAGTCAGAGACGAGAAACCATGCAGATATAACCGGAAGCCAAGTCCGGCAAGAGCATTGGATCCACATTAATGCTAATGGTGGGTGGTAGAGGCAGACCCACAGCCGGTCAGTTTCCCTTCTAGAAGTGTCTATGTTCAGGGTCCTCTGGTTCTCCCAACACTGTGGTCCAGCTGTTCACAGTGGTTCTGCCTCCTCTGATCAGCTAATTATTACCACATTATGGCCTCTCTCTGCCCTTTCTTGTAGCTTATGAATGACGGTTGTCTTCTGCCTTTCTTGCTTGACTCCCTCAGACTCAGACTGGCCTGCGAAGTGCCATCTGGATAGATCCACACATATCCCTTTGTATAGCTCTGCTCTTTACCACTACACAGGCCACTTTGAATAATGTATCTTTTTCTTGAGTGTGACAGTTATACAGAGATATATGAAGTAGATGTTACCAAGAAGAGTATGTGTATATGTGTATATATTCTGGGTCTTCACAAATGGGAATAATCTAATTAGCAGAAACTTTCTGTTACTTATAAGTTCGTTTTTGAAATGCTTACATGGAAGCCTTCAAGATAACAGCAACCTTTTATTAAGCAACTACTATGTGCCAAATACTCTTTATTCATATAAGAGAGTCAGTCACCATTCATACCTTACTGAGAAGTGGCAAAGAAAGGTAAGTAGTGTGTTCAAGGCTATACATGTATCTAAGAAATGGAAAAACTAGCACTAATTCAAAACTGACTTCAGGGCTACAGCTACTCCCTTTGTACCTTGCCATAGCTAGGCTATGCTCCTGCATCCATGTGTCTCTAATTCTTTAGATTACTCCACAATAACTACTGCCTCTTGGCTGCTTTATTCCCTAGTCATATCTTTGTTCAATACAAGAATCTAGCTGTAGCCTGACATAAGAAGACCCAGTCTTGCCATGAGTAACACACATGAGAACTTCCTCTCTCCATCTCTGTCTGTATCATGCTCAGCCAAAAGTTGATCAAAATTTGGATCTGACAGGGTGATGTCCTCATTAGTCCAGCTCATCTCACCTCAGGAAGATCTCTTCGGTACAGGAATAACCCAACGGCATCTTTTTTCTTTAGAATGTAGCCGTATATTAAACATACAAATATGCTGACATCCAAAATAATTTTAAAGCAAGAAGAATGAGTGTGGAGCTCTAGCTTCTGTTGACTCAGAAAAGAGAATGAACAGTTCGTATTTTCACAAATGAATATAAAATAGCAATGCAAATTTGAATGGGGTAGCAAAATTGTGTGTTATAGAGGAATGCAGACTGGCATTTCTTTTTTATGTGAAGCTCAAAAAACTCAAACACTAAAGACCATGAGTAACTCTGCCCCTCAGATTAACCCAGCTCAACTAGCACTAAAGGATGCTGAGCTAAAAACAGTACTTCCGGAGATCTGGACACTGTGCAATTAAGCACAAAATTCCGGCACCTTTAAGCTTCTTTTCAAACAGCAGACACATGTCCTCTTCTATTAAAGGGAAGGCCTATAACACTTCTTTGAAAATAGCAAGGGTATGAGAGAGAGTCAAAATTTGCAAATTCCTTTTAAAATTCTAAATGGAAACCAATCTCTCTTTAACTTGGACCATCACTGCCCCCCCCCCAACCACCACCCGGGAATAACTGCTTTGCCAGTTAAATAAGTGCAATGCCTGATAAGTGACGTAAGATACTATTATTCCGGTGTGCTCTGATTTGAAAAGGGTAAATCAATTTAAAGCATTTTTGTTTAAAATCAGTCCTTTAAAGCTGTGTGCACATAGTGGCTGCCAAGTTTCAACCCAAAGTGAATGTTAAGGTCTATGTTATTAACCCTTGAAAAATGAGCCCCATCATGGAAACAATGACTGACCTGGGGACTACCAGGTGCAGTGGCCGTAGCTGACAGTCAGTCAAGTAAGAGTAATTCAGGGTCCCTTCATATGCAAATCACATAATAATGTGTCTTCGCCTTTAAGGGCAATGTCAGATTATTGTAAAAGTATGTATAGATACAAATACCTTTTTAAAAAAGAAACCAAATTCATTTGTGCTGAACTCTCTAGGGCTGACACACCATGATAAATCACCTCATTACACACAAAACCACAAATGTGGACTTTGAGGTTGAGTGTGAGGATATGAAACAGAGGATTAAGACTTCACCGTGTCTTGGCATGACCCTCGATAAAAATTAAAATAAGACTAGAGATCATGGCTAGAGTTTCCTCTAAAATTAGGACTGTACACCTGCAGTTATCAAAACCCATTTAAACGTGTGTTCTGGAACTCAGATGTTTTTAAACTAAAACTATTGCAGAAAATCTTTCACAGCAAGCGTCTCTCTATTTAACAAACATAAGCCTTCGTCTAAATATGTTATAAGAGACAACGAAATATGAATCGGTGTACTTATATTTTAGAAAGTATCACAAAATGGCCTATAGAATGGTGAAGAAATTCTAAATTAAATATAATGCCCATTATAAATGTGTGTATGCTTCCACAAATCTGTGTACACTTAAGATTTGTTCACTTTTTCCTGTTTAAGTCATTTTGCAATTTGGCAGAGTGTTACCAAGCAAAGCAAAGCCAAACTCTCTAAAACCCCCAAGTCATTTTATAAATGGCAACTCGTGTCCTAGGCACGTGTCCAATACAAACTTTTAAGCACCACTTCCCAGATTAGATACCCATGTCCTACCCTAGCCCCTGCCCGTTTCGGTCACTATTCTGCATGTGCAAAAAAAAATGTCAAGACAGAATTCTTTCGGGTGTGAATTTACTATTTAAATCCGGAAACATTCTAGCTAAAATGAGACTTCCAAAGGGGATTGTAGTGTCTTTACAGAGAACTAAGATGAGCTGTCCAGACAGCTGGCAGGGGGAAAAGGGGACAAGAAGAAAAGGGGGGGGGGGGGGGTGTGAAATGTTCTGAAGTGTATATGGAGTGGGAAATCAAAGAAGCCTGGCTTTTCTACCCTCAGAAGTCCCCAGAGCCTGCTTGATCCTCAGTCAGTCCTTCTCACCTTTATTCAAACTCCTGTAACCTGCGTTCCTCAGAGGCAACCCACCCCAACTCGCCTGCTCAATCGCCAGGAATGGGACAAAAGAGCCTAAGGAAGCCCAGCTGTGCTGTCTACCGGAGACAATGGTGAGGCTTCAACACCCAGCCTCCTGTTTCAGAATCAAATTGTCTGTTTGATTTTCAATTTATTTTCAAGTTAGAAACTTTTCTGACTCTGGGTGGAGAAAACCCGAAGCAGATTTGATCTGCGTGTTTATGCAGCGCACAGACGCCTGAGAAAACGGCAAATGCAGTTTCTGAGGCGCACGTCCTTTCTTATTTCCTTCATCCAGCCTGACAGAGCTGGTGAAGATAGATGTAACAATAGTGATATTTCATTGAGGTCCGCTGGCACTTCTCATGATGGACATTAAAAAGATGTAATATATTTTATGAATGTGAGGGTGGGTGGATACACAGACAAGCATTTCACTCCAAGGGACATTAGCAGAGTGATAAATTCCATGTATTAAATCTCTAAGAACCACAACACCCTGAGTTAAGACATCTGTACGGAATTAGGTGCCAAACGAAACATCAAAATCAAATAAAGCATCCCTTTATGAGAGTCGTAGGTTTGTTTTTTTAGGAGTGGAGGGAAAAAAAGCTGGCAAATTATCCAGAAATTTCATTGATAGACATGCAACCTGGGTATTCAAAAGATGAAATGACTTATTGGGTCACTCAGGTTCTTAGGAACAAAGCCAGGACTAACCTTCCTTCTTCAGTCAAAACATTCTCTCTCCCACATCATGAGCAGAAATTTCCCGGAAGCCAGAGTGCACAAAGCCTCACAGAAGCACCCGCAGGCGTCCATTTCAGTATGTATACCTGTCATTGGCCTTTGGGATACATGCTCAATTTTTTCATTTTTTCCTTACTTGGTCAGTCTTTCACCTTCTTAAAGACTAAACCATTCTTGTGGTATGTCCCCATGGGCCTCATGGGGACAAGAATAGCTACAAATATGCCCAAACCCAAAATTGTGGACTTAAAATATTAGGAGCCTTGAGTGTATCCTGATTGGATATACTGGCTCCACAAAGAGAGACAGAGGCAGAGAGAGACAGAGACAAAGAGAGGTAGAAAGAGACGGGGGCAGAGGAAGAGATGGAGAGAGACATAGAAAGAGTTGAAGTATGATAAGAGTAAAAAATAAAAGAAGGCTCTGAACTAAATTCCAAGTTTAAAAGACCTTTAACTGAACCTCAGAGAGGAGAAAACAGAATAGGCTTGAACTCATGGGCACAGGAAAGACGTTCTGAACAGAACACTGCTAGCATAGGCAAGTTCATCAACAATTAATGAATGGGGCTTCATGAAACTGAAAGTCTTCTGCACACAAGGGATGCCATCATTCAGACAAAGCGACATCCCACAGAATAAAAAAGATTTCTTACAAAATACTCATCTGATAGAGGGCTAATATCAAAAAAAAAAAAATTTAAAAAAAGAACTCAAAAAAAGATATCCAAAAACCAAATAATCCAATTTAAAAACGGAATACAGATCTTATCAGAATTCTCAAAAGAGGAAACTTAAATGGCTGTGCAACACCTAAAGTCAACCTCCTTAGTCATCAGAGAAATGTAAATCAAACCAACTTCAAGATTCCATTTGACACCATCATTCTGATCTGTAAAATAAGTGACAGCTCATGCTGATGAGGATGTGGAGAAAGGGGAGCACTCATCCATTGCAGATGTGAGTGCAAACAGGCACGGCCACAATGGCAATCAGCGAATACATCCACAGGAAGATGGGAATGAATGTCTCAGCTCCAGCTATACCACTCTTGGGCACACACCCAAAGATGACTTCATTCTACAACAGAGACATTTGCTCAACCACGTTCATTGTTGTGCTAGTCACAATAGCCAGAAATCAGAAGCAGCCTAGATGTCCTTCCATAGATAACTGGACAATGAAAATGGGGTCATTTTTTACACAGTGGAGCATTGTTCAGCCATTAAAAACACAAAATCGTGAAACTCATAGGGAAACAAATGGACGTAGAAAAAAATCATCATGAATGAGCTAACCCAGACCTGGTAAGAGAGATATAGCATGTATTTGCTTACATGTGGCTGTTGAGTCAATGATGAGCAAGCTACAATCCATGTAACTGTGAAGGTGAGGTATAGGGTAAGGACTGTGGTGGGGTAGGGAGACGTAGATCTCCCCAGGAAAGGGAACTAGAATGCATGATGATGGATGGATGGGGAAGCCTGGAACCAGATCGAGTGGAAAAGGTGATTGAGAAGGGAGAAAATACAGGGAGAGACAGCCAAAACTAAGGGCCATTTGAGGGGTAGTACAGTCGAAGCCTTCCTAAAATATATATGTATACACATACACATATACATATACAGTTGAACCCTTCCTAAAATTTATGTGTATACATATATATCCAACGGTGATCTAAATGAAATTGTCAAAGAATATGGGAGACAGACCCCCCCCCAACTAGACATCTCTTGTCACCAAATGAAGTTTCCAGTACTGAAATTGGGTTATATCTAATTGAGTTGTTGGCCAAAGAGGTCCCACAGGAATCCCCAAACAACCCAGACTGTTACAACCATAGGTTATTGTCCACACACTGACAGCAAGGCCTCATTGCTAAAGACAACCCCTACAAAACTCATTGAATATGGAGAAGTTGAGCTATTGCCTACACAGCCTTCTCTGGAATAGGAAGATACTCTGCCTGCTACAAAAGAAAAACATAAGCACAATCCAGACATAAAACCTTTGATCTATAATGGAGTCTCACCAATGAGATATGCCAGTGCAGTGGTGGCATGAAGTTTGAGTAATGATTTACTAAGAGTGACCAACCAATGTCTGATTTAAGTCCCATTCCACCAGTTGTAACCCATACAGCTGACACTGTTAGGGTGACCAAAAACCTGAGACTAGATAGCCAAGGACTTAGGGGAAACCAAATACTACTGTTTTAAGAGGGGAAAATGTAGCAATAAATGATTCCCAACAATATTCTACTATAGCTTACCCCAGTCATCATCAGAATGATTCCTCCTGCTACAGATGGGAGCACATGAAAATACAGAGACTGAGCCAGGCAGTGGTGGTGCACGCCTTTAATCCCAGCACTCGGGAGGCAGAGGCAGGCGGATTTCTGAATTCGAGGCCAGCCTGGTCTACAGAGTGAGTTTCAGGGCAGCCAGGGCTACACAGAGAAACCCTGTCTCGAAAAACCAAAAAGGAAAAAGAAAACACAGAGACCCACAACCAGGCATTATGCAGAGAGTGAGAGACTTTGGAATACTCACTCCTAAACGAAATCCCTTCGTCGAATCCCTCCCCTTGGGGTTCAGGGAACCCTCAGAAGAAAAGTCAGAAAGAGTGTAAGAGCCAGAGGTGATAGAGGACACCAAGGAAAGCAGGCTCTCTAAAGTGAGAGGATCAGTGTATGAACTTACAGATACTGGGCTGCGTGCACAGGGACTGCACAGATCTGCACTAGCTGGGATGCTAGAGATAAAGGGAGAAGTAGACACATCCCCCACCCCTAACCCAGGAACAATCTCTAATTGATAACTTCTTGCAAATGAAAGTTTAGTTTCCTCCACAAAAATATGAATATTTCAGCTATGGCGCTCTACCAACTAGATGACGTAAAATTACCAAAAACCCAAGGTGAAGGGCAGAGTAAACACTAAGCATCCATTCAGCCATCCATTGCTTCAGCCCAAGTTGCCTGGGAGAAATTGCACAGCCTCATGGACGCCAGAAACACCTTTGCCTCAGCTGAAATTCTACTCAAAGCCAAAGAGAAGCCCATAGCTTCCTACTTAGACAATGCTGCAGGCTTAGAACAACTTTTATCTCGGGGCCAGTGAAATGCTACAACACTCTTTTGTGGGGAACTAATACGCGTGATGAGGAGATTGGGGTGGGGGAGCTTGGTGTTTAAATTCAGAAAATATCAAGGGAAAGAAAAAGCCACAGACACAGAAAAAGCAAGGCAATCACAGACAGACTACCTTTCATTCTTTGATAGATATGTGTACTTAAAAAACATTAATAGCAGTGTGTTGGACACTGGTAAAATTCCTATATACTGTTTTAGAAGGGTAGTGAACTTGTATGAGCCTCAGTGAGGAGGCCTGCCATTAAATCTTCTCTGAGAAACAGGATGCGGTTGTTTGGGTGCTTTGTGAGCTTTGCCCATACATCATTGGAAATGTTAGTCACTGGATCCCAAAATTATTATTTTTGTGAAGTAAAATAAAATAGAAGCCCATAGAGTATACATTCACACATCGGTTCTTAACCTGAGTTATTCTTAAAATCATCCTTGCTGGGAGTAGATTTGGAGAAAAGGAACAAAGAAGAAATGTCAGATGACAAATGTCCAGTGTTAACAACCCAATCACAAATAAATTAAATGTTCATCTCTGTCACAGCTGGAATCTCAGCCTGGCCAGGGGAAGAAATCCTCCACGTTGCTCAGAACAAATGTATTGGAGGCTAATCAAAATCTAATGAATCTCTCAGGAGAGTCCTTCCATGGCCTACATCTTAAAGGCCTGTACTGGGTCTAAAGGGCCTGTACCTACCAGTTGTTTTCTGGGATAGCAATTGTTTTGTTAATAACAGACACCAGCAGGAAGACATTTCAGTTAAGTCTATTATCCAAATCTAAGTCTTTACTCACTGAGGTGTCAAGGTGAAACATTTGGTAATCTGTCTCACGGTACATTTTATGACCAATAGGAGCGAGTGAACAGACCAGAAGGAAGTTGGAGCAGGGGTAAAAAGGAAGGAAACCGTGACTTCCAGACAAGCATGGGACTATTTTGTCTGATCAACTCCAGCAGCTTTGTTTGAATTTATCAAAAGGATGAAAAGAAATGGGGGGAGGAGGGCGCTGATAAGTGTGAGTTTGAAACATTAATTTAACCAGAAGTAAACAGAGGACGCAAGAAGGGCAAAACAGTAAGAAAAATGCATAGAGGGGCTATCAGGAGCGCGCATCTCTTAAGGCCTGCTTCCAATTCTCCGCAGGGTGGCTTCTGGTGCTTTTCATTTTTCAATGAAATAAAAATCATAGCCATCTCTGACAGTCCTCAGGGACTTCCTAGAGGCCAACACTTTCCACACATTCACCCCAAATCTCAGAACTGCTCATCAACCGCATTTCTAGCTGCGGAAACTAAGCTTCCAAGAGGTTCAAAGGTCACTTACAACCAGCCACTGAGCTTACCAGTAGCACGGTAAAGTTCCGACCCAGAGCATTGGCTGTTTCTCAGTTTGCTTCTGTGAACTTTCTTCCTCCTCACTCTCCCTGATCTTCTCAACAGTTGCTCCTCCTGTAGTTTATAACTCCACATTGAAGGCAAATTAAAAGCTGTGTACCACGAAAAGCAGCCCTACTCCAAACCATGCAATCAAGCAAGATGGGTAAAACCATTTGGCTGTCTTAACTTTGCTTATGTAATTAGTGTAACAAAAAGGGGCTGAGGCAGGGGGTGGGAACTGGAGTCTAGGACTCAGCTTCCCTGAGTACATTCAGCATCTGCACAAACGCCAGAGTTGGCAAGTTGACAAAAGCCAGGTTCTAACCTCAGTTGAAAGTTTAAGGTCTCTGGAAAGGCTCGGACTAAATGAGGCAGTGTATTTTTGTTTCAGCTACTCCCTGCCTGGCACGCACACACACACACACACACACACACATACACACTCTCACACACACACACACTCACACACACACTTGCCATGCATCTCTAACTGAAGCATGCACCAGTCCCAGACATGACAGTGAAAGGGTTTGTATACAGCTAGGATTTCCTGGCAACACATTCATTCATGTTACTATCAAAAGTTTGTTTTGTTCCCATGGGGATTTACAACACTGCAAACCATACAAAGCCATATCTAACTCCAAGGCTATTCCAATGCCATCACCTGGAGAGATATAGACATCTCTCAAAACAAGTGAAAAACCCAGAAACTAACTTCAGGTTAAAACCATGCCTATCTCATTTCATCTTTGATAGCCTTGCTGAGAACTCCATTATTAATGTTTAGAGACCATTTTTTTGCCAGGCTTAATAGCATAAGACTCTAATACCAGCTATTTAAAAATAGTTCACGACCTTCCTGGGAAACCTAATTAGACATACCCTTGCTCAAAGGAAAAGAAAGCATAAAAGGGAGATCCGAGGCTGTAACTCAGTAGTACAGCTCTTGCTTCACATGTACAAGGTACTGGGTTCGATCTTCAGTACAAGTTTGTTCATATACTAGTCTCTTGGGCACTATGTGACGTCACTGACAGTTAACATAACATGAGAGCTGGCACCTGGGAATTGGGGTCAGCTGTGTGGGTGGGTTCCGGCTTCCCTTCTTTCTAGACATTGACTTAGGGTGTGCTTTTAAATTCCCTGATTCTCCTTTCCTCACATATAAAGCCAAATGAACCTTTGTTGCATAGCCAGGTAGGGGCAGGGGTTGAGTTAGCTATGGGGCATAAAGCACCAAAGAACGTATGGTGCACAGCTGGATTGCAAGCTTCCCTCTGTGCTGTAGCAATAGATTCAGAGTTGGGGTCTCAACAGATGCTTTTTGTGCTTCTTCTCCCCCCCCCCAAAAAAAACCTTTTCTTACTTTTCTTTCTTAAAGAGCTTATAAATTGAGGCTGCAATGATGACTCTAGATAAAAGTACTTGTCACACAAGCCTAGTGACCCAAGTACAGATTCCCAGAGTCCACATAAAAAGCTGGCTGTAGCTGTGTGCATCAGGAATTCCAGCATTCTACAGTCAGATGGGCAGCAGAGGGGGATAACCTCCAGGAAGCTCATGAGCCACTAGGAAATGTACAGCACAGGGGCAGAAATGAGAGACCCTGCCTCCGCTAAAGTGGAAAGCATGCATAGACTACTGAGCCTTGTGCTCTGACCTGCATAAACATACAGTGGTACATGTGTGTCTGCATTCATATGTGTATGTCACGGGCACATGCACACATGCACAAAGTTATAAATTAGTGGAAGTATATACCTATACGGAAATACATATATACAAATGTTTGACTTGGGTACAATATAATGAGAACCAATAGCTAATATTTAATCAAGCATTTTTATTGTGCCAAACACTGTTTTATAGCATTCAGTAGAACAATGGCAATCTTGGTGCCATGGAAAGTACAAGAGAAGTGTTCTGATAGCCAGGGAAGGATGTTATTATCCATAGGGAGAAAAGAAATCCTGAAGGCACCTCCATAGGCTTTAAAATATCTACATCAGATCTGGAATGATGAGGAATGCCCTCTGACAGCCTCAGATATTTAACAGCCGAAGGGGAGTCGCCTCTTCCAGGTGCAGAGAAGAACCTACAAAGACATACGTGTCCTTAGTGTGTTCAGAAAACACAGCAGCTCGGAGAAGCTTCTGGGCTGGAAGGTGACTCCGGAGAGGTCCCTTGGAGGTAAATGATGGAGGTTATGCTGCAGGCCTTGGATACCTGCCCACTGAAGAACAAACGGTTCCACAGCCACGGTTTTAAGACCACAGCAGCGGCTGGGCAGGTTAAACTAGAGAGGGCACCAACTGGATACTTTCGGGCTGGAAATGAAAATCAAGACCAAGCATAGGTTCTCTGCTTTCTCCACCAGTGAGTTTGGCAAGTACAGGTCTTTCTGGGAAGAGAAATGAAAGACTTAGCCCGCACTTGTGGCTGTCACTGTCTTCCAGAAAGTTCAGACACCTGACAGCCTAAACTTCAGAGCCAAAGGAGCATCTTGTATAAAACCTAATGAGCTAAGAAAAAGTTGTGACCAAAGAGTAAACACTAGCTTATCCACAGGGAAGCTCAGCCTGGAATCCTCAAATCTCTGGAACTTTTTTTAACAGTGCATCTCAGCATATGAGTACAGTGTCAGTCACTGTGAGGCGTCATCTCTTAATGGAGATTAAATCCTTTTTTATTTTTTTTTTTTGTCCATTTTTGCAGTGGGTGAAAGGGTAATAGGTATTGTTTGCATGTCCAGCATTCCTCACTGTCTCAAGAAAAGGATGTTTATTCTCCTGTTTGTCTCCCCACTCCTTACACAGGATGTGAGACATAGGCCACCATGCAGAAGCCAATCTGGATTTAACTGTTTAATCAAAGCCAAGGACAATAAAATGCTCACCCAGCTCCAGTTATATGAATCAGTCTGAAAGGCCACTTTCTTAGGAGTGCAAGGGAAAAAAGATCAGGGATGCTTTTGCAGACAGGTCTTGCATATCCAACGTCGGGCTCTACAAGGGAGGGACTTGCTTCTTTCTCCAGCCTCATCACATGTGTAAGACAGCAGGAACAAAGCAGAACTGCAGCTTTGATATGAAGATCCATTCCACTTCTGATCATGTTCTCTGCTTGGGTTATTGGCATTTGTATGATAGATCTCTAAAGGGATATAAACACCTGACACATGGAGGTAGTATGATTTTTATATCTTATTAAAATAGATATGTTTATGCAGGACTCTAGAAGTTATAAAATTCCACCTTTTTTTTTTTTTTTTGAGGTTCCTGTCAATCTAAAACTGAGAGCTTCCTGTCTAGTCATCCTTTGCCTCTTAGTTATTCGTGTCCACTCTGCAGTGTCCCGGCTGTATTGTGCTGCTGTTGAGCACTGGGTTTTTAGTCTAATGACTCCACCCACGTTTCTCTCTGGTAAAGCTGTGGATGGGTGGATCGGAAAGTTTCAGGGCTCTGAGACAACACAGGGAAAGAATGGTTCCTGACCGAACTCAAAATCAAATGTGTGAAAGACAAATGTCTATTTGATTGTACGCTGGAGGGGAACTCTGATGTTAGACCTCAGGGGTCTTTCTGATTCCTTTATATTTTTTGCAAAGAATACCTTCTGCTCTTTGTTAGCTCTGAGCCAATGTTACAGCTTTGACCCCGGAAAGAAATAGAAGAAAAGACCCTAGCTGTAAAAACATGAAGCAGCAAAAATAAACCTATTCTTACATTGTTAGCATTTATATTTAAAAATAACACATCTGCGCTCAGTGGCTTGACTTTGAGGCTAATTCCAGCCAGCCAGCTGGGACATAGGATGGATCGAGTGGATAGCACTGACACATAGTGTGTTTCACAACTGCCTTAATGACCACAAAAGGACACTCCATTATGAATGTAATTTGGGAGCAAACAGTCATCACGCAGAGGATTTGGGATAAACTATGTTCCGTGAAAGGTAGCATTATGTTACATGTGCATGTGTGTGTACATGTGCATGTGTGTGTACATGTGCATGTGTGTGTACGTGTGCATGTGTGTGTGCATGTGCATGTATGTGTACGTGTGCATGTGTGTGTACATGTGCATGTATGTTACATGTGCATGTGTATGTACATGTGCATGTATGTGTACATGTGTATTCCCATGCATATGCATGTATGTGAAGGCTAGAGAACAGTGGGTATCCTTCCACCTTCATTGGTTGAGATAGGGTCCCTCATTCTCGTGGAAGTTTGCTGATTAGACACAGGGAGCCCTGGAAATCCACCTGACTTCCCCACCCACTTTCCAGTGATGAGATTTTTCAAATATGTGCCACCATGCTCAGCTTGGTTACATGGGTCTGGGGCATCAAACTCAGGTTCGTGTGTTTACATGGCAAACACATTGAGCTATGTTCCCTGTCTGCTTTTCTTTTTACGTGTGTGTGTGTGTGTGTGTGTGTGTGTGTGTGTGTAGGGAGGTATGTGTGTAGAATTCAAAGCACAACTTGGCAGTTAGTTCTCTCCTCCTGCCATGTGGATCCCAAGGATTGAACTCAGCTGGTACCTTGGCCCACTGAGCCATCTCACTGCCCTCTTAGCCTACAGTAATGATTCACTTACCAGATAATTAGCAAAAAGAAAGCGAAACTGTTCTTTTAACAAAATATATTTGTTGAGTAAGTTCCCATTTTTTGAGACTTATGTATATGAGGATTGTGTGCATATATGTGTAAAGTGCACTGTGTGTGCCTGGTGCCCGTAGAGATCAGAAGAGGGCACCGGACGCCCCAGAACCGGAGTTACAGGTGGCTGGGTGTTGCCATGTGGGTGCTGGGAACTGAACCCATAAGAACAGCAAGGGCTCTCAGCCACCAAGCTAGCTCTCTGATCCAAAGCATCTTCATTTTTAAAAGAACAAAATCTGAGAAGGGGAAGTTAGAGTTCAGCTGGAGAAATCTGAATCAAGCATAAAGCAGAGCTTCCTAACCAAATTGGGGGGCCTTTAAGGAGAAAGAAGAGAAACACTAATCACAGAGAGACAGGGCTTATAAAGACTCCCAACTCTGATGTATGACAGAAGCTGCCACTGATCATGAGAAACCCCAGAAGGAAAACCATTTCTTGAACGCATCAGCCTTAGCACAGTTTGTTCCCACTCCTTACAATGTCTTTCCCTGCCAACAAACAAAGCTATTTCCAACGTCACCTCCCTAGAAGCCTTCCTTGCCTGACCCTAGCTGAGGTTACTCCTGCCCTTTCTCCGTTGCTCTGTCCTGTGTACACACATATAGCTCCGTTCTTTTGCTTCTGATATAAAATTGTGTCTGTTTGTGCATCTCTCCACTGGTCTTGCTACAGGAAACACAACTTCTTGTAGTCACACAGGCCAGTGTGTGTTATTGATCTTGGAGAAGTAAAAGTGTCTGAAGCAGAGTGGGCACATTCCTCATGGTGGAGCTGGAGACGTGGGGACTGAATGTGCAGACTTGCTAGGCAGATCTTCTTGGAACATGGTTTGCATGTGAAGTTACACAAGGGTCATTCTTAGGCGCCCTTGCCCTTCTGCTGCAATTTCTTCTACTCCTTTGGTTTCTGCTGTTTTCCTAAAGATTACTAAATCTCCTTCCCCAGCGCTGAAGTATTCAGCTGCCTGCTGAACACTTGTGTAAAAACAGCCCACCCATTCATGGAACTTTCAGCAGATACATCCTACCTATGAGCTCATTCCATCATTACTGTCCCTGGATACGAAGTTAAGCACCGAGCACCCTTGACTCCCCAGTCCTCACCACCCCACTGTTGACTAGAGGGCAGGTCCTTTCAGTCGGCCAGCCCTCCACCATGGCTTTGGCTATCTTCTCTTTTTAGCTTCTGTTCAGCCATACATATTCTCAATATATGCTTCCATTATACTGCCAATAATGTTCCTAAAACAGTGATATATTTATTGGTTCCAAGAAAGAGTGCAACCCCACACCGTGCAATCTCTCCTTCTACCACGTGGCACCTGTAACCCCCTCTCATCTTCTCCCATCTTGCCATCATTTTCCCGTCCCAGACCCCACGTCCCACTAACACCTGCCTTTATCTACCGACTCTCCAGGCCTTTTCTGTACGGCTCTGTCCTCAGGGTGTAGACTCGGGTTGTTCTGCATGAATGCTCCTCTTCTCTGTCACTTCTCTGCCTTCTCTCCACCTATCCGTGTCCTATTCTGGCATGTAGGCCAGCAGGGTTTTTTGTTTGTTTTTCTTTTCTGTTGTATAACTTCATACAATATCTTTTAATGTTTTCCTCCTCCAACCCTTCCCAGGATCTCCCCCAAATTCACCCAACTTCATATTCTTTATCTCTACGAACACCAAAAACAAAGTCAAATTGGGTACAATTTGTGCTGGCCAGCTACTCCCAAACACAAGACCTACCCTTGCATATAGTTAAGATGTCCAGCATCACTCCACTGAACAAATGACTGATTCTCCGGCTCCTAGAAGCTGTCAATTGCAAATATGCTACTTGAATGGGTGTAGAACTTAGTGGCCCCTCCCCCTTTTCTGTAGTAGAAGTTTGTTTGGCCTGAGCAGGTCCAGGGCATGACAGTCTCTCTGAGTTCCCATAAACATCAGCCCTGCTGTGTCTGCAAATGCTGTTTCCTTGGAGTCATCTGTCATCTGTGGCTCTTACCATTTTCCCACCCCCTCTTCTGCATAGATCCCTGAGCTTTTGGAGGGAAGGGGGAGTTGATGAAGACATCCCATTTAGGGCTAAGGGTTCCAAGGTATTTTAGTCTCTCCATATTCTCCACTCATGGTATGTGTTAATTCCCGCCTACTGCAAGAAGCTTCTCTGATGGGGGTTAAGCAAGGCACTGATCTATGGCCATACCAATATGTCATTAGAAGTCATTTTGTTACTATATTTCTGTAGCAGAATAGTGGCACTAGCAGCAGTTCCTAAACTGCAATTCAGAGATCCCCCAAAGAGCTCAGACACAAAAGTGAGGGAGACTTGTGAACTTAGGTAAGAAAAAAAAAAACATGTACATCTTGATTTTCACTAACTTCTAACATAAATGTATTACTTCCTTCTATCATGAATGTCAGAGGAAACTACAAAGATATTAGATATGTGTATGACTTTGTTACGACTGGAAACCACATATACATCATTCTACATTACAGAGCCTACAGCCTTATAGAATCATTTATACTCGCAATTTCAAAATTATACTTTTTATTAGAATGGGGTTTATATAAAATCATAACACAGAAGTGTACTTATTACCATGTAATCATTTTTCTATTTTAAGAACTGTTTCAGTATAAGTTCCTATTAAAATCTTTTGGTTTTCATTTTATTCACTTAAAATATGACTCTAAGAAGAGGCCAACAGACGATAGAGCTTAAGATGCCTGTCCAGCTGTGTTTACCTCAAGAAGGTTTCCTAGATCACCTGATAGCCCAAACACACAGAATGAACTTACCCTTCTGCCCTGAACCATCAATGAGTTGAAAGCTCTCATGATGCCCTCACCGCACTGCCTTCCTCTCCATGCATGTTTTAGTCCTTTGTTAGGCTATGCGTCCTGAGCATAGGAACACTTGTCTATTTTCAGTCTCCTGTAGTGCTGAATACATGGTAGGTGATGAATCCAAGTTGCACTGAACATATCCCTTTTTAAAAAAAAAAAAGATTTATTTATTTATTGTATGTATGTGAGTACACTGTTGCTCTCTTCAGACACACCAGAAAAGGGCATCTGATCCCATTATAGATGGTTTTGAGCCACCATGTGGTTGCCAGGAATAGAACTCAGGACCCCTGGAAGAGCAGTCCATGCTCTTAACCACTGAGCCATCTCTCTGGCTCCAAACACATCCCTGTTTCATGAAACTTTAGAGGTTAGTGGCATTCAGACTAAGAAAACAGATCTGTTGCTGGTCTGTTTTGGTCACTGAAGTGAGCTTGTGAACTTGAACAAACTGTTCTGTTCTCTCATGTCTGTCTCAAACCAACAAAACATGGAGGACAGAAAAGGGAGACTCTAGAAATCTCTCTTTGGTGATCCAGACATACAGCAATGAATCATATATATTTGTATGTATGCATTTACAAATATATGGGGTTTTTATAGTCCCATCACACAAATAGAAGTTTAAATGATCTGGATTTGAACACTCACAAGATGGTAAGAAAACATTTGGAATATTGACCATTCAGCAACCATCTAGGCTTCAGGGTCAAAAAATATTTTTGGAACAATGATTTTTATTGTTTGCTGCTGCATAGCATAAGGTCTTTATGTGGGAATATAAACTAGTTCCTCCCAGTGAAGGCATTTTATGTCCACCGAGCCCATCACCTTAATGGTGTAGTTTAAAGAAATAATGAACTCTAGTGCAGGCGTGGGACACTCCTCTCTGAGTAATTAACTGAGATTGGTAGAAATAAATACCGGATAAACACCCTTTTGACAGGGAGCCTCGGGAGAGACAGGGTTTGTGAACGATCCTTTTATAAAGGTATAAAAAAATACTATATCAGGGCTAGAGAGATGGGTCAGTGATTAAGAGAACTGACTGCTCTTCCAGAGGTCCAGAGTTCAATTCCCAGCCAGCTACCATATGGTGGCTCACAACCATCTGCGATGGAATCTGATTTCCTCTTCTGGTGTGCATGAAAGCAGAATTGTTGTATACAAAAAATAAATAAATAATCATTTTTAAAAATACAGCAAATTATTCCAGCTTAATAAAATATAAATATTATAAATATATAAATGCAAGTAATTGGGAATTTGGAATTATATAAATGCAAGTAATTGGGAATTTGGAATTTGAATTTTTTTCTAACAGTCTAAGACACGATAAATGTCCCCAAAACATCTGCTGGAACTGTCCCTCTGCATGCTAATGTTTTATAATTTATAGTCTCCAGCAATCTATGTGAGCTCCCTGCTCTTTCTTCTCCTAGCAATTCTACTGTGTCACTGCACTGCAGTTCGTTGTTTTAATGGCAGGTGAGATTATTACTCTATTAGTGTCTTAGTCAGGGTTTCTATTCTTACACAAACATCATGACCAAGATGCAAGTTGGGGAGGAAAGGGTTTGTTGAGCTTACACTTCCACGTTGCTGTTCATCACCAAAGGAAGTCAGAACTGGAACTCAAGCAGGTCAGGAAGCAGAAGCTGATGCAGGAGCCATGGAGGGATGTTACTGGCTTGCTTGCTTCCCCTGGCTTGCTCAGCCTGCTTTCTTATAGAACCAAAGACTACCAGCCCACAGATGGTACCACCCACAATGGGCCCTCCCCCCTTGATCACTAATTGAGTAAATGCCTTACCACTGGATCTCATGGAGGCATTTTCTCAACTGAAGCTCCTTTCTCTGTGATAACTCCAGCTTGTGTCTAGTTGACACACAAAACTAGCCAGTACAATTAGAGATGATGATGATGATGATGATGATGACGATAAACATCTATATGTGTGTATGTTGTAAGTTTCAGTGTTTACGCTGTTAATGTTTTCAGTTAATTCCTCTAAGAACATGAAGGAAGATAGGACAGCTTTAATACCAAATATATAGGCAAAGGGTGCAGGTCTCATGGAAGTAAAGCAATTGCCTTAGGTTTCCATAGCCAGTGAATAACACAATAAAGCACAGAGGCAGGTCAGCCATGTGTGAATTTAGTTCTACATTCCTATTTCACTCAGAGTAGCATCAGTGATCAATCGCTCCACGTTGATGACGTCAGGATCTTGTTTCCACTTTTATCAATTACTGTGGCTAAGGGAATGACTTAGCACAGGTGTGCAAGAGACACTTGATCATTTGGTCATTAATTTATAGCATCTTATGTTTGTCAAAATAAAAGTCAGATGTCTGGGCCTTTAAGTTCTAGAGAAAGCAAATTCCACATTTAGAGATAATTGCTCTGACTTGCATTCCAAGAAGTGTGCAGGCTCCTGCTCAGCATATCCAGCCCATGATACAATCAGTCTTGCTACTTGGGCCACAGGATACAACATATCCTATGCCTCCACAGGATAAGACAGCATGTAGATACCAATTCCCATTGCAAGAGTAGTGATGTATGATCCTGGGAATCTAGGAAGAAAAAAAACAAATATCACCTGCATTGGAAAATAGATAACATCCAAAATACACAGACTTGCTCATTCTGGATGTTATAGTTTGGATCTAAAAATGTTCTCCAAAAGTTCTTGTGTGTGAAAGTCTTGATCCAGTGCAGGTACACTGTGGCAGTGGGAAGGCATTTGGGAGGTGATTAGATTGTGAGGGCTTAGCCTCATGAATAGATTAACAGAATTCGTGTTCAATGGGGGATTAGGAGCCTGTGGACACTTTAGGGGGTGGGGCCTAGGAAGTAGGTCACTTGTAGCAGTGCAGAGGGGCTGCATTAAGGGGTATGTTCACAGTCCCTTCCTCTCTCCCTGTCACTGCTTCCTGGCTGTCATGAAGTAAACAGCTTTTCTCCACCACCTGCTCCTGACTGAGCCCAGAGGAAATGGATCCAAATGGCATGGACTGAGACTGGAAGGCAGAATGACTATTGTCCTTGAAGCCGAGCCTCTGAGCATTCTACCAGGGACAGAGAGCTACCTCGTGTGATATGGTAGAGATAGAGGCCCCACCATGGAACAGCAAAGGGTACAATCTGTCAGAACTGCCACTGTGGGTGGTTACTGCCCAGCCTCACAGCCAGCTGTAGCAAGGGAACTTTGCCTCATCCACTGACCTACCTGAAAATGTTCATCTGAAAAGAAGCCCACCAAAAGCTGAAGGACGTTTTCCTAAGACTTCCAGGAAAGTGGGTCCAAGAAGCACAGACAGTAATCTCTGGGAGCTATTTTAGAGTGCCCCCGGCCACTCCTTCTCTTCAGGCCCACAGTATCATTCTCCAGCTGCCAGGCACTTAAAGCTCACAGCTAATCATTCCTTGGGAAGTGGCCCTCAGTGAAGGGATGCCATCTCTTTCAATGCTGTGTTCCATTCCAAGGGCACTGTGTATGAAGGATTTGTAGATACAAGGTTTAGTGCCCTTGGCCTGGGCTGGCCTTGGAGCCTTCAGCTCCAGAGCTCCTGAGGACCTGGCCTGTCTCTCTTGTGACTAACAATGCAGCTCTTCTGCTTCAATCTGTATTCTTCACTCCCTTACAGTCCTTGGTTCAGTAGTTATCCCCAGCAAACCTTCTGCATGCTAATCTCAGAAATTTTCTTCCCAGGGATTCAGACCTGTAACAGCTGGACTTAGAGTCAGCAATCTTCCCTTGGTCTCTCTCTCTAACAACAGAGGACTTTATCACATGAAATTTGAAGACAATTTTGAAAGCAAAATTCACATAGCTGTTCAATCCATAACTTAAGAATTTAAACTTCCCAGTTGCCTTTGAAAAGTTTAACGTAAAAGTCCCTAGGCCACATAGATAACTGAGCTCTGTGAGCAGCTGCTTCATTACTTTATGAATGTATTTTCCCATCTAAGATATCAACACTACTGTCACCATTGTATACTCTTCTCCTTTCACAGAACCACCAACGATTCCTTTTATTCGGAGTTTTCTCTTTCTACTGAGAAGTCTTTACAGATTCTTAGAACTTTGCCCATGTTGACAATCAAGTCGTATGTGTTGGTATGGAAAGGAACTAAACCAGAAATAGAGACCTACATCTAGGTCTTTCCTGTGACTTCTGTAATCCCTATTTGTTTGCTTGCTAGCTAGCTTTTTTTTAAATATTTGTTTGTTAGCTGTGTAGTGCTTACAGTGTTTCAGAAATTGCACTTGGTCTAAGTATAAAGCATGAGCAAGACAGACAATTTTGTCCTTCAGAACAAGACAGACAACCTCATCCTTCATAAAGCTTGACGCCTCCTACCAAAACAGACAGTAAATAAATGACAAATAATTATATGAGTAGCAAGTTCCTGGAGGAAGAAGCAAGGGCACTGTGTAACAGGAAGCCCTGGCATTGTCTGGGATGCCTGCAGTACTCAGAGGAACTAGCAATTACGTGGAGATTCAAAAAATTGGATGAGAGGGCTGGGAACAGAGCTCAGGCATTCAGTTCCCAGCAGGACATGAATGAAGCATTGTAGCACATGCCTGTAATCTCAACACTTGGAGGTGAAGAAAGGGGGAATCTGGGCTACAGGGAGAGTCTGAGGACAGCCTAGGCCATGTGAGACGCTGCCTCCAAAGTAAATAAAGTGAAAGAGAGTTAGCAAGAAGGAAGAAAGTGGTTCACAGACAGAAAGCCCTATACTTGAAAAGTCTACAAAAGGAAGAAGCTTGCCATATATATGGAACTGAATGAAGGCTGCGTGGTAAGAGCAATGGCCCAGGAGGGGAGGGAGGGAGGGAAGGAGGGAGTCAGCGCACAGGATGTCATGTGCATCACATGATGGTTGAAAGCTTCACACTTCGTGCAATGAAAAAAATACGTCTTAGGGTTCCAGGCTGGCAAAAGCAGGGTCTGGTTCCCACGTCCAGTATGATACCACTATCACCTGTTTATTATACCAAGTACTAAGAAAATTCAATAAGATAATAACCATGAGCATGCCTAGAAAATAAGATGTGTATGACAACAAAAGACATTATTGTCACCGCTCATTTCAGGGGATGATGGATTCTGGATCACTATGCAAATAAGGTTGTAATTCCAGAATTCACCACCAGACAAAAATAAACAAATAAAATGCCCCTGTCACATAGCAGGTGCATGCATTCACGAAGTGTTGCTTCTAGCCCAGCTCCATGATTGCAATCACTGTCCGGTCATGATCCCAGAAGTCATTTGGTAACCCCAGTGTTATTTCCTGCAACAGTACAGGTCTCAACAGTGGGCTATGTCAGTGACTGCCCAACGCTAAAACCTATCACAGACTGGATTGCCATGATACCATGAGCAAAGGCTTTCTGGGGCACAGGAGAAAAGACCACAAAAGTGAGTGTATATGCTGAAAACAAAGCGTGTGTGTGTGTATGTGTGTGTGTATGAAGATATGCATCTGAGAATGGGTGTGCTGTGTAGTGTCACAAAATAAAAGCCCCAAATGCAAATGTCCCTCAAGCTAACTATTACCCAATGGTCTAACATGCAGAGGATATCCTCTTTTTTATATATACTGTATATGATAGGCTATGAGCCATCTTAAAATTTAAATCTTGTTTGAAGCCCTAATTCTACAAGGGTAGTAACCTTAAAACAATGTACATAAAAAAGCGAAGAGAAAAGCTACCGTGATTGGTGTCTTACTTAACAACAAACAATGTTTCTCTCAATCACCCTAGTACATACACATGTAGTAATACGTACAATTCATTGCACATATATACTGACATGTATCCTTACCAATGTTAAATATACAACTGGAAAATGTTCTGGAATTGGATTTGGGGGTTCTGTCTTGAAACTTCAGTATAAAGTGCTTTTTAAAAGGTTGGAAAACTTACCGTCACATATGAACACTTATTGAAACATGCATTTTCAGTTCCGGGGCACAGCAGACAGACAGCTTCGATTAGGAAAGCTAGGGGATATTTCATTTGACTGCTCTAAAAGATGAAAAGGGAAGAAAGACAGAGGATGAAACAATTTCAGGTACTTTCAATGCATTTATCAAATCAGAGTGAACTGCTTTTGACTCTGCATATAACCACTCAGAAGACATTCACTCAACCAAGAGGCAGGGACTTCCTTTCCACTGTGACGAATCCAACTTAATGAAATTATATTTTTTTAAACACTAAACATATGAGATATAAGAAGAAAAGGGGAGACGAGAGAAAGGATCGTGATGGCTAGTGCATTTCAGGAGAAGACAATAGGCACTAGTTTGAACTGATTAATGTTAGAATTTCTGCCTGACCTTGAATTTGACGAAACTCAATATAAAGGCCAAGCTTCTATAAGGACTTCAATTATAAAAGGTTATCTAAAGCACTCTTAAGCTGGTTTTCAAGATGAAATACTAACTGAAGTTTGTATTTATTTCGCAAACAACCATGTTAACCTTGCTATTTACACTGCCAATGACATCTTCCAAGACTGTGGACTCCCTGTGCTATAAATCCCCACCAGATAAGCAGCTCATTCCTTGTTTGTCAAAGTGTGGTAGGAAGTTGCACCAGGAAAATGAATCAAACACAATACCGTATATTACAAAAATAAAATTGATAGAGCACATGCCATATACTCTGTAGGAATCCTTCATCCATTATATTCAAATTGGTATCACAATGACCAGTACTCAGCACCTGTGAGACTGGGGGTGAATAACGTCCTGCATGTGTTGTCTTGTGCTTCGTAGACTTTCTTCATTCCTGTTCTACCAACTGACCTTGTCCTAAGGAACAGGCTGGGCATGTGAGACCTGCATGAGTATCCTGATTTGTCTAAGATCATGTGGCTAATGGGAGGCAAATTCAGAACCAAAACAAGACAATTTGTACAATGGAAATCGTTCTCTTAATGTTACTGTTTGTCTGTACAGATATGAGAAAGGCATCTGAGGGAGACAGGGGAGGACATTGCAATCTCGACCTTCATAAGCTCATAGTTGGCCTTTGGTAAATGGGCAGAAACCCACAATTTCTATCCTACAATGTTCCTTTAAAAGATCTTCCATGGGTTTAGGGTTTTAGTCAAGTAATACTGCACCATTCTTTACATGGGAAACTTCTCCTACCCAACACAATAGTGACTTGAATATGAAATATTCCCCTTCAGCTCACATATTTAAACATGTGGGCCCCAGCTTGTAGTTCTGTTTTGAAAAACTATAGAACCTCTGTGAGTAGGGGAAATCTGGTGGACGAAGTAGATCACTGTGATAAGCCTTGGTGGATTATAGCCAAGCCCCACTTCTGCACACTCTTTGCTATCTAACCTCAGACGCATTGCATCTCAGCATCATCGTTTTGGGTTTTTTTATTTGTTTGTTTTTGGGTTTTTTTGCCACAAAAGTCATCTTAAATCATAAACCCAAATAAGTCTTCCTCCCTCAATTTGTTTAGTGTTGGATATTTAGTCACAACAATGAGAAAAGTAACTGATATAACCACCAATATAATGCATACCTTAGATCATTTGTCTTAACTATGGAGAGAAGTTACTATAGTTATCTTACATACCTGTCTTCTCTTAACCCCACCTATAACTTAACATACACATTTTCCACCATTGATATGTTAAATCTGAAGCTAAAACTTAGTAACAAAATAAATGCGTCAACTTGGGATGGGGAGATGGCTCCGTGGGTATCTCGTTCTCTTCTCTGGGTTATGCATTGGCAGTGTACAAGCACAGACACTCTGGCTGTTTTGCACTTCCCTCCTGGTCTGGGTGAGACAGCACAGAGCCTGGGCCTCAGAATTAGACTTGGAATGAAAACATTTATCCTACCTCTCATAGTGTGACCTGGGACTTGGCCTTCAGTCAAAATAAGGTAGAGTTCAAGTCCACCTAAAGCCAGGTGCAGCAGCACACACCTGTAATCCTAATCATCCTGTAGGGAGAGCGGAGGCAAAGACAGGAAGACCCCTGGAAGCCTAAGGGCCAGTTAGGTTACTACTGCTGTGATGGAACACCCTGACCAAAGCAACCTGAGGAGGAGAGGGTTTATTGGACTTACTCTCCTTCATCATTGAAAGAAATCAGGACAGGAACTCAAACACAGGGAACCTGTAGGCAGGAGCTATACACAGGCCATGGAGGTATGCTGCTTACTGGCTTGCTCCTCATGGTTTGCTCAGCCTGCTTTCTTACGGGGCTCAAGGTCATCATCCCGGGGCTGACCCATCCTCAATATACTGTGCCCTCCCCTAATTAAGAAATTACCCTACATGCCTGTCTACTTAAAGTTGTGTCTCTTGGAGGCATTTTCTCAACTGAGTCTGACTGAACTCCACAAACTGAACTGCACTGACTGCAAGAACTGAACAGAACCGAACCTAATTGCACTCTACTGAACTGACTCCCACCTGACCGACTCTCTCTTCCTGCATTACTCTTAAACAGGTTCTCTCTCTTGTCTGTTTTTGTAAGAGTTGGGCGTATCCTATCTCTGACTCATTCGGCTAAGTCTTTCTCTGATTCATTCCTTTGTCTGTCCATCAATTAGATGTCATTCTTTAGGACTGAAGGTGTGTGCTAAAGGTGTGCCTGTATTCCAGCTAGAAGGATTAAAGGTGTGTGTCGTGTCTGCATTCTGGCCAGACCACACAGACCTATAAGGTCTTTGGATGTGATCAGAGCAGCCATGTCGCTGGATTAAAATTCCTCTTCACTTCCTACATCAATTAACAATCAAGACGTTCCCTCTCAGACCAATCTGAAGGAAACAATTATTCAGTCTAGATTCCACCTTCCCAGTTGTGTCATGTCCACAGAGACCAAGAAGCACAGTGGTAGACTGATGTACAGCTGCACGATGCCTGTTGCTCTGTAGTGTTCTTGCCTCAAACACACAACCTCACTTCAATCATGAGAAAACACAAACAGAAAAAGAACACTCTGTAAGTAATGAATCAGTTCTCTTCAAGTATGAAGGTCATTAGCGCTTAAAGATGATCAGTGGTTAGAGGATGGAGAGCATCAAAGAAATAACTGCTCAATAACATATCACGGGATCTGAGATCAGGTCTTAGAGCAGGAAAGGGAAATGAGTAGGAACCATAAATGCTCCATGCAAGTCTACCATTTAGCTAGCAGCACTGTACCTTGTTAATTTCATGGCTCTGGTCCTTGTTCCAGGGTTATTAGGACTGACACATGATAGGCATCTGGGTAACTGGCTCACAGGAACTATGGATACTACTTTTACAGCTTCTGTTAGTCTAAAATTAGTTCAAAATTAAAATGAAATAACTGATGAAAACACCTGAAAGAATTCTCTGAGAGAGCCAGTGTGAAGGAGACCCAAACCCCAGAAGGGCGAAGAATGAACAGGAACAGCTGCATGGTCACAAAGGAACAGGAAGCAGACAGCCGGAAGCAAACACATTAAAAATGAAAAAGCTCTAGCTCCGAAGGAAGTTAATCAAAGAAATAGACATATGAACAAAGATTCATCCTGGTCTTCAGACAGGCACATTTGATCCTGTTCGCCAGTCAGCAGAGGAGAATGTGAAAAGAAAAGTCACAAAACCACTCTAAGGGGAGGAAAATCAGTATACAGCTCTTTAAGAGGAACTTTTAAAGTTTATGTATGCATCCTTGACAAAGGTTTCTCTCTGCTAAGAACTGAAATAAATCAAAAATACAGAGGCCATTGCAAATGCCTAATTGTAAAGGCTAATCATAAAATTTTTTAAATAAATGGGGAAAGGTTAATTATGATATATCCTGTATCCATATGTGACAATATTATTCAACAATGTAAAAACAGTATATACACTTATGGTAATAAATATATATGATTATTATGTGATATATGAAAGACTATCCATTATAAACATCAATTACAGCACAAATTATGGTATAAAATATTTATGGTTATGTATAAAGTTGTTTAAAATGTGAGGGAAAATATGATTTTGATTTATTATCTTTTTATTTCCCAACTTGTAACTTCTAGTATAAAATTAACACGTGATCTTTCAAGTAAATGTTTGAAAAATGGATCTTACTTAGACTTCGTTTGCTTTTCAGGAATCTGGAATTCTGGGATGATGATCTTTTCTAGAGCGTGGAAAACTCCATGGCTGCACTTTTAAGGCCCGCCACTAGGTGGTACACTGCTTCTCGGATGCATGTTTCAGACGTTTAAGCTTCCTGAGCTATGCCTTCCTTACTAAGGTGACCCCAGACAACAACCCAGCCCCACATTTCTTTATCTTTTACATAAAATCGTTTCCATTCCCTAGTATAATCATTAACTCAATAGCTCTTTTCGAAGTTTTCTTACAGTAGACACTAAATATTTCCTGGACAGATAAAAGACAAAAATCGAAGCAGCAAAATCCTGGTCAGTTTACAGCTTTACTTTTCGCCAACTTCCTAAACAAAGTTAAGCTGGATTTTATGAAGCCCCTCATTGCTCTACATTGCAAGTCTTCAAATGAAAAGGGGTCGTTCCAGCATTCCCCAAACATATTCGATTCTGTGTGTGTGTGTGTGTGTGTGTGTGTGTGCGCGCGCGTGCGCGCGCAAAATCTGTGGACTATTTAAATCTTTGAAGGAATGACATTCCAAAGAATCCTACCTAAGAAATCCTGCCTTTAACACCTGTCCATGTAATGTAGTCACCTGAGATCATCTGAAAGGTCAGTCTTCTTCCCTCCTGACTACAGATGTCATCTGTCCTGAGTCCGTACTGCCCAGAGCCATTAAGTTACAAAGTGTTGATGGCTATTACGTTGGCAGTATGGCCCTGAACTTTATAGACAAATTCCTAGTGCCTAAAGCCATTCTTTCTGAGCTGAACCCTTTTTTTTAATTCATGCCTGACTGCCTCTGAACTAAACTCAATGCAAGTACAAGAAGTTGTCTATTCTCCAGGCCCAAATCAGGTGAGATAATACAATCTCATAGCCCTGGAAAAGACTGTTAAATACAGCAGGGTGGGTTAACTTGAAGTTTGTCAAGGAAAACTTCATAAAGGTCCTCTATTTAAGAAAAACAGCAGAACTGACCTGGTGGTACACAGATCTGATCCCAGAACTTGAGAGGCAGGGGCAGGTGAATTCTGAGAGTTCAAGGCCACCCTGGTCTACACAGCAAGTTTCAGGACAATGAGGGTTACATAGAGAGAGACCCTCTCTTAAAAAAAGAAACAAACAAAGAGGATAAATAAAGAAAAGGGGAACCAGGCAGGCAACTGTCCCTTATTACACTGACATAGTCATATTGATACTTACAGATAGCCTACAAAAGCAATTATCACTGTCTATGTACCTGTTATCTTCTCCACGAGCATGTGAGCCAAGTGGGACGGAACCAAGTAAAGGTCATGTCAATCCCCCTAATAATTAGCATGGTACCCAGAACCCTATAGGCCTTATTAAGTATTTAAAGAATGAACCATGCCATTAGTGAATGGAGTGGTGTCCGTGTGTTAATAAGATAATAGAATGAGTATCTTAATTCCAATGTCACTTTTTAAACCTCATTTTAACATATGGCAATCATAAAATGACTTTCTTATTTCCTAGGAACTTTTTACAAGCAGATCCTTATTTGTTCAGATACAAATAAGGTAGGACAGTGCAGTGGTCCGAAATAACTTACATAATTCTATGCTTACCCAAGCACTTTAATACAACGCAATAAGGCTGATATACCCCTCCACAAGCTACTTGTTTTAAATTGTTATAAAGTAATATTTAAACTCAAAGGATCCTTATAAAATACACAGGAGATATGAAGGACAGTGACATCACAAATGCCTTTGACGACACCATGCAACTTAAAGACAAAATCGTTTCAGTTCTCCGTGGGCCCAGTCCTTCTATTCTGAAACTATCCCAGACTTTGTTTTCAACCCCTTCGTTGCCATCTACATTTAACCACACATGCTTTGTTAGATAATAGATTCTGCAGGTCTGCAATGGAACCATGTAACATTTCTACCCCACACCGACACACTCCCTCCCCACTTAATCTCAATCCTGTGGATTTGATTTTTAGAAGTATATGGTGCCCACAAGAACACACACACACACACACACACACAAACAACTCACTCAACTTCTTCAAATTATATCATGAAACTAAAGGCCAAAAGACTAATCAGGATGTAATGTTCTTTCAGAGGGTCTGTGGGCCTAAGCTCCGAGGCTCTTTGGTGCATAAGACAGCTGGATGATTCAACACCCATCCATTCTCCCAGTGTCCTAACAAAACCTTTATTTGTTGTTAGATCAAGGAAAAGATACCCCACTAGTAAAAGCCTAGACTTTCTAATTCTCTTGGCAGACAGAGGTAGCTAAAGATCTAAGAGATACAAGCACACATTTGAAAGTAGGAAAAGAGAAAATCCTTAGAGAGAACCGGAAGCATGTTTCTTTGTACCCTTTGGTCTTTCTCCATGCATCCTTCGGTGCCGACAGAGCACATGGTGCAGCAACCGTTCACATTTGATGCAGCATTAAGGCCTACATGTAGCTGCAAAGATGTTAGTATGTGATGTTCTCTCCACTTCACACAGCCACTGCTTCTTCTAGACTTCCTGTTCCATATAATAAATATAAAGACCTATCTTACTCCAGTCATTATGATTTGGATTAGGCTCCACCTAAATCTGCTGTTTAGTGTGTTCAGGTATTCATGCTCAGTATGTTGGCCAATGGCAGCAGGGCGAACCCATACCACAACCTCCACTTCCACTTCCTTCATGTTGAATCGTATGTGTATGGATTATGTTAAGAAGCATATGTCAACATTTACTTTTTAAAAGATTTGTCAAATCAAAACTCAGCAGAGTGAGGGAAAGCATGTAGCCCCACTTCCTCTGCATGACACATAAACATGGATGTCTACCTGTCACAGATGATGAGCATCTGGCAAAGTATACTGCCAAGAGTTGTATACTCTAGTGAAGAAAGCACGCTCATTAGATGAGTCCTCCTTTCTATGTTTGAGACTTCAAACACTTAGGACCGAGCATTGAGTGCCAAGGTTAAGGAGAACTTCATTTCTATCCATTGCTATGAGCCCAGAAGAAAGAGGTATAGGACAATTTGGTCATCTCAGATTCAGAAGAACACCTCCTTCCTTAACTGTAGACAAAGGATTTCTGTTCTTTTTCAACTCTTTTCAATTTATTTTGCATCATGTTAAAAATCTGTAAGTCCCCAACTCCTTAGGATAAAGGTCGAGTGTTCTAAACCAGTTTATGTGATGTAATGGAAAGATGTGTTTAGGAATCACAAACACTTGTTCTAAGGCTCACTAGTCATGTGACCTTTGGCAAGTTGTTTAACCTCTTTGAACAGCAGGTTTTCTCTCTGAAGATACAGCACAGCAACTAGACATGCAGGGGGCCTGTGAAGATCAAACAATAAAATGTCCTTCAGATGGCTCATAGGGAGGAGGGCTTGCACACCAGCTTGCTGACCTGAATTCAATCCCTGAAAACCATGTAAAGGTGGAAGGAGAGAAACAACTCCACTAAGTTGCGCTCTAACCTGTAGACAGACTTTTGGCTACTTTATGGGTTCCTTTTTCTACCACCCTTCTCCACCCATAATCTACCCTTCCTCCACCACCCCCATCACCAGGTAGGAGAGAAAGAAAGCTAGAGGGGAAGGAGCATCAATATTGTTAGACTCCTTCCTGCAGATTAGCGGAGTTGAGTACCTTGGGGGACGTTCTATCTTCCCTATCAGGATATCCAATTTCTTGATTGTCTTAATCAGGGTTTCTATTTCTACTCAAACATCATGACCAAGAAGCAAGTTGGGGAGGAAAGGGTTTATTCAGCTTTCTCTTCCACATCACCGTTCATCACCAAAGGAAGTCAGGACTGGAACTCAAGCAGGTCAGGAAGCAGGAGCTGATGCAGAGGCCGTGGAAGAATGTTCTTTACTAGCTTGCTTCTCCTGGCTTGCTCAGCTGGCTTTCTTGTACAACCCAAGACTACAAGCCCAGGGATGGTACCACCCACAATGGGCCCTCCCACCCTTGATCACTAATTGAGAAAATGCCTTACAGCTGGATCTCATGGAAGCATTTCCTCAAGGGAGGCTCCTTTCTCTGTGATAACTCCAGCTTGTGTCCAGTTGACACACAATACCAGCCAGTGCATTGGTCTTATCTCTTTGTGCACAACCACTTGATAAACAAAACAACTGAAACCACAATAGCAACAGCAAAGCAATGGCCACCACAGTCCCTCTAAGGGCACTGGCATTTATATACCCTGTCAAGAGTCCCCAGAGTTTCAAACCTCATATACTTGCAGAAACTATCTGTACCTGGCAAAGTCACACCCTTCCTAAAGGGCAAGGCAAATCAGAGTCAGCTGCTGTGGACAATCTAAAGCAGCCCCCTGTCCCACACCTGGGATTAAAATGATAACATATCCTAAAACATTTCTTCATTTTTAAAGAAACCAAAATTCTCATTATGCTGGCCACCATGTATGCCCCATTGCACATCATACGTAATAATACTAAATATTTTTAAGGTCATGTAAACCAAAAGGCTATCTGTGGTGAACAAAAGACATTCTCAGCCTTCAAGTCATCACACCATAGTGGATAAATGTGACCATGTATTGCAGTCTCAGTAGAAGACATTGAGAAGAAATATAAAGTAGGCTATATAATTAGCATCATAAATGAAGATAGGGAATTAAAGGGCCAGTGAAGGGAGCAGAGATATTCATCAGGCTCCACATAAAGAGCATCCCTCTAGTCGAGTTGAATTAACTGAGAATAGCCATGCAGATATCTGATAGCATGTACATGAATGCTCATACACACATACAAAAAGACAAATAAAAGGTCAAGGACTAGAAGCTAGAGAGGATCTGGCCTGCCGAGCACCAAGCAGGTGTCTAAGACATAATAGTTTCTTTACTGTGGTGGAGTTTCCAGCTTCCCACTCTGCAGGAGATATAATACCTCTGTTTTGTTCCCGACCAGGAGGACCATGTCTCATGCTCTGTGTCCTGGAGTCCCATACAATGACTGTCCCCTTCCTCTCTCCCTATTTTAGCCTAAGCCTAGATTCTCCTTTACAAATATTTAATGTATTCATACAAATGTTTAACATATTCTTACTTTGAAGTTGATACATTCTGAGGGTTAGACACATAGCAAGGGCTTTGCTGAAAACTTTTTGAGTACCTAACTTGATCCTCAGGAAAAGCCTAGGATGTAGTTACGCGTTTGTTACACATATGGATACAGTTTTAAAAGTCTGTATCATGACATTCACGTGGCTAAAAGAAGCTGAGTTGGAACTTGAACCAAAGCAACATGATACTTATGTTCCTCATACTAGCCACTGTCTTCTGCTACCTCCAGCAATCAGTAGTTACAGGACTGTAGGAGAGAACGAATCAGTTTCCCTTAAGGGGATGAGCCTTGGTGGATCCACCACACTCAAGAGCAGGTCCCCAGACCCTGGAGTATTTGAACAATACAAATTGAACTTGGTGTTCTTACGGTGGGTTTTTTTGTTTTTGTTTTAGTGGTGGCGCACGCCTTTGATCCCAGCACTTGGGAGGCAGAGGCAGGTGGATTTCTGAGTTTGAGGCCAGCCTGGTCTACAGAGTGAGTTCCAGGACAGCTACACAGAGAAACCCTGTCTTGAAAAAAAAACAAAACAAACAAACAAACAAAAAACAAAAACAAACAAACAAAAAAGAACATGAAGTTACATGGGGAGAGAAGTGGGTATGGGTCTTGGAGGAGTTACAGGGTAAATATGATCAAAATACATTATATGGAATTCTCAAAGAATAAAAAAAATACTCCTTTTAAAACTCAGTGGGTTAACTGAATATGACTGACTTTCAAACTAATAAGATTGTGTGGACTTCTTGAAGGGGCCCTGTACTTTGCATATTGTTTTCAAAAGAATTGTGAGCTGCAGCTTTGATTAATTATATTAATTCCTGAATTTAGAACCAAACTGAAAGCTGTTTAATTCCTGGACTCCTTTCAAGTCCTGTTCAAGCCTTCGTTGGAAGCCTTGAAAAACTCTTTTAGAAGCTGAAATTTGTTTTCTTTCTAATCCCCTGGAGACCGATGCAGTGAACTTTATCCTGTGATGACGGCAAAAGCTGCTGAAATTAGTCATGATATAATTAGGGAGGGCTCTTTTTTGGTCCAAGTCAAGTTCGTGAACTGTAGCTAACACTGGCTATCTTCAAAGTGTTCCAGGGGAAGTTGGCAGCTTATACACAGATGTAATAAGAGAGAACAAGGAATATTACAGGAATGAGAGGAAAGCCAGTGTGCCTGGAACCAAGCCGTGAAGAATTCCTACTGTCTTCAAGGCTTGTGTGATATTCTTGTAAGAATGTTCCATACTTTCAAAGAAAGGTTTCTAATGAACTACTTGGGATGAGAGACCTCAAGGGACATGTTCAAACTAAAAATGATGGTTATTGAGCAAGAACTACACTCAAAAACAAAAGAACACTTTGTTTTCTCGAGCCCTTTCATGGAGTTGGATAGAGCCAAACTGCTCAGTGTAATAAAGAGATGAATATGCAGAGCCTGGGGTGGGAGGAAGGGTGGATCCAGGAAGAGTATACATGGGGGTTGGGGGGGGTAATGAAGTCAAACACAAGCAACCCTGGAGTACCGAAGCTAAAAAGGAATTTACCAAGAAATAAATAAATAAGTAAGTATTGGGTGCTTGTTACTATACCATGTGGCAGACTATCCCTGTCCTCTCCCCTGTGGATCCTGTGACTCTCACTAAGACCTTCACAAAAGTCAACTTGAGAATGAGAGGAGAAGAATGAAGCCATGCAGGAGTTCGTGAGGGCATAAAATTACAACCAGGGCTGCTCTGTGGAGAAGTCTGCTGCTGTCTGGCTGACATAGTATATTGAGAAAGTGAAAAGAGACAAACAGGCCTGGTGAAGGAACAGGGTAATCTTATGAGGGGCCGTGAGAGCAATCTGAAATATTATGCAACGTCTCTTAGTGCAAATGGGCAGCAATTAAAAAGATTTGAAAAGAGGGATGACATCATCGGTTATAATTTGGAATAATTTGGCAGCAATTAAGAGAACGGGGCTGAGGAGGCAATGGAGAGGTAGAAGGGAAGTGAGATTTTTGCAGCAATCCAGGAGAGAAGGCGATGGCATGAACTTGTAAGCTGTAGAGACAGAAAGGAAGAGAGGAGCACACCATGCAGACATTTGGAAAATCTAGCAATAAAAGATCTCTGTTGGTTAAGTACGAACCAGGGTTTTGATGTTAATAGAGCTTCAGTTATCTAGACATGCAAGTCCTCACTGGTTACCACTCAGTGATGGAGTTCTTGCCTATTGTGTGCTAGGCCCAGGGTTGGTTCTCCAGGACCACAGAAAATTATGCAAAATATATAATATATGAAAACATATTGTATTCAATATCACATGTACAGAGAGAAGGGATTATAACCAAAACATCCTGGTTTTATTCGACCAAGGGACTCCATGTACTGCAGCTCTCCATGCTCAGTCAAGAAAATTTGGGGAAACTAGGGTGAGTTCACTCATCTTACAGGCACCGAGGTTGGGAGTAAGGATAGCACTCGGTTTCTGACTTGAGCGTGAAGGCATCGTTGAGGTGTGAAGAGAGAAACAGGCTTGGATACAAATGATAAGAGGACCCTGAAGTCCAATTTTAGATGTGTTGGGTATCAGTAGCCTCCAGAATATAGAAGACAGAAGAAATATCCAGAAAGCAGATTGACCTTTTTTATTTTATCATTTCAAGTATTCAAGAGCTAGCTTTAAAATATAGTTTAGAAAGTTACTAGATCTTAAGACTATGTATATGAATGGATAAAATTTCCCAGGGGTAATTTATAAAGAGAAAGGAGAATCGGGGGCTGGGGGATGAAGAGACAACCCTGGGAAACATCAATATTCACAACATACATAAAATTTCTTAGAACAGTTATAATAGCAAGAGAGAAAAAAAAAAACCGCCAAGAGAGTGCATAGTCTAAAAGTCAGGGCAAGACGATGCTTGAAGAAGCAAGCTGGGGTCAGAGTCCAGTGCTACAGACAGATCAAGTAAGATAAAGAAGCTGAAAATTATCCTTTGGATTTACCAGCGAAGGGAGTCACTATTGATCTTTGTAAAGACAGTTTTAGGAAAATGGTAGAGAGAAGCCAGACTGAACAATGAAAGTGTATAAGAAAACAGAGATAAAGAAAAGATTTTTTTTTCCTTCACTAAGTTTCAAAGGAAGGGACGAGAGATATGAGACTGAGGAAAACATTTTATGATAGATATATCAGCCCAAGTCCTCAAGGAAATGGAGCCTGGAGAAGGATTCTGTTGCTTTTCTCTATCTGTGAAGATGGAGCCCAGGAAAGAGAGCGTGAAAGGATATGAAAGAATTATGAAACAAGCCGAGCAGTAAGAGAGGTGCTCACTCTCTGGTGCTCCTCACAAGCAAGCCAGCGGGGCAGGTGCTCCTCGGCTGCACTGGAAGGCCTTGATAAGGAGAACTTGGGCCTGGGGACGCAGCTTAGTTGGTAGAGTGCTTGCATAACACACACAGGCCTTGGGTTCCCTACCCAACATTTCATAAAGCAGGCATGACGGTACATGTCTGCAATCCCAGCCCTCAGAATATGGGAGACAAGCGGGGCGGAAGCTCCTGAACATTTGGGGTATTTGACAGTTTGTCTCAAAAAAATTAAGTGAGTGTGTATGTGTGTGTGTGTGTGGTGAGAGAGAGAGAGAGAGAGAGAGAGAGAGAGAGAGAGAGAGAGAGAGATGGATGGATAGATATCACCTCTAATAGCTTGCATAAAGAAAATGGGATTGAAAAGTTGCTATCTGGGTAGAAGGGTAAAGCTGGCCCTGGTTGGGGGGAGGGATTCTAGTGAGTCACCCTGAGGGCATGAGGCCCCAAGAGTGTGAGAGCAGAAGAGCAGGCAGGTTGACCAGCTCAGATACCTCTCAGGCCCACTTCTCAGGCTTTGAGTTGGTCTACCCCAACATCGACTGCACTGATGAGCTGCTGGAATACATGAAGGGCCTGGTCCTACAGATCCAGAGCTACAGGATCTCCATGACACAGAGCAACAACAGGATGTCCTAGAGGAGTCCCAGTGAGGTTCCAGTATTGATAGAGTAGCGGAAGCCAGAGGCCTCATACCAGACAAATGAGTCATTGCAATGGACATATGCTAGGCTATGCTTCCTATCCTGGGATCTACTATTTGAGGCTTAGCTCATGAGCAATCGTGAGTAATCTTAGACTATCAGGCTCTATCCTCTGGCAATCATCAGGAAGTCGGAGTCCACAGTTATGTCAATCCCATGGCGACAGTGTACACATCTCTACTGCCAGATCATGTCCTGGTCTGCCGGTGCTTCTTTAGCACCTCTGAATGCATTCAGATTCAGCAGCCAGTTCCAGAAATCCCAAAGCCAGTTCAGAAGACTTGTACTTAGACTTCTGTCCCTCCAAAAACACTCTTAACATCAATCCTACTCTATATTAGTCAAAATTACCCAGAGAAAGAAATTAACAGAATGTGTACATCTATATTATGTATGCATACCTATATGTATAGATGTGTATATATAAATGTATACATATGCATCTATATCTGTACATATACATACGATTATATGATATATGTTTATATGTTTGAATATAGATATATGTATGCATGTGTTTGAATACAAGAGCAAAAAAAAAACCTGACTTCCCAGAAAGTTTTCACTAACTTGAGAATCAATGTTTTTGCTCTATTTAGGACTTAAACTGATTGGGTGAGGGTATCCTACATTAAAAGGTGTAATGTGTTTCATACTGGTTACCAAAATAGTCAGTCTTACTTTAAAATACCCTTATAGAAATTCCCACCATGGTAAGATAGAGATAGAGATACTTTATTGCCTGTTCAGGTTCACATATAAAATGAACCATCACAGAAAGTCCAAGTAGAATGACCTAATGACCTTAACAAACTACAACTAAATTGCCCAGGTTGTTCACATTTCATATATACCTACAGCCATACAAAGCATGAGGGAAAGGTCCCCTCTGACAGACTCTGTGGCAAGTACAGGAAATACATGACTACAGGAAAATGTATAAATGAAATCAAACATATGGAAAAAATAAAATTTAAAAAATGAGTAAAATTATTTAGTCATAATAGACCAGATATGAATTATGAGTGCTATAAATTTCTAATGGTTGATTTGAATCTCTAATTCTACACATTGGCTTTGAATTTACAACAAAGAAAATTAGAAACCCTGATGTGCTAAAGGTTTATCAGTCTTCATACCTGTGTCACTCTGGTGGAAGCATTGGTAATAAGGAGGATTTGCCTGTCTGGGTACAAGCTATACTAGAAATCTCTGTACTTTCCTCTCAGAAAAACTAAAATTTCTCTAAAAAATAAAGTCTTTAAAAATGACAGTGTATAAAAAATGTCTACACTGAGGTAAGACCTTGAGTGATTGTCTTCCTTCTCCCTATTTTAGACAGCATCACAATAATGTCATCCAGGCAGATGAAGAGCTATGTTATTTTGAAAACCTCCAGTGGAAAAGATTCTATGACCTCCCGAACATTAACAACTCTTGCTGTCAGGAAATTCTTCCATTTATAATCTAAGTCTCTCATGCTGCGGTTAAATCAGTTTCCACTCTGCAGAGCGGAGTCAATACCGAGAACAGCTGGTCTTTGGTCTCTATGTAGAAGCTCTTCATTTGCTACTCCTGGAATGTAATCAGAATGTTCTGTGTAGTTTTGATCTAGTCTTTAACGTATATCCTTGCCCGAGCTGGTTAACCCTGGTTGTACGACCTACCAATAAATTCACTCACACCCCTCTCACGTATGCTATCATTGTCTCTCCACCAGAACGTGATCGTAATTTAGAGTAACTACATGTGTGCAGGACCATCTCCCCAAACCTCCTCCTCCTTTCTTATCTGTGGGCTATCTCTATCCCTGACGTGTAATAGGGCCCCATAAATGACTGTCAAGTGAAAGAAAGAATGAAATGACATCTAGATAAACCACTTACTTTAACCACGCAGTCAGGGTTGTGGCTCTGTCACTTAGGTTTCTTTCAATAATAAATAACGGCTCTACTCATTTGAGTGAAGAGGGAGAATGCATTTGAAGATTTCTGGAATATCTTAGAGACTCTAAGGCAAAGCTAAACCAAGGCTGAGGGAAGCTGGGGCCCGGAATATTTCCTCTGTGGGAGGCTGAGGGCTTCTTTCCAGACTTCTGTGATGTGCCTCAGCTACCAGCACTGCCCAACCACTCTGTCTTCTTTCAACATTTCTAGTCCTTAGGAGTGACAAACCATTTCAGGTCAGGTGACAGTTCTGAACCAATTAGTCTAGGTCATAGGGAGGGGTATAGAGGCTAACACAGAAATAGTTGTCAAGCCAAAGAGGGGAAGAGAACAATATTACACATGTTGGCTCTCCTTAGCGAAGAGAAACCAAGCTCACCAAAAACAACAGCTGCCCCCTGGGGCATACTGCCTCTGAGTTCTTATGAGGAGGTCCTTGAGCCATCTGAAAGAACGTTGGAAGAAGGGTATTCACTCAACCTTTGGGTGAGTGGAGTTTTCCCCCCTCCGACTTTATTGCTTGACTGGTTCTCTTTAGGTCCTCTGATACAAAGACTTAAGAATATAAAAGCTTGTCTTGCTGAGCTGAAGTGTAAATTTCCTTTGAACTATGGATCAATGCTTGAGCTAATGACAAATATCACAAGATTTGTGGCAGTCAGAGAAATCTCCCTTTCAGAAATCCAGCACACTTCATATGTCATTGAACTGGTGGTAGACACACACCTGAATTGTAAAATGTAAGAAGCAGAGAGGAAATGGGATGTGAAAGTCCCAAGCCCTTTACAGATGCTCAGGATGATTTCTTCGTGAGGGCACAAGCCATTAAGATACTGGAAAGGGAGAGAAAGGTGATGATACTTTGAAAGAAAAATAAATCCAACAGACTTTGAGTGAAGCCAAACTCTTTCATGGCTCTCATTTCATCTTGTAATTGAGTTAAGTCACTTACAATGGATTAAAAATGACCACACAAAGTTATTTGTTCCTCTTTCTACTAAGAACAGTAATTGATTTCACCACGCCCTGACCTGGGCTAACATTGAGATTTTGTCTGGCTAAAAAAAGGATGAAATGCTCTAGAAACGAAAGCTTAGACCTTATGTGCAGAATATATATATTAAAAAATAAAAATAAGCTTCCAGTTTCCGTCTGTGGCGGGAGACCTCTGCCTGGGCCACCAGGGATCCATAGCCAAATAGAGCTGGGAGAAGGATAGCCTCCCAGGGGTGTGGGCAAGCCTGTCTGCTAGAGGAACCCACCTGGAATACCCAGGACACAGGGACTGAGGAGTGGTCTTCTGGGTTCTTTCAGTGGCCGGGGAGTGGATCCTGTGACACAGGGCTCCATACTCAAATAGTTCCAGGAGAGAGCTGATATTGCAGGAGTGCCGACACACCTTCAAGCACAGGCAAGACCACCGCTTCTGTTCTAATTCATTGGATCAAGAGGGACCCTTGCAGAGCCATCAGGACACAGGAAACAATCCTTCTGGTTTCTGTCTTCACCCCAGAGCTGACCCTGTACCACAGCTCTCCAAACCCAAATTCCTCTGAGAGAGAACTGGTCTTCAAGGAGTATTGACACCTAGGATTGCAGGAAAGACAAGCCACAGTCAGAGAGAGTAAGACCAGTTAACACCAGAGATAAACAGATGTCAAAAGGCAAGGGCAAGAACATAGGAACAGAAACCAAGGCTATTTGGCATCATCAGAACCCAGGTCTTCCACCACAGCAAGCCCTGGTTACCCCAACAAACCAGAAAAGCAAGACTCAGACTTAAAATCACATCTCATGATGATGATAGAAGATTTTGAGAAGGAAATAAATAACTCCCTTAAAGAAATACAAGAGAACATTAGAAGCCCTTAAAGAGGGAACACAAAAATCTCTTAAAGAATTACAGGAAAACACAATCAAATGGGCAGAATTACAGGAAAACACAATCAAACAGATGAAGGAAATGAACAAAACCATCCAGGAACTAAAGATAGAAATAGAAACAATAAAGAAATGACAAAGGGAGACAACCCTGGAGTTAGAAAACCTAGGAAACAGATCAGGAGTCATAGATGCAAGCATCACCAACAGAATACAAGAGGTAGAAGATTGAATCTATGGTGGGGAAAATACCATAGAAAACATTGACACAACAATCAAAGAAAATGCAAAATGCAAAAAGCTCCTATCCCAAAACATCCAGGATATCCAGGATACAATGAGAAGACAGAACCTGAGGATAATATGTATAGAAGAGAGTGAAGACTCCTAACTTAAAGGACCAGTAAATATCTTCAACAAAATTATAGAAGAAAACTTCCCTAACCTAAAGAAAGAGATGAACATAAATATACAAGAAGCATACAGAACGCCAAATAGACTGGACCAGAAAAGAAATTCCTCCCATCACATTATATCAAAATACCAAATACACAAAATGAGGAAAGAATATTAAAAGCAGTAAGGGAAAAGGGGCAAGTAACATACAAAGGCACACCTATCAGAATTACACCAGACTTCTCACCAGAGACTATGAAAGCTAGAAGATCCTGGGAAGATCTCATACAGACCATAAGAGAACACAAATGCCAGCCAAGGCTGCTATACCCAGCAAAACTCTCAATTATCATAGATGGTGAAACCAAAATATTCTATGACAAAATCAAATTTGTACAGTATGTTTCCACAACCCAGCCCTACAAAGAATAATAGATGGAAAACACTTAGTCAAGGAGAGAAACTACACCCTAGAAAAAGCAAGAAAGTAATCTTTCAACAAACTCAAAAGAAGATAGCCACACAAACCTATAAAGAGCATTGAAAATAACAGGAAGCAACAATCACTATTCTTTAATATCACTTAACATCAATGGTCTCAATTCCCCAATAAAAAGACACAGACTGACAGACTGGATCCATAAACAGGACCCAGCATTTTGCTGCATCCAAGAAACGCACCTCCATGTTAAAGACAAACACTACCTCAGAGTAAAAGGCTGGAAAACAATTTTCCAGGCAAATGGTCCCAAGAAACAGGCTGGAGTAGACATTCTAATATCAGATAAAATCAACTTTCAACCAAAAGTCATCAAAAAAGATGAGGAAGGACACTTCTTACTCATCAAAGGAAAAATCTACCAAGAAGAACTCTCAATTCTGAACATCTATGCCCCGAATGCAAGGGCACCCACATTCATAAAAGAAACTTTACTAAAGTTCAAAGCACACATAGCACCTCACACGATAATAGTGGGAGACTTCAACATCCCACTATCATCAAAGGACAGATCTTGGAAACACAAACTAAAGAGAGACACAATGAAACTAACAGATGTTATGAACCAAATGGATTTAACAGATATCTACAGAATATTTCATCCTAAATCAAAAGAATATACCTTCTTCTCAGCACCTCATGGTACCTTCTCCAAAACTGATCATGTAATCGGTCACAAAACAAACCTCAACAGATATAAGAAGATTGAAATAATCCTATGCCGCCTATCAGATCACTACGGATTAAGGCTGGTCTTCAATGGCAACAAAAACAACAGAAAGTCCACATACACATGGAAGCTGAACATCGCTCTACTCAATGATAACTTGGTCAAGGAAGAAATAAAGAAAGAAATTAAAGACTTCCTAGAATTTAATGAAAATAGCTCTGAATGCCTCCAAAAAGAAACTGGAGAGAGCATACACTGGCAGCTTAGCAGCACACCTGAAAACTCTAGAACAAAAAGAAGCTAATACACCCAAAAGGAGTAGAAGGCAGGAAATAATTAAATTAAGGGCTGAAATCAGCCAAGTGGAAACAAAAAGAACTATACAAAGAATCAACAAAACCAGGAGCTGGTTCTTTGAGAAAATCAACAAGATAGATAAACCCTTAGCCAGACTAACCAGAGGGCACAGAGACAGTATGCAAATTAATAAAATTAGAGATGAAAAGGGAGATATAACAACAGACTCCGAGGAAATTAAAAATGTCATCAGATCCTACTACAAAAGCCTATATGCAACAAAATTGAAAAATCTGGAGGAAATGGACAAGTTTCTAGACAGATACCAATTACCAAAGTTAAATCAGGATCAGATAAACCATCTAAACAGTCCCATAACCCCTAGAGAAATAGAAGCAGTCATTAAAAGTCTCCCAACCAAAAAAAAGCCCCGGACCCGATGGGTTCAGTGCAGAACTCTATGAGACCTTCAAAAAGAACCTAATACCAATACTCTTCAATCTATTCCACAAAATAGAAACAGAAGGAACACTACCCAATTCATTCTATGAGGCCACAGTTACACTGATACCAAAACCTCACAAAGACCCAACCATAAAAGAAAACTTCAGACCAATTACCCTTATGAATATTGATGCAAAAATACTCAATAAAATTCTCTCAAACTGAATCCGAGAATGCATCAAAATGATCATTCACCATTATCAAATAGGCATCATCCCAGTGATGCAGGGATGGTTCAATACCTGGAAATCCATCAATGTAATCCACTACATAAACAAACTCAAAGAAAAAAACCACATGGTCATTTCGATAGATGCTGAAAAAGCATTTGACAAAATTCAACATCCCTTCATGATGTTAGAAAGATCAGGAATTCAAGGACCATACCTAAACATAGTAAAAGCAATATACAGCAAACCAGTGGCCTCAAACTAAATGAAGAGAAACTTGAAGCAATCCCACTAAAATCAGGAACTAGACAAGGACGCCCTCTCTCTCCCTATCTATTCAATATAGTACTTGAAGTTCTAGCTAGAGCAGTTAGACAACAAAAAGAGGTCAAAGGGATACAAATTGGAAAGGAAGAAATCAAAATATCACTATTTGCAGATGACATGATGGTATACTTAAGTGACCCGAAAAACTCCACCAGAGATCTGCTACAGCTGATAAACAACTTCAGCAAAGTGGCCAGATACAAAATTAACTCAAGCAAATCAGTAGCCTTCCTATACTCAAAGGATAAACGGGCTGAGAAAGAAATTAGGGAAATGACATCCTTCACAATTGTCACTAACAATATAAAATATCTTGATGTGACTCTAAACCAAACAAGTGAAAGATCTGTATGACACGAACTTCAAGTCTCTGAAGAAAGAAATCGAAGAAGACCTCAGAAGATGGAAAGATCTCCCATGCTCATGGATTGTCAGGATTAATATAGTTAAAAAGGCCATCCTGCCGAAAACAATCTATAGATTCAATGCAATTCCCACCAAAATTCCAACTCAATTCTTCATAGACTTAGAAAGAGCAATTCTCAAATTCATATGGAATAACAAAAAACCCAGGATAGCAAAAACTATTCTCAACAATAAAAGGACTTCTGGAGAAATCAGCCTCCCTCACTTCAAGCTGTACTACAGAGCAGTAGTGATAAAAGCTGCATGGTATTGGTACAGTGACAGGCAGATAGATCAATGGAATAAAATTGAAGACCCAGAAATTAACCCACACACTTACTGTCCCTTGATCTTTGACAAAGGAGCTAAAACCATCCAGTGGAAAACAGGCAGCATTTTCAACAAATGGTGCTGCTTCAACTGGTAGTCTACATGCAGAAGATTACAAATTGATCCATTCCTATCTCCCTATACAATACTCAAGTCCAAGTGGATCAAGGACCTCCACATAAAACCAGATACACTGAATCTACTAGAAGAGAAAGCTGGGAAAAGTCTCAAACACATGGGCACAGGGGGAAAGTTCCTGAACAGAACACCAATGGCTTATGCTCTAAGATCAAGAATCAACAAATGTGACGTCATGAAAGTGCAAAGCTTCTGTAAGGCAAAGGACACTGTAAATAGAACAAAATGGCAACCAACAGATTGGGAAAAGATCTCTACCATTTCTACATCTGATAGAGGGCTAATATCCAATATGTACAAAGAACTCAAGAAGTTAGACTCCAGAGATCTAAATAACCCTATTGAAAAATGGCGAACAGAGCTAAACAGAGAATTCTCAACTGAGGAAATTCGTAGGGCATCTAAAGAAATGTTCAACATCCTTTGTCATCAGGGAAATGCAAATCAAAACAACCCTGAGATTTCACCTCACACCAGTCAGAATGGCTAAGATCAAAAACTCAGGTGACAGCAGATGTTGGCAAGGATGTGGAGAAAGAGGAACACTCCTCCATTGCTGGCGGGATTGCAAGCTGATACAAGCTCTCTGGAAATCAGTTTGACGGACCCTCAGAAAAATGATCATAATACTACCTGAGGACCCAGCTATTCCACTCCTGAGCATATACCCAGAAGATGCTCCAACATGTAATAAAGACACATGTTCCACTATGTTCATAGTAGCCTTATTTATAATAGCCAGAAACTGGAAACAACCCAGATGTCCCTCAACAGAGAAATAGATACAGAAAATGTGGAACATTTACACAAAGGAATACTACTCTGCTATTAAAAACAGTGACTTCATGAGATTTGCAGGCAAATGGATAGAACTTGGAAATATCATCCTGAGCGAGGTAACTCAGTCACAAAAGAATGAACATGGAGTGTACTCATTAATAAGTGGATATTAGCCCAAAAGTTCGGAATATCCAAGAGTCACTTCAAATCAACAATTGGGCTGAGCATGAGGTCCCAAATGGAGGAGTTGGAGAAGGGAATGAAGGAGCTGAGGGAGTTTTCAGCCCCAGGGAGGGAGCAACAGTGTCCACTGGCCTGACCTCCTGATGCTCTCGGAGACTGGATCACCAACCAAAGAATACACATGGAGGGACCCATGGTGCTGGCCACATATGCAGCAGAGGAGGGTCTTGTTAGCCACCAGAGGGAGGAGAGGTCATTGGACCTAAGGGTGTTAGATGCCCCAGTATAAGGGAATGCCAGGGAGGGAAGAAGAGAGTGGGTGGGTGGATGGGGGAATACCCCCATAGAGGCAGAGGAAGGGGGAGGGGATAGGGAGGTTCCAAAGGGGAGATCTGGAAAGGGGGAAACGTTTGAAATGTAAATAAGATATAATAACATTTAAAAACACATTTTTCAAGGTAAGTAAATATATATATATATGTATCATTAGTTAAAATTTCCAGATGTTGATAATCATTATGTCATATGATATAACACGATTAACGAGTTATTTATAAAAAACAAATATTAAGCCATATATTCAGTGAGTTCTGTATTACCTGCCTGTATATCTCAGGAACTTCTGAAATAGTTACTTTTCTGTCTGCCAAGTGAATCCAATTTTGTAATAGTAAATTTTTTATACTTTATTGTTTATTAACTATCATTGACTTTTTAAAGACAGAAACCTGAGTAGAGATGTGTACAAATCAAATGTGATATTTCTACTCTGATGTAATCAAGCAGATAACAGTCCATAATACCATAATTTCTTAAGATTCCTGGCTTTAAAAAGCCCCTTTGAAAATCTAGACAGCAGGACATCTTGGATAAAGCTGAAAGCTACTGACAACCCCATTAAACTGGTCGATTGCTCTTGCATTTTGTTTGCAGAATTCAATTTCAATAAAATTGATTCCTTTTTTAAAAAAAGTAAAAAATAAAAAATAAACAGATAAGAAACTGTGTGAAGTCCCCTAAATTTAGAAGAGTTTGGTGCATTGAAGCAGGTAAAATATACACCACTCAAATTCAGTGGCCTACTGCTTTTTATCTGGTTCCATTTAAGAAAAATGTTTGGGGTCTGGGAAGGGGCAATGTGAATAAAAACATTTTCTAACCAAGCATGGGGACCTGAGTCCTAATACCCAGCACACAGGAAAATCCACACAGGCCTATAAATCCAGCACTATGGGAGTCAAAAATGGCAGGATTGTTGGGTCTAGACAGCTGTCATCTGTTGTTGCAAATTATAGTAATAACTCCATTACTTCTTAGTATGAGCCAGCCAACCCCCCAGTAACCAAAACATAGTCCTATCGATTTATTTAATCAGCTTAGCACAATTACTGGACAATTATTCCTAATCTATTTCTCTGTTTGGTAGACTGGCTAATTCCCAGCTGTGCTCCCCAAGTTACTTACTATATGAGTCTCTCCTGGGCCTTTTGGTCCATCAGGCTGTCCACAGGATGTACATCTCCTGGCCACATGCTCACTGTCTATTTCCTCTCATGGTGGCCTCTTTCTCTCTCTGTCTTGCTTCTCCTTCTTCTGGTTATTAAGGAGCTGGCTTGAACATACTAAGTACTAATAGAGTTATTAATATCATTTACAATAGTCATCTTAGTTCCAGCTTCAGTGAGAGGTTCTGTCACAAGTGAACAAGGCAGAGAGTGATGGAGTGGGACACCTGAAATCCTTCTCTGGCCTCTTCACATGGGCACTACCACACATAAGTATGCATACACCACACACATGCACACGTACATACCCAAAACAAAAATTTCTAAAGAGTTTAGTATCTGTGTGTGTGTGTGTGTGTGTGTGTGTGTGTGTGTGTGTGTATACACAGCCATAGGTATGAATACTACCATCAGATTTATAGACATGATAAGTTTGATGTCCTGACATTTGGACTAATATCCATACCTAGAATCTGACTAAACTGGGACCATTCTTCCTGGATAATACACTCAAGTGGTTTATAGGATCTTTAAAAAATGTAAGACCATTTTTCAAATTCTCACCTCTCTCTCTCTCTCTCTCTCTCTCTCTCTCTCTCTCTCTCTCTCTCTCTCGCATCATTTACTGAGAGAATTAAACTGATGTTTCATGTTTCCAGTTCTGTTCTCCTGAGTGAGTTCAATGAACATTAACTGAGTAGTTGAAGTCTATGGGCCATCTCCCCGGATGGGGAGACCTGGCTCTGCTCCACTTCACCTTCCTAACTTCCTGATCTGCAGATCTGTCACCAGCCCTGCTGTGAGATATTCTTTATTCTGTGTTCCTTTTATCTTTACCCAGAGACTTTCAAGAATCGGTTTTTGTTCCTTCTATCTCCATAGTTTCTTTGGTATTTGAATATTTTCCTATGTCTCCTCCTGCTACTGAGGAGTTTATGGATGCTTAGTTTGCATGTAGAATGAGAGCTGAGATGCTTAATAATTGGCTCAGAAGGCGGCCAACAGATTCCCACTGCACCCCATATCATATGCCTTTCTGGACTCATTATTTTTACTGTTTTTGGTAACGTTCTGTTTCTCAAAGACTAAATGAGTCACAGTCTCCTGCCTTGAAAATTCATATTCATTTTGTATAGCTCCGATGCTTATTTATTTTTAGTCTAATACCTTTATTGTTCCTTTGTCAGGTTCCAGTTTCTGATTTTTGTTTCTCCCATGATAATTGTTCGGTTTCCTATATGTCATTTACTCTACATGTCTAGCCAGCCTTCTTACCTCTGAAAGGAGATTGTACGCACCCTGATAAACAAGGGGGCGGTGGGGGTGGGAATGTAAAACTAAATTTTTTGGAACACAAGCTAAAACATATTAATATTTTCTTCGATTTTTAGTACCTCTCTACACTCTGGCTCTGTTCACATTCAGTACCTGCCGTACAAAAGCAAGTAATGGTGCCCTAAGGTGAAGGGAGTGGGAGGCGGGCTTCAGGAAAATGTGGGACATTGTTGACTAACACATCAAAAGGAAATGCTTCCCATTCTTTTTATATGAAGTGTACACTGGGGCAGGGTGGGGTGATAAAGCCACACATTTGATTCCCTTCATCGAAAAGCACTTAGCTGAGCACCTTGGTAATACCATCGACATCTGCATGCTTTAACTTCCACTGTGTTTACATCAACCCTATGGAAGCAAGGAATCAGATAATAAACAAGCTAGTCTAGGTGAGACATTATAGGTAAAAATGGTATTTGTGTATTGTATATAAGCAAATGGTGTTTCAAAGAAGTTGAAAGTCCTGCCCCAATGTGACAAACCTGGTTTCTGGACACCATGCTCCTCTACGTCAAATTTTCTTCTTCTGGATTTTCTTTCCAAGGCCAAGGGATGTGTATACAAAAATCCCTGACTTGGAAGGATCAACAAGTCAGAGATGGGGGGTTGGAGACATAGCTCAGTTGGTAGAGTCCTTGCCTGTTATGTGCCAGGGCCTGGGTTCTATCTCCAGCACTGAAAAACAAATTAGTTATGGAGACAAGCAAGACACATAAAAGCAAATAAGAAGATGATAATAGCAGTTGGTAACATTCAGAGTGCTGCCCCGTGCCAGGCATTGCTTGCTACACAATGACTCATTCAGCCCTCTCGGCTGTCTTCTGAGATGGGCATTATTCTTAGCCTTGATACAGAGATGAGGCCATGCAGGCACAGAGAGATTTAGCTACTTGGCTACAGTCACCAAGCTAGGGAATGATGGACTTCAAATCATCTGAATTTAAGTTTGAAGTCAGCTGCCGGCCCCTCTGCCTGTGTTGGGTTACTGTGCTGCATCCTATTACTTTTCTAGAAAGTAGATGTGTGGAAGGCAGTCCATGTTCACGACCTCAGGAGTATGTTGGAGTGTCCAGAAAATTTGTGTGAGGGTCAGAGTGTATATGTGGGGGGGGGGGGAGACATTTGTCTCTCACCTACAAAAATAACGTAGAACAGAAATATGAGGTCAGATCTATCCAACTGGAAGGTGTTAAGACAACAGGAACGATAAAGTGAGGATAAAGCAAGTCTTCTCAGTGTCATCAGGACCTAGCAATGAAGCAGGCTGGATGTGGTAAAGGACATCCTGTAGTGGCATTGTGGGACCAAGACTGATGTGTTAGATGCAAACTAAAGTATGGCTCACCTACGGTGAGATCTAAGTCTGCACCCAGAAGGGAACAAGCAAAAACCCCAAAGGCTATTTTTGGTAAGGGGCTGAAATTTTCAAAAATTTTTCTGTTATAAACAGAATAGTTTGGGGAAGGCCAGTGTCATACTTAAGAAGAGCAGTTAGCAATGAACACAATCAATGAGGAGTCTGAGGTCCTGCGGGGACAAAAAGGCTGTAAGCAGTATTCTCAGGTGGGGGGGGGGGGAGGTGTAGGGGGTGAGGGTGAGGACCCTCAGAAGTCTCAGTAACTATCAAAACTTGGAAAATGAGAGATTTCAGAGATGATGCAAAGCCTCCATGTTTATGAAAATGAAAAAAAAAAGAGAGAGAGAGAGAGAGAGAGCATTTACAGAGAGAGGCAGGAAAGCTAACAGGAGCCACACTCAAGTTTGCAGGGCTGAATGGAGGGACTGGGTGACGCAAGTTGAAGCATCATGAGTTCACCATCAAGTATCTGTTGAATCCCTATCTTGTGTTAAGGCAACTTGCTAGAGCCCAGGAGGGGACAGTGACAAGGCAAAAATGTCTTTCATAAAGCCTAGGTCTCACGTTATGTAGATGTGAAGAAAGTGGACTGGAAGGGGGCAGTGGGAGTTACCTTGGATTGCTAATCTCTCTTCCTCCCTCCCATGTCTAGCTCCTTTTATATGTAACCTTCTAAGAGATTTGATTATTTCAATTACTGTCTCACTTCAACAGAAGAATTACTATGCAGAATGGCTTTTCTGCATAGAATTTTCTGTTAAAAAAAAAAAAAACAAAAAAAAAAACAATTTAAGGAACCTAAAGAGGCAGAGAAAGATTGAAGGCAAGCATTGGTTTGAGCTCATTAAATGATAAGAATTCTTACAGTCCGGGGTCCCAGCTAGAGTACACTATCAAAAAAGAAGAGAAAGAATATTTTTAAACAACAATTTTTTCACTAGTGGGTGAGCTGAAGAACCTCAGTTGCTGGTATTGACCACAAACCCCTGGGCTAGTGACAACTATTTGCAGCTCCTATGTGTGCAGGTCAGTGAGCCTCAGGCTTACCTCCAGAGCATATAAACCAGGGTTGGCTGCTTTTATTACATACGGGAGAGGTACCCACGGCTATCTGAAGTCCATGACCTATTTTGTGTGAGCTGTGAGGGAGTCTTTTAAAGTCTTGAGACAATTCATGTTCAGGTTTGGGATTCAGAGGTTACTGGAGCTTTCCCACTGAAATACCAGTTTGGGTGTGCGTTGGTGTCTAGCCATATTTGGGGTGACAGTTCCTGGAGTCCTTTACTGGGCCACACTGAATAATCTAACATTTCAGCAGCCTGTAGAAAAATTGGAGCCTACATGTCTGAGTTCAAGGTAAATGGGACCTGTCTCCTTCAGATACAGTTCAGAGCAATCTCACAAGGACACAACATAACCTACCCCTTAATCATTTCCATTTGGACCCTGTACTCCCCCCGGGGAAGTTCAGCAAAGGAGCCTAGCTACAGCAGGAAGCAGCCGAAGAACGATGGCTGCAGTAGCTAGGAGGGGAAATCTGGTAGGGGGTTCTGGCAAGAGACCTTAGAACTAGTACTTCAGGCAAGGAACTCAGGTTTTCTGAAATTCGACTTTCTAAATTGTAAATTGAAATGACTAGGCAACCAGCAATCCCACTGCTGGATATAATCAAAGGAAATGAAATCAGAATATCAAAGAGATGCCTGGGTCCCCCTGTTGTGCTTCTTCATTTTTTGTCAACTTGGCAAAAACTGAGTTATTAGGAAGAGGGAATATCAGTTGAAGAGCTGCCTTCATCAGAATAGCTAGGGGGCAAGTCTGTGGGGCATCCCTCCCCCCTTTTTTTTTTTTAGAAACTAGGTTTCTCTGTGTGTCCCTGGCTATCCTGGAGCTACCTGTGCAGAGCAAGCTGCCCTTGAACCCAAGATCTGCATGCCTCTGCCTTTCAAGTGCTGGGATTAAAGGCTTGTGCCACCACACCCAGCCTACATTTTCTTGATTAATGATTATTATGAAAGGGCCTAGCCCACTGTGGGCATGCCACTTCCGGACAGGTGGTCCTGGATTGTACATGAAAGCAAACTGAGCAAACCTTGGGGAGGCAAGCCTATGGCCGAATTCCTCTGTGGTTCTGCTTAAGTCCCTGCCTCCAGGTTCCTGCCTTGAGTTCCTGCCCTGATTTCCCTCAGTGATGAACTATTACCCAGAACCAAAAGTTGACATGAACCCTTTACTTTGCAAGTTGTCTTAGGTCAGAGTTCATCACAGCAACAGAAAACAAACTAAGACACTTAATCACTGCAGTCAAGATATGGAATCAACCTGAGTGAGGACCCATTCATGGATAAAAGAAGAAAATAACACGCACACACACACACACACACACACACACACAATGAAAGACTTGATCCTTAAAGCAGGGAACTCCTGTCACTTGCAACAACATGGATGACCCAGGAACATGATGTTAAGTGAGATGACCCAGGCACAGAGAAAGAAATACCAAATGATCTCAAATATGGTGTCTAAAAAGTCGGTCTCCTTGAAGAAGAGAACAGATTCAAGGCCTGAAGGTGTAGGAATAAAAGTCTAAAGCTATGCTCTAAGGATCCAAAGTTTCTGTGAGATAGGTTAAATTAACAAACCTTCCTGTATACAGCATGGTGACTACTGTCAGCAGCAATGTTGTATGTTCTTAAAAATCACTACAAGAGTAGGTTTTAGGGGCTGTTAGCAGAAAATAAAAGAGAAATTGCTGTAGGCAATACTTGTGTGTATGGCCAGCTTGTTTTAGCTATCCCATTAGTGATGCGTTTGCTGAAACACACATTATATTGGCAAACCGGTAAAATGTATAAATCAAAACAACCCAGAGATTCCACCTCACACCAGTCAGAATGGCTGAGATCAAAAACCCAGGTGACAGCAGATGTTGGCGAGGATATGGAGAAAGAGGAACACTCCTCTATTGCTGGTGGGATCGCAAGCTGGTACAACCACTCTGGAAATCAGATTGACGGACCCTCAGAAAATTGGACATAGTACTACCTGAGAACCCAGCTATACCACTCCTGGGCATATACCCAGAAGATGCTCCAACATGTAATAAGAACACATGTTCATCTATGTTCATAGCAGCCATATTTATAATAGCCAGAGGCTGGAATCAACCCAGATCCCTCCACAGAGGAATGGATACAGAAAATGTGGTACATTTACACAATGGAATACTACTCAGCAATTAAAAACAATGACTTCATGAAATTCTCAGGCAAATGGATGGAACTTGAAAATATCATCCTGAGTGAGGTAACTCAGTCACAAAAGAATGAACATGGTATGTACTCACTGATAAGTGGTTATTAGCCCAAAATTTCAGAAAACCCAAGATTCAATTCACAGCAACTGTTGGACTGATCGTGGGGTCCCAGATGGAGGGGTTGGAGAAGGGACTAAAGGAGCTGAGGGAGTTTTCAGCCCCATGGAGGAAGCAACAGTGGCAACTGGCCTGACCCCACCCCCACCCCCGTGCTCCAGGAGACTGGATCACCAACCAAAGAATACACATGGAGGGGCCCATGGTGCTGGCTACATATGTGGCAGAGGAGGGTCTTGTTAGACATCAGTGGGAGAGAGGCCCTTGGGCCTGAGGGTGTTAGTGCCCCAGTATAGGGGAATGCCAGGAAGGAAGACAGGAGTGGGTGTGTGGGTGGGTGGGGGAGTATCCTCATAGAGGCAGGGGATGGGGGAGGGAATAGGAGGTTTCCAAAGGGGAGATCTGGAAAGGGGAAAACATTAGAAATGTAAATAAAGTACCAAAAAATAAAAGAAGAAAAAGAAACTGATAGAAAGCTGGTACAGTGGCATTTATCTGTAAACTCAGCATTTGGAAGGCTAACAGAAGAGGGTTGAAATCAAGCTGTGTTGAGACTAGCCATGGGAAGATCTTATCTCAACAAAATTACGACAAAAGGTGTTGGTGGCATTACGTGATATTACAAATGAAAATATTGGTTCAGAGCCTATAATTTAGTAACTAACTTACGTAGCTAAGTGAAGGGAAATAACTGTATCTGAAGGCAAACAGTCTTTGGATATGAACACAAGTTAATATTTCACGAATTTTGCATGCATATTTATTAAGCATCTACTATGTACCTAGTTCTGTGCAGATCGTCACAAACATAAATGAATAATCCAGGTATGGGTACACACACATGTACTCTCAGCACTCAGGAAGTTGAGGCAGGATGACTGTGAGTTCAAGGCCAGTCCAGCCTACACAGAATAAATGTGTTAATGGCCGGCCTTGAGGAATTCGCTGGTAAAATGAGAAGGTACTAATAGGGAAAGCCAAGAGTTTCAGAAGCGGATGAAGCCATCTAAGAAGAAAGTTTTGGAAGCAAATAACCGGGAAGAGACAAAGAAAATTTAAGACCAAGTTGAGAAAAAATGTGTAGTAAATGTCATTTAGAGGGGAGGGGAAAGGAAGCCACTGTGCTTGTAAATTTGGATCCAGCAGTTCATGCTCCACAGAATAATGAGGCTCCATGTGTAACAGTATAATATCTAATCCTAAGTAACACTTACTACATAGCAGGCACTATTCTAAGTTCTTGACATTGATTAGTTCATTGAACTTACAGGACAATACTGGAGACAGATTCTCAGATTTCTCTTCTGATACAAACAAGGGCTCACGGAGGGCCAGGATCTTCCCAATTCCAGTCAACTACTACTGGGTAGAGCTAATTTTAGAATGCGGCAGCACAGTCTATATACTGAAGTACTTCGTAACACGATTAAAAGAATCTGTAACAAGTGGTAGAAGAAAGACACCCAAGTGCCCACCGTGGCTGCCACTACGTTGAGCAAATATGTGATGAAGGGATGGGAAAGATAGAGTACGTGGTGGAGAGATGGAGAGCAGGTGGAGCAGGGTGTTTCACACACTGTGAAGAAAGGTGGAGCTGGAGAGCCAATGGATGTGAAGAACAGGTGGATGTGAGGAGCCTACACAATCCCCTGAGGTCATGGTGATGTCTGAGCCAGGCTGCTGCCAAGGGCCAAGGATGAACCAACAGCTCTACTGTAGCTGCAGTCTATGATGATGCCTCCAAAGACTATCTGATGCCAATGTTCTGGGCTGCTGCCTGAGATCATGTTGATGTTGGAGGAGTGTGGGGTCATACTGATGGTGGAGGCCAAACAAATCTGAGTGGCCTATGCTGCCACCTGAGGCCATGGTGGTGTCTTGGCCTAGGCTGCCACTGAGGCCATCTCTAGGGTTTGCAGTCTTGCTGCAGCTGGGTGGGTATTGCTGTCAGTGGCCACTGTTACTATCAAAGACCATGTGGATGTCTATGGTCTAGGATGCCACATGTGGATGTCTGAAGGCCATGCTGTCATGGAGAGGACATGCTGATCTGAGTGGTCTGTGCTTTCACCTACAGCCATGGTGACATCCAGACTCATGCCATAAAGGGCCATGCCTAGGTCCACCATCCTATCATAGCTGGGGTCGGTGTTGATATCTGAGGCCCTTGTTACTACCAAAGGTCATGCAGATAACTCTGGTCTGGGTTGCCATCTGAGGCCATGTTGATGTCTGAGCACTGTGCTGAGTTGGTTCCACCCCTCTTTGGCCACCACATTCAGGAAAGTTGGCCTCACCCCTTGATAGCTGCAGCACTCCAGAGAGCTTATTAGGAAGCCACTAATAAGACTCCTGACTACATCTACAGTTCACGTATTTATCAACACCAAAACAAAAGGCACACATGAAACAAGTCAGTGGTGAACTTGACAGACACCCATCTGTGCCAGTTTCAGCTGTTCTTCATGTCCTGTCTAACTCAACTCCACAGCTCTGAGAGTGACCAACGCACATAGGACATAGTTGAAAGTGCCAGCCAGACTCTAGATTCAAGTAACCTGGCTGGCCTACAGTCACAGGTTACTGACAATAGTTTGCTATATTTAGTTAAGCGAGTAATCTTTATTTGTAAATATCTTTCTATGACAAATATTTAATATAAAACTCTGAGTCTTTTTTCAGTTGTTATTAAAAACTGAGTTTAAAAAAAAAAAAAAGGAGAAGGTCCAGCCTCTCTATTAGCATTTCTTTCCTGTAGGAAGACTCCAAACTTTCCTGGTTTTAGTATGACATGTAGGTGTACAGAGAACACACATATACACACATGCACACAGAATTACACATATTTGCAGACACACAAACATACACACATACACACACGCACACACAATATCACTTTGATGCTTGTTCCTGGACTCAGGAGGGAAACAGTTGTTTCAAATTTGAGTTTGTACAAATATATCCTTAAGTGTATTTAAATTCATTCAGTAGTGACATTTCCTTTTACATGGGAGTAATTTTCTGTTAAATTAAGAGACACAAACAAATCTATTAAATACCTTTTTTCAACTTAGTAAAAATAAAACTTTAACATGAAAAAACTGAAATCATATAATGGTTTACCACTAGATGGAGCAACTAAATTTAAAATTTTTTCTTCACTCACAGCAAAACTTTGAATTTCATTCTGATTTTAGGTTACTTGTTTATGTTTCTACAGTCCTCTTTGTTTCTTTCTCTATGAGATGCTTGGAAGGACATCAGAATTTCTAATAGAAAAAAATATAATAAAATAACATCACAGTTCGTACATTGATGCCTATAAGCTTAAGCCTTTGCAAGATGAAAAGAACTTTTAAAAACAAATAGAATCAGAGAGAAATTGGAGCTCAAAACTGTCAGCAAATAAAAAATTCACCTTAAAAACAATGATACCATCTTCTCTACTACCTTATCTGTCACCTTATAATGTTGCCTATCCAGCCAAACCCAGTACAAGTGACCCCTGACCTGCCAGAGCAAGTACCACAGAGTTCGTGCATATATGGCTCCCTGTGCTGTGGTTTTGTGTACAATTCTTGGCCAGAAAGAGCCAGGCACGGTGTCTGCTAGTGTGCACAGGAAGCCACATCAGCTTAGAGACTCAATCCAGGTGCAACTGGAAGGAGAGGGTTCTAGCCCACGGCTTTTTTTCTATTCCTTTTGAAAACCGAAGCAACCAGGCATTCATTTAACAAATATGTGTGGAGGTGAGATCTCTTGCCTCACACACATGAGGCCCTGGGTTCAATCTCCAGTGCTGAACAATAATAATGAATAAGTAAATATGTCCTGAGCCCCCTACTCTCCATCCATTTCCATCTCGGTGGATGTAGAGTGTCTCAGAATTAGACCAGACCAATCAATCCCTGAAAGGTTCACCATGCCACATGTCTGTTGTGGACAAAAGGGAGGAAGGACAGCCAGAATTAATAAAGCTGAATTTGATGAAATGAAAGAAGAGAGGCTGCATTGAAAGAAGACAGGATTTACTCAACATCGATTAGCAAGGACACTAGTTCCTGGACAGCAGCAAATGTTAGCCATCCCCACCATAACCCTACAGACAGTTCTAGAAAAGTGTCCTGGGCAACAGTAAGTCTAACGTCAGTAACAGTAGGTCTCACAGTAAGTCTACTTGTCAGTATATGCTTATATCCAGTCTGAGCCAATTTCCTCTGCTATTGCTATTCTAAAGACTAGAATTAAAGAATTGTTTTATAAGATTCAAATTCTCTGTCTGGACTGATAATGGGAGTCAAGACCCTGTGAATCAGAAGACGGTCAGGTAAGCATCCCGTTGGAAGAAACCATTGCTTCCCCGAGACTTTGTCCTGCCTGAATGAGACACCATACTAATGTTCAGTCCCCTCCTTGCCCAGCAGGCTTTCAGGCTAGACATTCAAAGATCATTTGATTTCTTCTTATCTAGAGTCTGAACAAGCTTGATTGTTTGGTTTCCAAGCCCTTAAAATGGCCAAAGTAACAAAGGAGAGAAAGCATCACGCACAGAAATAGTTTATTTTTTTTATGGGCACCTCATAATGTTTATACATGTTGATATGCGTTCATGTGTGTGTTTGTGTGTACATGTGTATGGAAGCTACAGGTCAATGTCGGGTTGTCAGGTGTCTTTCTCATCACACAACACTTTTTATTTATTTATTTATTTTGAAGACAGAGGATCTAATGAATTTCATAAAATTTGAAGCCTACTGATTTAGCTACACTGGCTGACCAGCAAGTCCCAGGGATGTCCTGGCCTCCACCTCCCTGGTGCTTAGGTTACAGATGTATGCTTTTGCACACAACTTTCTTTTTTAAATTACATTTGTATTCGTTTTTTAGAATGTCATACCTGCATACAATATATCCTTGTTGTGACTCTCATATTCACCCTTGGCCACTCTTCCTCCCCTCAAGTCCTTGCAGACTCTCCCATACTCCCCACCCATCCCAACTTCCTGTCCTCTTTTTTCCATCCCACCAATCCAGCTTATACTGACCATAACTCATTGGTTTGTGTTCATTCACTGGGGTGTCATTGCCTAGGGGACACATGCATAAAGAAAAACGATTCTCCCTCCACTAGGGCCACCAACTGTCAATAGCCCCTCAGATAGGGGAGATTTTTGAGGCCCTCCCTTTCTTTCCACTCTTTCCACCCAATCTGAAATCAGGTAAGCACTTTACAGACTGAGCCATGTCAGGAGCCCCAGAACCTCACGATTTGAGGCATTGCTTTAAGTATTTTTATTTCGCTTAGTGTCTTAGTTTGATTTTCCATTGCTATGATAAAACACCATGACCAAAAGCAACTCATGCGTGGAGAAAAGGTTTACTTGGTTTACGTATCCCAGGTCACATTCCAAGGAAGGAAGCCAAAGCAGGAACTTGAGGCAGGAACCTGGAAGCAGGAACTGAAGGAGAAGTCATGGAGGAATGCTACTTACTGGATTTCTTATAAATTCCAGGAACGCCAGTCTAGGGGTAGTACCACCCACAATGGGCACTGCCATCCCACATCAATCACTAATCAGGAAGATACCCACAGGAGGCATTTTTCAGGCGAGCCTCCCTCTTCTTAGATAATTCTAGCTTGTGTTGAGTTGACAGAAGAATCAACCACGACTTAGTCTCCAAGGGAACTTCATGAGATAGGCATTATTTTATGTACCCTTCTAAGGGCACCAAAGAGCAGGAAGTTACGAGCTTTGCAGAGGCTACACAGCTCTAAAATGACAAATCTGAATCTCTGACCAAACAGCCTTGTTCCAGACTCATGCTCAAGACTGCTAGCTTCCCTATAGAGCAGCAAAAAAGGGACTGTAGCTAATCTGACAAAGAAAGATTTGCATTGTGAAGAACCTAGATACAGTTAAAGTTCACAACAACCTGGGGACACTTAAAATCTCAGAAAGTGTCTCTTTAATTACATATTTTCCAGATTTTTTTCAGGATATTTCAGGTTTCAAATCTGTATTTCTATTTCTCTTGTTGAGATATAATTTTGTCCAATGTTTTTCCTAATTTCCAATTCATAAAATAGAGTTACTGGACCCCAATGGTAGAGTCCTGAGAGAACAGTCTAGCTGTGATTATAATGAGATGAGCAACTGAGGGTCTGCTGAGAATGCACATTTGTCCTGCTGGGTAAGGTCGGAGGCTCCAAGAGCCCAAGGGCCATTAGGGCTCCTAATATGAGAGAGCATCCTTGTGTCTACATAGGTCTGGCGTAGGAAGAGTTCACTCTGGTGGTCTCAGCTAAAGAGAAGGTTTAAAGAGCAACCATCATAAAAGTAGCAGGGTATGTGCTCCACCCCACCATCATAAGAGCTCTGGACACATGAGTACACAGGCATATGAACAAGTTCTCATAGCCAACAGTATCATGTATATGCTACTGCGTGTTTCAGATGAGAAAAGCAAAAGCTGTGATCATATGGCCCTGCCTAAGAGTTGACATTGGTGCTCTGTCAACTGGCTCTACTGACATCAGCATCCCAAGCTAACTCTTGGAAGGTCATGTCACCTCTTTTTAAAAAAACGAGAAAGAATGAGGCGAGTGAGAAGGTTTTCTAGGCCCTTGACAAACTTTGCAGGTGGGTCCAACCTGTAGGTGACATGCAGTTGAAGACAGCTATAAGTGTATCCATCCACAAAATATTCTACTTACGTAAAACATTTATGAGATTTTCCAGTGAATTTCCTTGCAATTCAAGAAATGTATTCCTTGAGCATCAACTTAATAGATGATAATTCCATGTACCAATGTGAAGAAGTTGGACACACTCGTGAGAGGACGACACAAACAGTTCAGTCTGAAAATGGTACCCAAGGAGCAGAGCTGGGACAAGCCTGCGTTCAGCTTTTTATGACACTTGAAGCTAATCAATTTTAAGGGTATCATTTAAGAAAAATCAAATATTCATGGAAAAGGACATCACAACAAATTACAAGCACTCAGGAGGCTGAGACAGGAGGATTGCTGAAAGTTCACGGCAAGCCTGAGCTGTGCATAGCTACATATCAAAATCAACTATAATGACATAATATTTTACCATCCTGTATTTTAGGACTACAGTTAAATACAAAAAGCGTAATGTCTCTATAAAAACTAGGACACTTCCAGTTTTCTTGACAGGAAGTAAAATAAAATATTTTTCTCTTCCTTTCTCTTTGCCTTCCTTCCTTTCTTCCTTTCTTTGTTCATTCATTCCTTCAGTCCTTTTAAAAAATTTATTCTGTATGCATTCATGTGTATATGCAACCATCGCTCATGTGTGCTCATTGAAGTCAACATTTATATCTTCCACCTTATTTTTGGTTGTGAGCCTAGCCTTTAATGGCTGAGCCATCTCTCCAGCCCATTTCTACCTTATTTTTTTGAGACCGAGTCTCTCAAAGAACCTGAAGCTCACTGTTTCCAATAGATTGGCTGGCCAGACAACCCCAGGGATCCCCTTATCTCCGCCCTCCCTACCCAGTACTGGAGTTACAAATACACTCCGCCATGCCCAGCTTTTATGTAGGACTGGGGAATCTAAACTCATGTTCTTGTGCATAAACAGCAACCCCCTCACCCAGTGAATCATCTCTCCAGCCTCAAGTATTTTGAATCCACAGTATAGCTGAAGCTGTGGAAAAAAGCCCAGATGGGGAAAGAGGCAGGCCCAGAAATTCACCCCAAAATAACTTCCTAACATCTCCAGTAAGTAGACAATTTCCAGTGCAGTTGGAGAACCAGGAGAAAGCTCAATCAAGGGTAATTCTGTGAGGGTGATGAGGGCATTCACCTACCGAGAATATTCCTATAAGTGGCCGGTGGAAGACTGGAAACCATCACCAGACTCAGAAAATTGAGCAGCAGAGCACTGGTAGTGATTCAGAGACTTCAGCTGGGATTTCAGTGTCTATACCTGCAAAATAAAGGAGGGACTGCATGAATCCAGATGCTTCCAGGAAGTTGTGAGAAAGGCCAGAACTATGGTACTATACCCACAGGGCAAGCCTGCTCTCAGATACAGCAGGCTGGAAGTAAACATCCTAACAGTTGGCTTTCAAACACCATTATTCAATGCAGAAAAACCCAGTGCCAGCACTGTGGTGTTTGAGTGTCCCACCTGATCACACACAATGTATCAGCTTTGGAATCAAGGGGACTGAAAATAGAATGTTGTCTCTCAGATTCAAAATGCCTTAGTCCTTGTGAATCTTGTTTCCTCAAGATCTTAAAACTCCACCCAATCCCTTTCACCCCCAGTTATCTCAGAAAGAGATTTTAGGCGTTATGACCCTTTGTTCATAAATATTCTAGAGTGTATCTCAAAAAGAGAGAGCTCTTAAGCCAGGGTGATGGTACACATCTCCAACCACAGTACTTGGGACACTCAACAGATCCTGAGTTCAAGGTCATCCTGGACTATATAACAAGATTCTAACTAAATAACAAACTGTGACAAAACTAAAACAAAAATGACCTCCAAACTAAACAACAAAGACCTTAAAAACCATTCATGACCATACCATCACTATCACACTCTTGAACTGGACACTCTGAATTCTAACAAATAGCTAGTCAAATGCTCCTTTGATCGGTACCAGTAACTGAAAAGTGGACAAAATAAATAAAACTCAGATCCCCAAAAAGTAACAGAGAAAAGGCTGTGTCGGTATCTCGGTTTCACGCTGTGAACACTGGGGAGCAGATGGGGTCAGACCCTCTAGACCTTGATTCCGTTTACAAAATGGCCAACTCGGTTCTCTTTTCATCATTGCTCATGTAGAGTAAGTTATTTAAATTTTCTTAACTTTACTGTCTGAGTGTGAAACAAATAATGACCAATACTAATGATAAAATACCATAACAATGCACAAGGTTATTATGAATATTAAAAGAGGTTAAACATGGCACGCTCCCACATGATCTGTAAGCATCACTCAAGAATGTACTTCTCTTTCTCCTTTGAATTGCAAACTAATTTGCAGCCACGTTGCTATTTTTAATAGTGTATAATCCAGGCCGTAATTTTTCTCCCTTGTGTATTTTCAACAATCTGGCAGAGAGAGTTTAGGCTGAATGTAATCCAAGGCCCAAAGAGATTTATTATCTTGCCCAGAGTGCACAGCTGTTAAATGGCAGAAGCAGAGTTTGCATGGTGAGCTCCTGAATCTCCCTGTTTCTCTGAACCTGTGACATCAAATGAAAGTTGAAGTTGTGCTTTCAATACAATGTTCAGAGGAAGGTTGATACATAACAGCCTCAAGAAGAAACTGTCAACCAGAATAGTTTCTTTCTACAATTTTTTGAACTAATAGAGAAAAAGGAGCTGCTTCAAAAAACCTATTTCTGATTGTCCAGTGTACTAGGAGTTTCAGCTTTTCTGTCTCTTAAAAGAAAAGGAGTGAAGTGGGGTAATGTATATTCTACAGTCAACTACAATAAAGCTTGTATCTAATTACATATACAAAATTTAAATTTTAACAGTCAAATATTAGTACAGTCACGCCCGCACATGCACACACAAACACCCCACACACACACACACACACCTGCTATCTCAACACCCAGGAGGAAGAGGCAGGAGAATTGCTGCAAGTACAAGGCCAGCCTGGGCTATGTAGACATTCCCAGTCTATTTGGAACTAAAAAAGTGAGACCCTGTCAAAGCAGAAGGAAGAAAAGAAGGAGGGCAGGGAGGGGAGGAAGGGGAAGGAAGGAGGGAGGGAGGGAGGGAGGGAGGGAGGGGAGGAGAGAGAAGGGGGAGGGGAAGAGGCTGGGCATGATAGATCTTTAAAAGAGGCTAAGGCGGGCAGATATCTGCGAGTTCAAGGCCAGCCTGTTCTACATAGGAATAGATAGACTAGCCAAGGTCTAGATAATGAGCCTCCGTCTTAAAACAAAAATTAAAATCGCCCCATGTTTATTGGCTTTAAAAGAACAATCATGTGTAAGATCACCATAGTTATAAAATAGTGAACAAACATTTCTTATTTTCTCATAAATAAGACTAGAAGCCACCCACACTCACACCTACAAGAAGCCCTGCTGTGTGGCCAAATGCTCAGGGCAGAGTGTTCCTTTTGTAACTGAGGGTGATTTGAGTGTTTCAAAAGTCACAAAGTGGCTGTGGCTAACAGCAGCAGGTCCCCCCTCCCTCCCCTGGCGCACAGCTCTGGCTGCCAGTGTTATTGATTAGCTCACACACTTTAACACCTCCTGGATGACTGCTAAGCCTCTGCTACAAAGCTATGGAAATAGTTTCTCAGCTCTAATTGTCTTTGTATGGTCCTATCTTTCTTCTGAAGATGTTTTTCATCAGGGCTGGATGAATATTTGTCGTTGGTTTGTATTTAGGTGAAAAGGCCTCCCTTAGATTTTCTTTTAGATACCTGAGGAGCAAAAGTCAATGATCCGGGCCTGGTGTGTAGTATTCACCGGGTCAACCTCGATGAGAAGATAAAAGTGGCATTCTCAAACCTGTCTGACCACGGGTAACCATTAACTGTCAAGCAGGAGAGGAATTTCCCACAAGCTCAGACTATCACAGAAACGGAGGAGCAAGGAGCGAGGAGGAGCTCAGCCTTGAGCCCTGACAGGAATGACTCCAAACAAAGAAGTTATCAAGAGGGAGCTATGGGAGGGATTGCAGCAACTCAGGCTGGAGTCAGCTGGAGACTCTAAGGTCACCGAGAACAACTGGAGGCCTGGGAGGAGCTGGGAAGCTTTCTGGCCCAGAAAATTGAGAAGTAGGGTATAAAGACCATAGGGAGGGCTTCCCTGCCTATTTCTGTGTTAGAGACCCCACCACGACATCTCTCAAGACTAACAGCCGCCACTTTAAGAGAAACATGGAGGCTTCAAACCTAGGCAAAACAAGAATCCTAAAGATGAAGATGGTGGTTTGGTTTGGTTTTGAAAAAGATTAGGCTGTGGAATTACAGAAAGGATGGTAACAGAGAAGTGGCCAACAGTACACAGAACATCAGCCACCGAACAAGACGAATCCGTCTTAACCTGTGCTGTGAAGTCCCGCCACTGGCAGACAGCGGGTTTATTAATCAATAAAATGAGTTGGTTGTGAGGATGTCCAATTTCCTGTTCTGAAGGTATAATCTATTACTACTGAAATATGCTTCCAAGTTTTATGAATATTGACAACATGCATCTCAGGTTATTTTTATTTTTTAATTTATTTTTATTTATCTATATGTGTGAGTTCTGCATGAGTGTATGCCACATATGTGTATGCCCATGAAGGTCAGATTAATGAATCAGATCCCACAGAGCTGGAGTTACAGGTACTGAGGGCAGAACTCAGGTCCTCTGGGAAAGCAACAAGCATTCTAAGCTATTAAGTCATCTCTCTAACCACTCCAGCAAATTTTTAAGATGTTAGAGACTTAAGTTATTCACAGCAGAGAAAATTAAGGAATGCACCTTACTCCAAAATGCAAAGCAAAGGGCTTTGAGGTAGAGCCCATGAATAGCTAGGCAAGATTAGAATGTTACTTTTCAGTGAGCAGTGAAAGAGGGATCTGCTATGTTTATAACTGGGAACTATCCACTGTGTTTATATTCATGTCTATGTGCTTATGGTATCTCTTAATGGGCTGGAACAATCTGGAAAGAAATCGTAACAATGTTGAATCAAAACCAAAGTTGTCTCTTAACTGGCTCGTGGAATGGGCACGAAGAAGCCCAACAGCTGAGAAATGGGACTCCAGAATTTTCAAACCAATGCTCACATAAGGGAGTAAGATCACTTAAAGATGTTTGAAATCAAGGTACATTTGTTTAAGATTAGCAAAGCAGATTAGGGGAGAGAAAGGCACTAATAACGGATTAAGAGGTTGAGAGAGGTGGCTCAGTGGTTAAAGCACTCTCTAAACCAAGTGCAAAGGACCAAGCCAGCATCCACACATCCACCCATCACTCCAGCTCCAGAGGATGCAGCGCACACATGCACATGGGAGCGTGAGTTAAAGGAAAAGAATGAGGAGCTGGAGCAACAGCTCAGGGGTTACAAGTACATACTCCTCTTGCAAAGAATTCTAATTTAGTTCAAAGAATACATACTGGATGGCTTATATTGCCTGTAACTCGGGCTCCAGGGACCTGACCCCTCTCAAGTACATATATATTCCCACATACTTGCACACACACAAACATATCACTTAAAAAGTATATCCTAAAAAAGAAGAATGAGCTGGATGTGCTGGTACATGCCTGAATGTTCCCAGCACTTAGGAGGCAGAGGCAGGAGGATCTCTGTGAGTTCAAGACCAGCTTGATCTACATAGTGAGCTCCTGGACAGCCAGGTAAAGAGACCCTTCTCAAAAAAAAAAAAAAAAAAAAAAAAAACCAAAAAGAAGAATAGGGGAAGAGGAAGAGGAGAGAGAGAGAGAGAGAGAGAGAGAGAGAGAATTAAAAAGGTATTAGGATGACAGTACCAAGTACTATAGCAGACCCAATTTTGTCATGCTTCATTTCAAACTTTATACCTTTTTATCGTAAAACCGGAAAATAGCCCTTGGAACTTAATAAGTTAAAGCTGTGTGCCATGCAAAGGGATTGTAATTTGACAGGTACTGAGGGCCTTGTGAGGAATGGTAAAGTCTGGTTTGCATATTAGAAATATGCTTCTAGGACTGGATAGTTTGGAGCCATAAGGACCATAGACATAGCTTTACCCAAAGTCATCGTGTACCCCAGATGCCAGATGTAGAGTTTAAGATTTAATGTTTTCCCTGCTAGGTTTTAATCTTGCTTTCATTTGACTCTCACTATTGTCTCTGCTTTTGGAGTAGGATTGCTTATCTTGAACCACTGTATCTTGGATGGACGTGATTTCCATTACATGCCCAGGTGCCCATAATTAATAGTTTTCCTTGAGTATCAGAGGAGAATCTGGACTTGTTTTTTTGTTTGTTTGTTTGCCTACTTGTTTGTTTTGAGCAATATTGGAACAGTTGAGACTTTAGATATGCTTAGGGATAGACTTAATTTTTTTTGCATAATAAGACCAACAAGAAACCTTGGATGCCTGAGGTGGAATGCAGTGGTTTAGATTGGGAATATTAGTCGTAGCTCCATGTGTTAAAGACTTACTTTAGTTTTTAACTTGGTAATATTGAAAGATAGAGAACCTTTGAGAAACAGGACCTGTAGGACTTTATAACACAGGGGACATGTTCTTGGAGAGGACTGGAGAGTGTTAGTCTCTTTTGACTTGTAGCCAACATGAAGTAAGCTCTGCCGTATGCTCCCATCATGAGCCATTGCTTTATCACACCCCAAAGAAACGGGGTGAAGCAAACACAGACTCAAATGCTGGGATAGTATGGACCCAAACATGTCTTTCCTCTTCTGAACTTGATCGGCAATGATAGAAAGATGAATATCATGAAGTGGTGGTGTGAGGGGTACACACAGAAGCCGTGAGAGACAGGTCAACCTTTTACAAGGTTGAATTAGTTAGTTTTTGTCAATGTGACACAAACTAGAATCACCTTCAGAAAAAGGACCTCAATTGAGGACTTGTTTCTAAGAGATTCGCTTATGGACATGTCTGTGACATTTTCTTCACTAATGGTTGGTGTGGGGGGACCCAGCCTACTCTGAGCAGTACTACCCGTGGGCAGGTAGTGCTAAGGTGCATTTAAAATCTGGGTAAGCCATGAAAAGCAAAGCAGTGAGCATAGGATGCTGCCTCTGTCCCGGCTTTGATTTCTTGCCTAGATTTCCCTCAGTGGTGAACTGTTACCTGGAACTGTTAAGATGAAAGAAACCCTTTCCTCTCCAAGCTGCTTGAAGTCCATGTTTATCACAGCAACAGAAACCAAATGAATCCAGAGGTTATTTCAACTCTAGGACAGATGATGATGAGCATCTAAGGCTGTGAGATGAACGTTAAAAGGAAACCAATCGGTGTGTAACACCGAGGGTTTAACATAACTAGGAGACTAACTAGATGAGAAGAAAAACACGGAAAGGAAGATGCTTCTGAGAGTTATGGCTGAATCAGACGTATCAGGCCTTTAACAAAAATCGTATAGACCAAGAAGAGAATCAGGGAAAACAATAATGATATTAGTTGAAGATATTTGAGATTTGAAGTAGAAATATTCAGTTGTTCATTAGAAACGTTGTTGTTTCAGGGCAAAGATGTGCCAGGAGGTAAATACGCAGGTGACAGCCTAACAATGGAAGTTGATGAATGAATGTTTGTGTGAAACGTTGGTTCTAAACCAGGTTCCAACAGAAATCATGAAGGCCCACTGGAAACTATGGCGGTGATTTTTTTTTAATTTCGATGTTTTATTGATGCTTACACATTTCAGTATGGGGCAGACTGCCTGAAAATGGCACCAGCGCTTAAACTTCTGTGTGCAAGGACACTCAATAAGCTTACTAGGATAGAGAGACATGGCCCACTCCTGAAGAGTCTGGACCAATGGATTGCCAGAGTGTTCAGGAATATGCATGTTTAGAAAGCAACTACAACCTGGGCGTGGTGGGCATGCGACCGTGAGCCTAGTGCTAGGGAGGGTAGAGTGAGTTTAAAGGCCAGCAGTCTAGACCCCACAAACTCCGGGTTCAAAAAGGAGGAGGGGGAGCAGTCTAGACCCCACGGTAAAGTCCGGGTTCAAAAAGGAGGAGGGGGAGCAGTCTAGACCCCACAGTAAAGTCCGGGTTCAAAAAGGAGGAGGGGGAGCAGTCTAGACCCCACAAAGTCTGGGTTCAAAAAGGAGGAGGGGGAGCAGTCTAGACCCCACAAAGTCCGGGTTCAAAAAGGAGGAGGGGAGGAGAAAAACAAAGCACAACTCCAGATGTTTGTTATACACAACTGAGTCTGCAAAGTTCTTTCTTAAACTTGTGTGTGTGTGTGTGTGTGTGTGTGTGTGTGTTGCCCACAGAGGTCAGAAGAGGGCATTAGATTCCCTGGAGCTCCAGTTTTAAGCAGTTACAAGCCAAACAGAGCTCAGGTCCTTCAAAGAACAGCAAGTGCTCTTAACTGCTAGGCCGTCTCTCTAGCTCCCAAGTTTTGTGAAGTTCTTTAAGAAAATCTAATTAAAAGGAAGGACCGAAGTAGAGTTAGAATTTTGCATTGTGGATCTTGCTATCACAATGGCTATGTTAAACTTCTCTCAGAATATTTTCTTTTAGCTTAAAATTTAAACCTAGAAATTATTTCTCTGGAACAGTTTATATTTGTCTCTAGGCTTAATAGGAAAAACAAGAACAATGAAAGCTAGAGACAAACAGTGGGAAACAACTGGCACAACCCTTGAAAATGGTCAGTTTTAAAGTTTAGTCGTCATGCATTTTAGAGACAATCCTAAACTGACCATCAGAAATCCTACAATGTATGACGTTGACATTGACATTGGGCAAGGCCTTGTCCTGTCTGTCCTGTTGATTGAATCCAGCGCCTGTACTAAGTGAGCATTCTACCATTGAGCTACACTGTCAGGGCTTTCACATCTCTAGGCTTCTGGTTTCCCATTTTTCTCAAGACCAGATTAGGGTAAGAAAATCTCTAGAGTTTAGATAAGATTAATGTGTGTTCTCTTAATTTGTGTTGAGACAAGAGAGTAGTGTTCAGCCATTTTACGCACCCGAAATGGCTATTTCCTGTGGCTCAACCTCTCAACATTAGGGATGGCCCATTAGAAATCCTTCATCCAGGAACATTCTTCCAGCCGGCTTCCTTCATTTTTTCTTTCCTCCTAGCTATCGTCTCTCCATGGCCACAAGCAGACCCACCTGTGCAGACTTCGAAGCTCTGTGGCTTCTAAGGTCAATTTCTTTTTTTCTACCTATAAGTCCCAGAAAAGCACTGAACATATCCTCGCCTCAGACAATCATTCTGATTAGCATTATTGGCTAGAATTGCCTCCCTATTCTTCCACAGTGACTAAAGGGATAGAATTCTGTGTATGTGAGTTCCTGAATTTAGTTTCTCTAAAGAGGCTTGGTATGCAGAACATGGTATTGAATGCTTTTAATTCCAGCACTTGAGGAGGCATAGGCAGGCAAATTTCTGTGAGTTTGAGGCCAGCCTGGTTTACATAGTGAGACCCTCTCTCAAACTAATTAAATAAAATCTTTTTTCAAAGCATTTCATTCTGGGTATGGTAGTGTAGATCTGCACTCCTAGCACTCCGGGGGTTGTTGCTGGAGACTAGTCTGAAATATAGAGTAGAATAACCCTATCTCAAACAAAACAAAGGTTTGTGGAGTTGGAAGGACAAACCTATAGCAAACCAATTGCTAACCCCACTGTTTATATTCTGCTGCATCTGCAGTGATTTAAAATATAGTCCACTGTAGAGGAAGGGGGATGGCTGGAAGGATAAAGTGCTTGCCACATGCAAGATTTGAATCTGAAACTTCAGGACCTACATAGAAACTGAATTCATAGCATGAGCAACCATGATCCCAGCATACCCCTATAGAGAGAGGGGAGAGAGAAACAGGAGAATTCTGAGAAGCTCATCAGCCAGTTAACCTGGCCTAAACAACAGAAAAATGAGACCCTGACTCAAATAAGGTAGACTATAAAGATTGATACTTGAAGTTGACAGGTTATCTTCTGACCTCCATATGGCCACTGTGGCATCTATGCATTGCATTCATACACAGGATCATGCATGTGCGTGTGCACACACACATACACACTCACACACCAAACACAAACACACATACACACTTCATTATTGAGAGGAGACACTGTCATTAGACTGAATTAAACCACAACGAAGATTTGGATTCAAAATTTTTATGGCTTAGAAGCCATTTTTTCCTTTTGATTTTTTTTTTTTTTTGCTGATAAATGTATTATAAATACATCAAAGGGCTATTATGAGATTATATGAAACTGTGTGCCTAAAACTACTTTGAAAATTGTAAAGATCCATAACTTAAGAGAGCTTTCATTCAATGAGCACAGAGTACCTGCTGTGGGTTGCGAACTCTCCTAGGTGCTAGGGATGTAGAAATGACTACAATGGGATATTTTTTGCCCTCATATCTTACAGGTCCTTGTTAACATCCAAGACATAAATAGGCCCAGTACATCTTAACTTGCTAAATCTTTAAAATAGATCAAGTAGTTGAGAATTGGGTCAGAGGTTATATTAATTTAAGAAACATAGGGATAGACTATATCTTACAGAGATGATAGTCAAATTTGAGTTTAAAATGAGACACTTGAAAGAAATCTTCCATTTTTGCCACTATCATTTCATGACATTGTTTTTTATTCTGTTCACCTCTTAAACAAATGATTTTCTCGTCAGACAGGTAACAATGATAGCCCATCTGGCATCTTTCTTTAAACGCAGTCTTGTGGCTTCTAAAGAGAATGGTTTCATTTCTCTATGCACAGTTAAACCGGAATGTTGTGGTTCTTACCACCTCCGGCCCTCCCCTGCAATCTCATCTCTTTTCCCCAAAGAAGTCAATTTTGAACTTTAATCGTGTTAGTTTTTATTTTTATCTTTTCTTGGTATAATTCTCTTATGTTATCCTCTATGATATCTCTATGTTATCCTCCACAAGATTCTGCTTTGAGAAGGAGCTGATAAAGCTGAGACCTAAGAAATTATTTTATGATTTTTTTTTGCCATTATATCTAAAATGGTCCACCTTCATTTGTGTTAGACTATCTGATTTATCTGATGGTGATTTGAATTTCTGCAAAGTATACTGAACCACATTTTCAAATAAACTTTACAAATTTAAAGATGATTAAACAGTAAATTTTAATAGACTTTTTGATAAATACCTGTCAAAAGTATTTGCTTGCCTATGTAACATATTTATGTGGCAATTTCATATATTTGTAGACTGAACTGAGCATATTACATTAAGTTTCTACCTACAGAAGAGCTATGTAAATTTTCCAAACCTAGAACTGCTTAGTGATCATGATCTCCACTACTATGATGGCACCTGTCATCTGTCATTTAGAGTTCTATCCTAATTTCCTAACACAATTTCCTTGAAATTCATTGGCAGGTTTTATTTGTTCATTTCTTTCCTTAACAAATATTTGTTGAAGGCCGATTCTATGCCAGGTGATGTCCTTGGGTGGGTGGGTGGGTATAAAGTTAATAAAGTATATTCTTCACCCTCAAGGTTATTACAAAGCAACACAGAGGATGTAGAACTGAAGACAAGTGTTATGCAGGATATGCGGTGAATTTTGGGAAGGATACTTTTCTCTGTCCGCGTGTTCATTTGGGATTGTTTTGCCTACTCCATTGAACTGAAAGGTGTAGCTGGTCTTTGCTACTTTGTGGGTTCTTCTTTTTTCCACCCTTTATTCCCCAGTTTCGCCCCCTATTGTGAGATAGGTGAGAGAGAAGGAGAGAGGAGAAAGATCTATGAATATAAGTTCTTTCTTTTCATTTCTTCTTGAGTATGACTACTAACAAACTACAACCAACCTCCCCGAATGGCCAACAACCACCCACGCCACCTCTCGAGATCCTAGCATTTATGTACCTCCTGAAAAGTTTCCAGAGTTCTAAATATTACACAATCACAGAAACCATCTGCAGCTGGCAAAAATCATGCCTCTGCTAGAGCATGAGGCAAATCATAGTCAGCCTCTTTGGACAGTCCAAAGCAGCCCCACATCTCCACACCTAGGATTAAAATGAAAGAACATTCTTATACTATTTCTGTGATTTTTTTTAAAGAAACAAAAACTCCAGAATTGTCACTAGAGAAAGGGTTTATTAATAATATTGGTTCAGAAATGTCCATATAATTCAGAGTAGTTGAAGGACTCCTCGAGAATTTTTTTTTTAAAGAAGGTGTTATTATTTGTCCCACCAAAAGCTCGTAAGTTAAAGGCTTGATTCACAATCTGTGGTATGTTGGGAGGTGGTGACACCTGAAGAGGTGGGACCCTAAAGTGGGCATCCATAGGTCAATGGAATTATATGTGTGAAGAAGGTTTGGGAAACCTAGTTCCTGTTCTGTCTCTCTTGCTCTCTAGCCATGAGGAGAGTGTGTTGCTGTCACCATGTTCTCTCTCTCTCTCTCTCTCTCTCTCTCTCTCTCTCACTCTCTGGACATGAGAGAGTGGACTTGATTTCACCATGATATGTTGTTTCATTACAGGTTTCATCTTAGGCTCATGTGATCATGAACTCCATCCTTCAAAACTGTGAGTCAAGGTCAATTCTTTTTATGAATCCACTACCTTTTGTGCTACCTGAAGATCATGTAGAGCCACATAACTCATGCAAGTAGCACAACCCATCTGGCAACCCATTTCCTCATATCCCATGCCATAGTTTTAGCCTTAAAAATTCTGACTGGGGTAAAACAAAATCTTGAAGTAGTTTTAGTTGCCATTTCCCTAGTGGCTAAGGATGTTGAACATTTTAGAAATTATTTCCTACACTATACCTACAAGGACACTTGATCTACTATGTTCATAGCAGCTTTATTTGTAGTAGCCAGAAACTGGCTACCTACATGCCCCTCAATTGAAGAATGGATGAAGAGAATGTGGTACACCTACACAATGGAATACTAGTCAGCTATTAAAAAACAGGATTTCATGAAATTTGCAGGCAATGAAGCTAGAAAATGCCATTCTGAGTGAGGTAACCCAGACCCAGAACTCATTTATAAATGGACATTATCCATAAAGCACAGGATAACCATACTACAACCCACAGACCCAAAGAAGCTAAGTAATAAGGAGGGCCCAGGGGAGGATGTATGGCTCTTGCTCAGAAGAAAAACAAAACAGTCAATGGAGGTGGATGGAGAGAGGGAACTTGGTGGGAAAGGGGGAGAGGAAGGGAAGGAGAATAGTCATCGAGTCTGGTGAGGGTGCCTGAAAAGGGCTGGGAGAGAGAATGGAAATTGGTGTGTTAGGGGGCATCTCTGTGAATAGCTGGAGACCTGGGGAAGGCTATAGGGAGTCCATGGGGGTAACCCTAGCTGCTGAGATTCCTATCAGCAAGGGACTTCGATACTGAAGTGGCCACCTCCCATAGCCAGGCACCCAGACAGAACTTCCAGCGGAGGGAAGGTGACATCAAACCATCCACAAAATCTTCAACCCAAAATCTGTCCTGCTCACAAAGATGTGCAGGGATAAAGACAGAGCAGAGATTGAGGGAAAGGCCAACCAATGAGACCCATCCATGTGAGATGGCCAACCCCTGACTCGATTAATAATACTCTGCTATGCTTGCAGACAGGAACCTAGCATAACTGTCTCCTGAGAGGCTTCACCTAACAGCCTATGGAAACTGTTGCAGAGACCCACAGCCAAACATCAGGCAGAGCTCAGGAGTCTTGGGTATGAGTGGGGGATAGAATTGAGTGAGCCAGAGGGGTCAAGGACACCACAAGAAGATGTACAGAGTCAGCTCACCTGAGTAGGGGAATAGTAGGGATGAGGGGTTTGTAAGGGCGAGCCTGGGAGGAGAGTAGGAAGATGAGGTTGCAATAGGGGTGTGAGGTGAATAAATAAAGTATGTAAGTAAACAATAAAAATTACCTAGCCATTTGTATTTCTTTTCTTTAAAAAGATTTATTTATTTATTTATTATATGTAAGTACACTGTAACTGGCTTCAGACACTCCAGAAGAGGGCATCAGGTCTCATTACTGATGGTTGTGGGGATTTGAACTCAACAACCTTAAGAAGAGCAGTCAGCGCTCTTAACCACTGAGCCATCTCTCCAGCCTGCCATTTGTACTTCTTATCATAGACCTTGCTCACAGATCCAGGTCTTTGTCTCCCAGGTACTCTAGGATTAAATGTATATGCCACCATGTGTGGTACATGCCTAGATTTTAGTTAGGTTGTCTTCTTAGTGTTCAGGCTTGTTGTTGTTTTAGTTCTTTTTATATTCTAGCTGCTAGGCCCTGTCAGATGTATAGCTTGTAGAGACTTTTTTTTTTCCCATTTAGCAGTCTATCCTTAAAGCAGTAATCTTTTAGATGTTAGTGTTATTTGCAGTACAGAAGCTTTTTAACTTCATGAGGTCCCATTTGTCAATTGTTGCTTTTAATAACTGTGTAACTTGGGTCCTGTTCCAAAAGTCCTTTCCTGGCCTCTGAGTTGAAGTGTATCTCCTGCTTTCACTTCTAATATAGTCAAGCTCTAAGGTCTTATGTTGAGGTCCTTGATCCATTTGAAGTAGAATTTTGTGCAAGGTAAAAAACGAGGATCAGTCTTTATTCTACTACATGTGCTTTCATCCGGTTTGGCTAGCACCATTTGCAGAAGATGCTGTCTTTTCTCCGGTGCACATTTTGGCAGATGGCAAGTACAAGTCTTTCACTTCTTTAAATTCATTACAGCTATTTATTAGGCCATTTTTAATGAATTGTTCTGATTTCTTTCTTGGTATGTTTGTTCTTGGTATACGGGAAGGCTTCTAATTTTTTTTAACATTAACTTTGTATTCTATAGAATACAAAATATGCAGGAATTTTCTGGGGTAGTCTTTATGGTCTGTTATGTATAATATCATATCATTTTCAAATGAGGACACTTGTACTTCTTCTTTTCCTATTTGTGTTCCCTTCATCTCTGTTTCTTGTCTTATTCTTCTAGATAAGACTATAAGCACTGTGTTAAGCAGAAATGGAGAGAGTAAATATTCTTGTCTAGTTCCTAATTCAGCAGAAAAGCTAAGTTGTTTCTCTATTTAGCATGTTGGCTGTGGGATTGCTTAATATTGCCTTTATTATGTTGATTTTATTATGAATCTATCCCTATATTACGATCTATAATATAATCTTTATTATGTTGCCTTTATTATGAATCTATCCCTAGATTCTCTGGGACTTTTATCATGAAGGGATGTTGGATCAGGAGAAATTTGACTAAGATAGACCCCATATTCTTCCTTGCAGATTGAGCTGCATTCCAGATTCACCCTTGCTGTAATGACCCCTCTTCTGCAGGCCTTGGTCTCTTTGTCCCCCACCCCCGAATTGTCTACAGTCGGTACTTTGCTCCTTTGACTCAAGTAGGTTCACCATCCAGGTGTTTTCCAGAAGTCAGACAGGTTGAGAAGTTATTGACAACTGGTGGCTGCTGGAAGAGGGAGACTAGTTGTCATTGGGGGTGTAGCCCCTATAGGGTTCCAGTAGGTGGATCCGTGCACATCCATGCACACACAAGCATCACTAAGTATTACTCAGTGGGTTTAAAAAGAAGGAGAGCTATGAAGTTGGGAGAGAAACATAGAGGGAGTAGGTAAGGGAGGAGTGGAGGGGAGGGTGGATTTCATCAAAACACACTATGTATGCATGAGATTCTCAAACAACTAAGAACATAAGTAGGTGAGAAAGAAACAAAAAAGTCAATTATATACATAGATAATACAGGCTTGAGAGACTGCAGCAAGAAGGCATATGGAGAGCAAACAGCAAAATGGCAAAGGGAAAACTCTTATTGTTAGCAATGATAGCACTTTAGAGTATATATTCTCAAGACAGAGACCAGCAGAATGTAGTCTGGCTGTCTACAGGACTCATTTTATATCAAAGGACAAAAATGATAGCCAAGGAAAGTGTAAGAACAAACATGGTCCGTGCAAAGTGTAACCACAAGAGAGGGGATGGCTGTATGCTGAGGCAAAAGAGATTTTAAATTGATGTTGGGAAGCTACATATCTGCAGCCATCTAAACCTGGAAGGAAATAGCCTCTTTATCAAAGGAGCTCAGTTAAATTTATGAGATGAAAAACAAAGAAAACTAGAACCGTGCCAGAGCTGTGGGGGTTTTGCTCATCTTTGAATGGGTGGCTGAACTCCAGGAGCAGTGAAATCACTTGCATGCCTGAGCCAGGAGTCTCAAGGTTGTGCTTCCTCTTTCCTGACTCTTAGTCGCAAATTGCTGGAGGACAACAGACATCAAGTCCAAACTGCATTTGAGCTGGGAAAGTCTGGGCCTCAGAGGGACAAGTGACAGCTGAAAAGTCATATAGAGAGGCTGGAGAGATGGTGCAGCAGCTCTGAGCTTTGGCTGCTCTTCCACAGGGCTCAGGTTTGATTCCCAGCACCCAATTGGCAGTACACAGTCATCTGTAACTCCAGCCCCAGAGTATCTGACATCCTTTTCTGGCCTGTGCAGGTACTGCATGCACACGGTGCACAGACACACAAGCAGAAAAACGCCCATACACATAAAATGAAATATTTCTAAAAAATCTTGTAGGAGAATGATAGACTGAGTCTCAGTAAGAGTCAACTGAATGGATTCCATAAACTCTCCTATTAGACCAGGGGTACTTAGCCCAAGATTAAGTGACCAGACTCATTGATCTTTTTCAGTATGCCCAGACAGCATCAATGGTTTCATAACAAATTCCTAATTGATTTTAGACATTTTGCACTAGTAAAAGTGATAGGGTTTCATTTATTTATTTTAAATTTTATCTGAATTCATTTTATGCTGAATTTATCTCTGTGCAATAAGTTTAGTTTCTTCAGTTTCTTCTGGGATACTGTTTTCTTCTCTGCAACCTTCTCTTCTGGATTTGGGACAATTTGTTCTTTTTCAGTGAAGATCACTTTAATGTGACAAGGGGACCTCATGTACAGACTAATCCAGCCATGAGCTTTATGGGCTCATCTTAGGGACTTTGTTCACTGAATATATTCAAAGCTAGAAAATCTACATTTAAACCCTTAACTTCAGGATTACATTCTGGATTTTAAGTTTGTGCAATAAAATTCAATGTTCTTTTGGGGTCACTGGCTTTTTGTCCACTCCCACCATTCGGCCTGGGTGGACCTACAGATTCTTTCATTTATACCACCAGAATGGCACACATGGCTTCTTTAAAGTCACATCCTTCAGACACTAGATGTCTTTGTGGATATGCACACCCTTAGTGGGCTGGGACGTTTTCATGGGTGTTCTTAGAGTAAACACAAAGGTTTGAACTTCTTGATTTACATGATGTGGTAGGGGTTTCTGGGTCAATGGAGTAGCAAACCATCTTCCCAGGTCACCTCAGGCACTTCTGGGAAGAGGACACAAGTAATAGGATTCTAAAAGAGCACAAAGCTGACAGCTGTTTATATTTGGCAACATCCTTTTCTTTTTACAATTAGTGTATAAGTGTACAAAATAACAGATTTTATTAAGACATTTCCTAGCATACATATCAGGTACCTCGATAGTATTCACCATTCAGAGTCCTCTTGTCCCGCTGAGCACTGCTACTCAGGCACACCCTCTTCTCAAATACTCCCTCCCACTTCCAAGTGTTTTGTTTGTTTACATTTTTTAGTTGAGATTCCACATAAGAGAGAAGATGTCCTATTTATTTTTCTGTGCCTGGCTTATTTTGCTTAACAGGATGACCACTGGTTCTATCCGTTTTCCTGGAAAGGATACATTATCAAGCTCCTTTATGTGTACGTACATTTTTTTATATATTTACCTACCAAGGCTCACTTGCCCAGTTCCATAATTTGGCAGCTACGCATAATGCTGCAGCAAACGTGTGTTAGCTAACACTATGACACGCTGCCTTCGAGTCCTTTGGGTGTAAACTGGGGATGGTATGGTTATTGGATCACTTGGTATTTAGTACAGGTAATTTTGTTTTCTGAACAACCTCTATTCTGATTTTCCATAGTGGCTACACAATTTACATCCCTACCAAGAGGATAAAAGGGCAATTTTCTCCCTGTAACCTCACCAGACTTTGTTCTTTTCTTGGTGCAGCCATTCTGGCTGGGGTAAGATTGAAACTCAAATCTTGGGTAAGGATGATGAACGCTTGTTCAAATATCTATTTTTATTTGTATTTCTCTTTTGAGAACTGTGTCTACTTGATTTATTAATCCAATTACTGATTGGATAATTTGGAATATTTTGTGTTTGGGGTTCTTTAAATGTTCTAGATATTAATTTGTTTCAGTTGTGTTTGGGAAAGATTTTTCTCATTCTGCAGACTGAGTCTTCATCTGGCCAATTATGTCCTTTGCTACACAGAAGTTTTTAGTTTGACATTTATCTGCCTACATTTGCTCTTATTTCCTAGTTACTGAAGTCCCACTCACAAATCCACAATCTATGCTGAGAACGTGAAGCATTTCCTCCACTTTCCCATTAGTAGTCTCATCATTTCAGGACCTGTGCTAACCTTGAACCATTTTGAATCTACTTTAGCACAGGATGAGGTATGGGGGCTTGTGGTTAGTATTCTACATGCAAACACTTTTTTAATTTTTTTTTTTAATTTTATGTGCATTGGTGTTTTGCCTGCATGTATATCTGTGTGATGGTGTTAGATCTTGGAGTTACAGACAGTCATGAGCTGCCATATTGGTGAGGGAAATTGAGCCCAAATCTCCTGGAAGAGTAGTAAGTGCTCTTAACCACTGAACTGTCTTTTCAGCCCCACAAACAATTTTTTTTTGGATTGGATATTTACTTTATTTACATTTCAAATGTTTTCCCCTTTCCAGGTCTCCCCTTCAGAAACTATCCCATGCCCCCTAACCCTGCCTCTATGAGGGTGCTCCCCCACCCACCCATCTACTCCCATCTTCCTTCCCTAGCGTTTCCCTACACTAGGGCATCGAACACTCTCAGGCCCAAGGGCCTCTCCTCCCACCTCTAAACGAGTTTTAAAGCAACATTTGTTGTAGAGATGGTCTTTTCTCCAACATAACATCTTTGCCACTTTTGTCAAAAATCAAAGGGCTGTAGCTGGGAGCTTCTTTCTGTGCATTACAATCTGTTCTGTTCATCTACTTGTCTGTTTTTGTGCCAGGAGCACACTGTTTCATTACTATAGTTTTGTAGTATAATTTGAAACTGGCATCATTAGACTCCTTACACTACCTGTTTAAGATTGCCTTGGCAACTTTTGGACCTTTTTGTGCTTCCATGAAGATTTCTAAGTTTTTATTCTCTAGTTGTGTGAAAAATGTCATTGATATTTGGGGTGGTTTGAATATGCTTGACCCAGGAAGTGGCACTATTTGGAGGTGTAGCCTTGTTGGAAGTGTGTCACTGTGGGGGTAGGTTTTGAGAACCTCCTCCTAGCTGCCTAGAAGATAGTATCTTCTACTAGTGGCCTGGATGGCGTGAATGGTGTTTTTACCCTGCATGTCTTCAATCCATATCACATAATCTCTAACCATGTTGGACAGAGAACGTGGAGAGAAGGGTGGGGCAGAAGGAAGACACACAGTAAACTGAGGAATGTATCTTGCCACTCACAGTAGTAACTGCTAGTTTGTTCACAACCCATTGTCACCAGAGACCACATCAGTATCACAGCAAATGCAGCAGGAACAAATACTGAGAAAGCCCTGTCTACCACACTTCAAATCTCTCCCAGGAATGTCTTATCTTTCATCTATTAATACTGCCTTAGGTCAAGGATGTTCTGTATGAACTGCATGCAGATAAGATATCAAATCTTTAACACTTTGAATGAGCTTTAGTTTTTATAAGTCTTTATAGCTACTGGCTACTACCTACCTTTCAAAGAAAAACAAATGAGCTGACTGCATGCATCATTATAGCTGGGGAATTTAAATTCTTTTGGCACTAAAGTGATAGAGAAGGCAAAAATTGAGATCAACTTTTGGCATGGTACCTAGGGCAAGTTAAGCATGTAGTAATGAAAAATGATTCATTCAGAGATGTTAGACTACATCATGAATCAGTAGGAGAAAAAAAGACATTTGAAGGTTAATGGGTTTAGAAATATGATTCAAAAGTGAAAACTAGAAGTGACATAAAAACCTTAATAGGCTATAAGAAGTTATTCAATTTATCATTCTATTACTACAGTCACATCAAGTCCAACCAAGAAGTTGAAACAAAGAAATCCTGCTAATCAGTGCTGTTTATGCAAATAGAACTGAATTTTAACATTGTGTAGTTGTACGTAAACAGTACCTACATAGTGAGTTTTAACCTATTACAAACTCAATGTAAATAACATCTTGACCACCAACCGACTTAAAAATGTGTATTTTTGTCATCATGATAAACCTCTTTATCTTTCCCCTCTTTTTATTATTAAATATAGTGAAATTCAAAGTTGAGTATGATTTGACATGAGATCATAAGAATTTATTGCTATAATGATTTTATTTATTTATTTATTTATTTATTTATTTATTTATTTAGGTTTTTCGAGACAAGGTTTCTCTGTGTAGCCCTGGCTGTCCCGGAACTCACTCTGTAGACCAGGCTGACCTTAAACTCAGAAATCCACCTGCTTCTGCCTCCCAAGTGCTGGGATTAAAGGCATGCGCCACTACTGCCCGCCACTATAATGATTTTATTAATGCTTCAGTATTAGACATTGTGTTTCATGTAGATCAAGTCAAGATGACATGACTTTTTAGGTAAATAGTCACTCCAGATACAGACTTTTTGTTAGCATGGGGGAAATGTTGATAATATAGGTAAGCAAGTAAGCTATATTTCTGAAGAATTTATAGTAAGACCAATATAACAGAACACAACTGAAAGCACATCAAATTCTGTGTGAAATCCTTTAAAATGTTCCTACTGCCAATGGAGTAGTGTCTATAATACTACAGATTTAGTAGAAATTCAATTTATAAGATTGATCATTTTCATTCTTTGTTTAAAAACAGTTCTTAGCTTTCTATTAGCACATTTAAAAAAAAGTAGGAAGTGTCTTTAGCAAGTGAGCTCATGAGGGAAATCTTTTTTTTTTTCCTTTTTTTTAAATTTTCATATTTTATTTACATTTCAAATGTTTCCCCCTTTCCAGATCTCCCCTTTGGAACCTCCCCATTCCCTCCGCCCTCCCCCTGCCTCTATGGGGATATTCTCCAACCCACCTCCCCACCCCACCCCCCACCCACTCTCCTCTTCCCTCCTTGACATTCTCCTATACTGGGGGATATAACACCCTCAGGCCCAAGGGCCTCTCCTCCCCCTGACGGGTAACAAGATCCTCCTCTGCAGTCTTTGTGGCCAGCACTATGGGTCCCTCCATGTGTATTCTTTAGTTGGTGGATCAGTCTCCAGAAGTATGGGGGGTCAGGCCAGTTGCCAGTGTTCCTACCTCCCTGGGGCTGCACACTCCCTCAGCTCCTTCAGTCCTTTCTCCAAGCCCTCATACTCAGTACTACTGTTCCTGAGAAGTGACTCTTGAGTATTTCAAACTTTTAGGCTAATAACCACTTAACAGTGAGTACATACCATGTTCATTCTTTTGTGACTGCGTTACCTGGCTCAGAATGATGTTTTCAAGATCCATCCATTTGCCTGAGAATTTCATGAAGTCATTGTTTTTAATAGCCGAGTACTATTCCATTGTGTAAATGTACCACATTTTCTGTATCCATTCCTCTGTGGAGGGACATCTGGGTTGTTTCCAGCTTCTGGCTATTATAAATATGACTGCTATGAACATAGTGGAACATGTGTTTTTATTACATGTTGGAGCATCTTCTGGGTATATGCCCAGGAGTGGAATAGCTGGGTCCTCAGGTAGTATTATGTCCAGTTTTCTGAGGGTCCGCCAAACTGATTTCTAGAGAGGTTGTATCAACTTGCATTCCCACCAGTAATGGAGGAGTGTTCCTCTTTCTCCATATCCTCGCCAACATCTGCTGTCACCTGAGTTTTTGGTCTTAGCCATTCTGACTGGTGTGAGGTGGAATCTCAGGGTTGTTTTGATTTGCATTTCCCTGATGACTAAGGATGTTGAACATTTCTTTAGGTGCTTCTCGGCCATTCGAGTTTCCTCAGTTGAGAATTCTCTGTTTAGCTCACTTCCCCAGTTTTTGATAGGGTTATTTGTATCTCTGGAGTCTAGATTCTTCAACAAATGGTGCTGGATCAACTGGCGGTCTACATGTAGAAGATTGCGAATTGATCCATTCCTATCTCCCTGCACAAAGCTCAAGTCCAAGTGGATCATGGACCTTCACATAAAACCAGATACACTGAATCTAATAGAAGAGAAAGTAGGGAAGAGTCTCGAACACTTGGGCACAGGGGAAATGTTCTTGAACAGAACACCAATGGCTTGTGCTCTAAGGTCAAGAATTGACAGATGGGACCTCATAAAATTACAAAGCTTCTGTAAGGCAAAGGACACTGTAATTAGGGCAAAACGGCAACCTATAGATTGGGAAAAGATCTTTACCAATCCTACATCTGATAGAGGGCTAATATCCAATGTATACAAAGAACTCAAGAAGCTAGACTCCAGAGGGAAATCTTGAATCTCTTGTCTGCAGCCCCAATTTCAAGTCAAGTGACTAGGTGTTCACATGGCTTGCAGCTAAGTCGAATCTGTGTAAAGTGCTTTGGAGGTCTTTAGCAGATTGTTTTTCAGCACAGTCTGAAACATGGTTCCAGCTTCATCTTGCTGAGATCTTATGAGCCTCATTCTAGTGATGAAGGGGAGGGTTTGAATCTTCTACATATTTCTCTAAAGAAGGACTTTCGGAGGCTCTCTGATGATGGCTAACACGCGATACAGCTGAGTCTGAACTTCAAGCTGCTTGCATATGTGTCTGTAGTTAGATACCTTAAAAATAGAATTTCATTTGGTGAGCAACTTACAGTTAAATTGTTAAAGCAATACACAGATCATGTGAATTATCAGCATATAAAAATAAATATGCAAATGACTATAATACACTTTTCCAAAATAGCATCTTTAATAGGTCACCTTTCATTAAAATCTTTATAAAGTGATGTACTTTAGGTTGTTTTATATTTTAGAAGTGTTAATAACTAGTGGTTCTTATTTTTAAATAGAAAAATGTCTTTCTAGCCACACCCAAATTCATGAGATGTGTGCACACAAAGAACAGGTACTTATAACCTAATTTATTGTAAATTAAAAATATCAATTAAACCAGCTTTTTATAAGCATGTGATACTTCTCAGCAGCCTCTGATGATAATGAATGCTCTGGGATACAAAGTCTGATAGTATTTTTTTTTTCACTCAGGAAGCTGTGAGTCTATACACAAACTCAATAGTCAATACAATTGGCTTATGCAACTGCACTAAAATATAGTATTCACCAAATATCATGAGTGAATAAACTATAAAAGTGAATTTTTCATTGGGTAGAGAATTGAAATATTTCAGAAAAGTTCCATCAAGGGCAAGTTTGAGATGTGGGAGTATTTACATACTGAGAGTGCACTCCCTAGAGATCAATGGTACCCGCCGTCCTCCACTTCCTTTAAAATTCAACTAAGAAAACATTTTCTTTATGCTCAAAAATTATATGGTTGGCGAATTTGGACAGGGCATAGGAAGGATTGTTTGTCTCTTTCCTTGATGTCTATAGCCTCAAGTTGGATGATCTAACCAACCCAGATCCATAAATGATGAGAACAGAGGTACATTAATGACAGGCTTAAAGGCTTGGCTCAGCTATTACTACTGACCACAGCCTCTGTGCATGGTCTCTCCTGGAGGCTTCATGTTCTTACAGAATGGTTCCTGGGTTCTAAGCGGGTTCCAAGATAACATGTTTCATGTACTTAGAACAGTTTTGAACTGCCACAATTAATTTATCCTAGGTCTTAGAGAATCTCGTAGCTATTGGATTTACAGAGCTTGAAAAGTTGAATGCTTTGCTGATAGCAAAATCCACCATATAGTGGGTACTCCTAATTGGCCATCACAACCTATCCTGCCTTCTTGAGGAGGAGCTGTGGATAGGCCCAATGCATGGCTCAGAGGCATTCTTCAGCCTCATCTGTAACTAGATATGATCAAGTATCTACCTTCTCACAATGAAATGTGACTGGGAATGTCTATTTTTGAGTCTTAGCCTCAAGACATAGAACATTATTACCGTCATGATTTTCTTCTCAGAAAGTAGGTCACAGAATTCCCTGACCTGCTTCCAAATATGCCACTGCAGAGAGTGCCATAGTTACTAGTGTAACAACAAGGACCAGAAGGCTAACATCCCTTCCAGGCCATCCAGGGCAGAGTCAGCCTGACCACTCCCACTGTCCTGTGCAGTCCAATGCACAAATATTACCAAGTGTTTCATTATAATAACAAAATTCTTTAAATAGGTTAGTTATGGAGAAAAGTGTTTACTTAAAAAATTAAGCTCACAGTTCTTAAGGCTTGAAGTCCAAATCGCCTCTGTAATGAGGGTCACTCCTTGGCTTCACTGCCTCATGGTGGATAGTGACAGCAGCAAAGTGTGTCAGAGTAAGTTGTCACATGTTGTGATGCCTAGTCTTGGTTGTCAGCTTGACCACAACTGGATTAACAAAACTCCAAGTAGCTGAGTACACCTGGAACTCCCTCTGTAGACCAAGCTGGCCTCAAACTCAGAAATCTGCCTGCCTTTGCCTCCCAAGTGCTGGGATTAAAGGCATGCGCCATCACTGCCCAGCTAGATTTTTCTTAATTCAATCTTTGCAGTGGGAAGACCCACCCTAAATTTAAATCTTTTGAGGTGGTGCGGCAGTTTGGATGGAAATGGCGCTGTTGGGATGTATGCTTGCATGCTTAGTATCCAGTTGGTGAAGTGTGTTGCTTCCACCTTGGTGGAGGTGTTGCTGCGGTTGGGGTTGGAGGTTTCAGAAGTCTACTCCAGGCCCAGTGCCTCTTGATCTGCCTGTGGATCAGGACATAGTTCTCACCTACTTCTCCAGCACAATACCTACATGCTGCCATGCTCCCTGCCACGATGAAACCATAAGCAAGCCCTCGATTAAATGCTTTCTTTTCTAAGAGTTGCCTTGATCATGATGTCTCTTCATAGCATGAGAGCAGTGACTAAGACAGGTGGGAAGATCCATCTCAAATCTTGGCCACACACCTTCTATTGGCACCCTAAAGAAAGGGAAAGAAGAGCCCACTCCTTCAGGATTCCAATGTACACTGGAGGCCAACTGAGGCATCTAGCCTCCAGATGAAATAATGACTGGATCCTTGGGCTTCCTGTTGGTAGACAGCCATTGGTGGACTAACTAGGCCACAGCCTGTAAGTAAGCCAATCTAATAATCTCCTTCATATATATGATATATGTGAATAATATATATTATATATGTACATACATACACACATGTAGTTCTGCTTCTCTAGAGCACATATAATACATATGTGAAGCCTGGAAGCAAAGGATGGTGAGTGGGGCTAGGCTTGCTTCTTTCAAAGCACCCTCAAGAGAGAGAACCACAGGGTTACATGAGAATTGCCTTTACTCTTAGGAAGTAACTACCTGCCAGCAGCCTGCTTCTTGAAAGGTTCCACCACAGCAGTTCCTAGTACTGCCACTTTAGGCAGGCTGCAAACACAGGAAGCTTTGAGAGGACATAATAAACATCCAAACTGCAAGTGGAGGAGAGGAGCACATCCCCATGTTCTTTCAGCCAGTGTTTTTGGAGTCTGTTACAAGAGTTTCATTATACACATTGCCATAGCAGCCTGGAGCTGAGGAACTGACTGGAGAAAAGAAGTGTCCCAAGGTGCTCTTTGTCCTCAGCACTCTTGAGTGTTTTGCATGGTCAGTAGTTTTTGCACCTATTCATCCGCACTGACATTTTACAGTTGCTCTAAAGTAAGCACTGGTAAAATGGGCATGTTTTATGTAAGCTTTTTCCTGCTCATGTTCTTTTTTCATTTTGACAGAGCTCAAATTTTTCATGTATTAACAACTTCTCATGGGAAAAGCCCATTGCACTTGCTATGGTTTGAATATGGTATGGCCCCACTTAACACTCACGTTTGAATTTGGTTCCTACTGTAACAGATGATTTGGACATTAAGAAAATGACTTCTGGGTGCAGTGACACATACCTATAACCCTAACTCCGCTTTGGAGACTGAAGCAGGATTGAGTTTAAAGCCAGAATGGGCTGTGTAATAAGACCCCATCTCAATAAATTAATACATGAATAGGGAGTAGAAGGAACAAGTGCCTTTCTTGTGGGATTGGGTTAATTGTCATGGACCTGGAATAGACAACACTACAGCAGGTTATCCTAACAAAGGTGTACTGGACACTTTCATGTCAACCTGACAACACACTAAAGTCATCTGAGAGGAGGGAACCTCAACTTAAAAAATACCAAAGTCTTAGTTGAGGTTTCTATTGCTGCAACAAAAACACCATGACCAAAAAGCAAGTTGGGAATGAGTTTAGTAAACTTACACTTCTACATTGCTTCTACAAAGGAAGTCAGGACAGGAACTCAAGCAGGGAAGGAAGCTCAAGGCAGGAGCTGATGCAGAGGCTATGGAGGGGTGCTGCTTACTGGCTTGCTTCACAGGACTTGCTCAGCCTGCTTTCTTATAGAACTCAAAACCACCAGCCCAGAGATGGCAGCACCCACAATTGGCTGAGCCCTCCACCTCTGATCACTAATCAGGAAAATGCCTTACAGTTGGACCTTAGGGAGTCATTTTCTCACTCAAGGCTCCTTCCTCTCTGATGACTATAGCTTATGTCCAGTTGACATAAAACCATCCAATAGTTCTTCCATTTAGATTGAACTATAAGCAGCCTTGTAGGACATTCTCTTAAGTAGTGATTAATGGGGCAAGGCCCAGTCCATTGTGGGTGGTGCCATCCTTGGGCTGGTGGTCTTAAGTTCTATAAGCAGGCTGAGCAAGCCATAAGCCAATATGCAGCACCCCTCCATGGCCTCTGCATCAGACCCTGCCTCCATATTCCTGCCTTGTTTGAGACCCTGTCCTGACTTCCCTCAATGATAGACAACAATGTGGAAATGGAAGCTGAATAAACTTTCCTCCCCAACTTGCTCTTTGGTCACAATGCTTCATAGCAACAACAGAAACCCTAAGACACAGGATGTCCTTTTTATGTTTTGTCTTTCCTATATAGGAATGTTTGACCTTCCACTTTCTTCTTTGAGTTAAAGCAGCATGAGGTCTTCATTAGGTCCAGCCCCTTGGATGGGGACTTTGCAATCTCCAGAACTAGAAGACACAATCTCCCTCTACTTTATACCTTACTCAGTCTCAATCAGTTCTTTACAGCAACAGAAAAGACAGTGTAGAAAGTCGGAAACTCTGGAAGCACAGAGATCTCATTTGCATTATTCACAGACTATTGCAAATCCAGTCACCAGAGGCAGCCCTACAGGTTAGCTCTTCTCCAACTGTGGTTTGGTGGACTACAAAAGATATGTATGGTCCAACCCACTTCTATAACAGTATTAAGATGGCAATTCTTTTTCTCACTCTGATGACATTTTTCAGCGAGTGAGAAAGGAGATCTGACCAGACCATTACTTCGAAGGTTAGTTAAATGTAAGCCTGTACATTCTTGTGTTTTCATACTTCTTTAGAGGACTCAGTGGTTAAGAGCACTGACTGCTCTTACAGAGGTCCTAAGTTCAATTCCCAGCAACTACATGGTGGCTCACAACCATCTGTAATGGGATCCCCAATGTCCTTCTGGTGTCTCTGAAGACAGTGACAGTGTACTCACATATATAGAATGAATACTTCTAAAGTAGTAAACTTTAGAAGATGTAACTCATCAGGTCTTCGATAATATCTTAAGAATACAAAACATCCTCAATGTTTACATTACTTTTAGGTGCTAAAACACAGAACAGATGGCTTACCAAGACAGAAATTTTAAATTTCTCACAGTTCTGATGGCAGGAAGTCCCAGGTCATTCTATCCTCACAGCTGTGTTTCAGTGAAGGCAATTTTCCAGTTGAATTCTCCTGGATTCTTATTGTACCCTCACACTGTGCACAGGAACACAGGAGTTCTCTGGAGTCTCTTCTAGAAGGACACCAATTTCATTCGTGCAGTGTTCTTGTTTGAATATGAAAAGTCTCCCACAGGCTGACATGTTTGCACTGTTTAGGGAGGTAGAACGTGGTGGATACAGAAGATGTGGGGCAGGAAGGCTAGGGCTCCTAGTGGTTGCTAACCCATTTCCAAGGCAATCTTACTGCATGCTAGAAGTCCCCAGCATCATGGATGAAGGCACAGCTGCTATAAAGAGAGCCCAAACCAATCTTTCCCCCCTTGTTTCTTGTCAAGTATTTGGTCACAGTGTCAACAAAAGTAATCTAGGCTCTCTTCTTACGACCTAAGCACTGACTGAAGGGCCCACCTCCTGACATCACATCTGATGTTAGGATTTCAGGATATTAAAGTTAGGGTGGACATTCAGTTCCCAAGACTGAGGATTATATTAAAAACATTATGTATAAATTGTGGCTTCCAGATGTGTGCTTTTATGGATTCCTGAGTGTGCAAGTGAGTAGGTCTCTCTATAGAGTATGGGATTTTGTGCCTTTTCTTGGGCTCCTTTACTTTTTTATTTTGCCCATTTGCAGTGTGTTAGATATTGTCTAATCTTTTATCATTATTCTCTAGAAGCCAGTTTGTTTTCTAATGAGAGACAGAAAGGGGTAGATCTGGACAGGAAGGAAGGTGGAGAGGAACTGGGAGGAGTGGGAATGGGGGAAACCATAATCTTGATGTTATATGGTTAGAAAAAAGAATCTATTTTCAAATAAAATTTATTTTCAATTAAAGGAAAAAACTGTAAAAACAAAACTTTAATTTCCTAATTGTGGTTTAAACACCTTTTCACTACTTTATACTTCAGTGACCATGTATCAAGAAAGAAAGAATTTTCTGACAGCTCTCAGGAGAACTTTTTCTATACTTGGAAGAAATTTCCAAATAATTTTATTTGGGATAACCACCAAGATGTCAGGATCTGAGAATGATCAAACTATAGCAAGAAAAGGAGTGAGATTCACTTATTTTCTGGAGGGTAGGAAAAGAGAGGTGGACTCATCATGGAAGTGAAAGGCACCAGAGTCCACAGTGTGACCTCTGTACAAAGTGAGGTCTGGAAATGCTGGAGAAGTGGGTTGAGGGTGACTGCCCATGGACTGAGTTCCTGTCCACAACAATGGAGGCACTATCAAGAGATACAGGCAGTGTGGAAGCTCTAGAAATATATGTGGGAAAGAAAAGTAGCAAGCATGTGAAAACAGCCTGCCGAAGAACGCTGAAAACTCGAGTGGATGAAAGAGGCTCCTAACTTCAGAGGCTCCGACACTGAACATCCAAGGCAAGAATATTTCATTCTCTGGTTAGTGAGTTCCTGGCTAAGATTGTTATACATTCAGCAATATAGAGGAAAACAGTTATTTACTACTTATGAAATACTATATTGGGCTATATAAAACATGCATGCCTTTCTAGTGATTAAAGCCCAATAGAAGAGCTATATTATATACATTGTAAGTGCCTATAAAATGTGAAAACAAAGTACCGTGGCAAGGCTCCATCAGGCATAAGATGTAATTATTATTTATAATCTGTCCATGTGCTTGGGCTGGGAGCGTTTGGGAACAAGTACCAGCCAGTGAAGGAGTCTTTAGAAGCAAAAGCTGCATCAGTAAGCTGCACTGCTGCTGTGCTTCTGTGCTTGTGCCCTCTAGTCAGAACTGTGGTCTCTCTTTCACTGATGGCTATCCCCTTGACAATCCAGTTAGGTCAGTATGGGAACACACATATACACACACTACACAAACACACATACATACAAATACACACACACATACACATACATGCTCATGTTGAACGATTAAGGAACTTTCAAAGAACGCTCAAACTAACAAAATATAGCAATGGGACTCCCTTGAAGACTGGCAGACACAAGAACCAAGCTTCATACTTCATCTCCCTTCCTGACAACACAGATTCTCTCATCTCTGCTTCTGCTTGCTCATCGTCTTATGCTTCTATTTTTTGTTGTGGTCGTTGTTGTTTGAGGCAAGTTCTCACTAAGTAGTCCTGGCTGGCTTAAAGTCACAGTGCTCTGCCTGCCTCTGCCTGTAGAGTGCTGGGACTTTTAAAGGTATGTACTACTAAGCCAGGCCCTCCTACCTATCAATAGAATGGGCATTTTTAAAAGCATCTTCACTGCCATGACCCTTTAGAATACAACTTTGGAGGTGGGAAACTGAATTGACCTAGGTGTCTTCCTCAAACGTAATTCCCTTGCTTCCCAACTGTTGCTTTCCTCATGTGTTCCAGCATGCTCACTAAAATGGGAAATCCCTGCTGCTGTTAGGAGAAATCTTAATGTGGCATGGAATCCATGACTCACCTGCATTTGGCTCCTGGATTGTGGTGTTCTTCGATGTTTGAGGCTTATGGACCCTGCCCCTTGCTATTCAGTATACAAAGGTTTGGCTTCTCTGTTAGTCTGCTTTCAAACTGAAGAAGACAATGAACAGAGCCACGAGGGCATACAGCAAGAGACAAACCTTACTGTATAGTTCAGCCTGTCCTGACTGAGGTACAAAGTCTATGAGCTCACCTACTCCTCCATCTTTGTTGTAGCTGGATTGACCTTTCAGTAATTGGAAACTTGGTTCTATTGTCTCCTCAGAGTTTGTTTCATTATTTCTTCTTTCATCCACATTTACCCACTAGGGAGATCCTAGCTGAAGTGCTACGAATCCAGAAAAAGATTGCTTGACCTTTGTGTAAAGTAACCTGAGCAAAAAGGCACTGTGCACAGAACTGTAATCCTAGAACTCCGGAGGCTGAGGCAAGAAGACTGCAGGTTCAAGGCCAGCTTGGCAATTTAGCAAGACTGTCTCCAGTTAAATTAAAGGGGGACTGACAGTGTCCCTCAGTGGTACAGCGCTTGCCTAATGCTAGGAAGGCCCTGGGCCAATCCTAGAAACCACAAAAAGAGAAATAAAATAAGTCTGAATTTAACTTGTCATTATTATAGCTGTTTCACAAAACGGAAAGTTCCCTGAAGGAAGAGATTAGATATGCTTTAGAATCACAGGGTAGAATCACAGGCTGTTACCCCAGCCCTAGCACCTGCTCCCTAGTCTAGCATCTTCAAGTTCCCATGCAGATCCAATTGTGCATGGACCTGAAAGCTCTCTCAGTACTCCTGTCAGTTTACTGGAAGATCTAAATGAAGCTCAGTCACCATGGCTTCAGGGATGTCTTCTCAGTGGGGAAGCTTTCCAGTGTAGAGGATGAGGGCTGAACTGATGTCCTCAAACCCATCTGCCACAGTCACTTCAGCTGACTTAATGCTTCTGTGTCCTTGACCTCATGCTTTTTCTCAGCTATCCTCAGAAGATGTACAATCGAATGGTTTCTGTAAGGCTGTTCTTAAGGAAAGGTGACAAGATATTCTTTTTAAAACATTTTGTGTGTTTGTGTGTACACACAATTGTGTAGGTACACACACATGTGTGGGAAAGACAGAGGTTAAAGGTTAATCTTTCTTCAGCTGCCATCCTCCTTGTTTTCTGAAACAGGGTTTCTCATTCACCTGAAACTCAGCCAACTCAGCAAAGCTTGGCTGGCCAATGAGCCCCAGAGATCTGCCTGTTTCTTCCAGTACCCCCAACTCAGCATTCCCATTATAAGTGTGCCCTGGCTTTCTTTTACCTGGGATCTTGGGGATTCAGGTTTCCCTGGAGAGCCAGGGAGCTCTCACTTGGCCTTCCTGAGCTTTAGACTCCTTATTCTCATTACCATTACTCTCTGGATGCTGGCCAGACGGTCATACGGACAGCTGATTCAGCAGGACTGAAAAGCACAAAGTGAATTCTACCACAATTTCCCCTAAAAAGTTCTCTTATGGAAAGGGCATCAAAAAGAGGAAGCTAGAGATCTATATAGTCAGCAATTGGAAGTGTGTGTGTGTGTGTGTGTGTGTGTTCACCTCTTTTTAAAGATCTTTAAATATCTGTAGAAAAAATTTAAAAGATGCTGTATAATGAGTGACACAATCTAGGTATTTTAATGACTTTAAGAGAAATTTAAATTACCTTCCTTTTTTGTTTTTGCTAAATATAAACTAGACTACAATGAAGTTAACTGTACTTAGGCTTCGCTAAGAACATTATATGCAGGGCTGAAACACACATGAACACATTTCTGAATCAAAGAGATAAGCATTCCCATTACAACTTTTTAAGCATGCACCATTCTGATAAGAACGATTCACTGTTGATTATCCCTCCCCCTCTCCACACACAGACACACAGACACACAGACTGTGTGCTAGGTGGCAGCTTGTAGGCTAGGTTAACTTGCTCTTCAAACTGTGATCCTACAGGTCTTCTGCCTACCCTTTGGGTTGTACTAGTTTCCCCAGAACAACTAATTTTAGAAATAATTCTTATAATTTTAAAAACCTGTACATCCGTTTATGATTAGAGGTGATCTGTAAGATTAAAGTTATTATACTGATTTTAACACTAGGACTATGAAAGTTGAAGTCTTTTTCTATGGTAACTATCTGAGGGTCTTTGAGTTCAGTTTATGAGGATTCTATTTTAAAGCACAGAGCAGATTAAAACCAGTCCAGGTGGCAAATGGAATGCCGCTTCTAAGACTTAGTTCTTTGCCTGTGTCACTTACTAACAGTACTATTTTCTTCCCAATTAGCTAAACTGGGGTTTATTACTTTGTACTTACTGTAAGAGCTAGGCTACGTGTTTGTCTCCTAGGTTTAAA